>OY756930.1:3891516-4353799 GCA_963580335.1 Leptographium flavum | reverse complement strand
GGAGCACCGTGTACTGGTGCTTGCTGCGGACCGTCCGCTTGCGCCGTGTCCGCCGCTTCTTCTTGACCAGGATCCGCAGCGGCTCCGTCTCGACGCCCAGCACCACCGCCGTCACCGTCACGCCCGGCACGTGCCCGCCCTGCCGCGCGCCCTCGCCCACCGGCCCCGCGCCGCTGCCGCCCTGCCCGCCGCCGCTGCCCAGCGCCGTCACGTTCCGGCTGCCCACCACGCCCACCCGGTCCAGCCGCAGCACGTCGCCCGGCTGCACCTCGGGCATCCGGAACGGCAGCCGCACCCGGTCGCCCGGCGTCACCAGGTACGCCCGCCCGTGGATGTGCACCGTCGCATACACGGCCGGGTGGCTCGGCGCCCCCGCCGCTGACAGCTCCTGCAGCACCGTCGCCAACGACACCGGTAGCTCCGGCGCCTCGGCCGTCGTCGCGTAGCCGCGTGCAGTCGTCGTCGTTGTCGTCATCGTCGTCGTGGGCACGCTGATCTTGCTGGCCGCGTGTGGCTTGTGCGTCGCCGTCATCGTCCCGCTCCACGCGCTGGGTCGGGTCGACATCTGTCGTGTCGCTGCCGTCGCTGTCGCCGTCGCCACCGCCAGCCCGCTCGGTCGGCTCCCGGCTATCCGCACCGCCCGCTGGGCTGTCCGTGCTATTTGCCCACTCATTGTGTCGTCGCTCGTCCGGTGTGCGTTTGGCCGTGAAAGGAGACGAGGCAGTCTCGTCTGGTTGGGAGCTTTGAAAAATCAAGTCAATTTTGGCCGTCACAGATCACGTGACCTAGATAGTCACGTGTGTCTACTATCACATTTCTACACCCTCGCGCCGCAAAGTATCTGCCACGCCCGTCGAGCTCTCCATTGGATATATACGCACTACGTCAATATGGCCTCCATATGCCGCGGTATTACAAAAGGAAATAACAGAACATTGCACACAATGTCAACCCCTTCAACAGGGCGACAAGTCAACGAAACGCCATCCCTAAAGTCAACATGCCTCCTCCGTCGAAAGACAGGTTTCGAGCAATCGAAAATCGTAAATCGCAAAAGCCCAACCCGAAAAGTAAATCAGAAAATAAAACAGTCCCAAATTTCAAAGAATCCCACCCGCCGGAAGAGAATATCAGAAAAACGTGGGCTTGGTAAGCACACGGTATTCGACATAGTCCTCTCCGTCAATCGACAGAATCGTGCCAGGGCTCACCAGCTTGCCCTGGAACGGACCCGTCTGCTTGCGCTCGTACTTGACGCCCATGAAGATCTTGGCGTCCTCGCCCCCGGCCCGCAGCCGCGCCGACTCCTGAGAGGCCCAGACCTTGTTAAGGCGGCCAATGTTCTCGGTAAAAGTCTGCCGGTTGCCGTTGCTGCCGTTGTTGCCATTGTTCACGCTCATCCCGGGGATACCGGACATGGCACCGTTCATCGGCAGTGGCGGCGGCGCGGCTCCCATGTCGACCGTGTTCGAGCGGCTTGGCATGGCGCTGCCGTTGCCACCGGGACCCATTTCCCGGCTGGCTGCCCGCGTTTCGTTGCGCATCTGAATGTTCTCAACCCGTGCCACCTCGCGCCGCGCCAGGTTGTTGGTCCGCTCCACCCGGTCCGCATTCGGGCCCATAGACGCCCTGTCGTTGATGCCTTGGCCTGTCGACGGTCGGCTTCCCTGCCGCATCTCCGAAGACATGCCCGCGCCGTCCGGCAGCGAGTGCCGCCCTGCCCGGGGTTGCGCCGCTGCCACCGCCGCCGCCCCGATCGCCGTCGGATTTTCCCGTGCATCGGCCGCATATGAGCGACGCGTCTGACGCGGCTCAAATGTCTCCTTCCGCGGACGGAGCTCTGGCTGGTAGTCGTGGTCGTGGACTGGCTGCCGGCTGCTCATGTTGGCGGCAGAGGCAAAGCTGATCGTGTCCACCCGGCCCGCCGTGCCCAGCGTGCTCTGCGCGGCACCGCCAGCGCTAATAACGCGTGCCTGTGCCTCAAACACTGCCGTGGTCTCATTTTCGACGCGCTCTTCGGGCTTCTCGCCCTCGTCAATCTGCCGCTGCCGCACACGCACGTACTCCTTCACCTCGGGCCGCGACAGGTGACGAATGTGCCGCTCAAACTCAACCTCGTCGTAGTGAATCCACAGTGCCCCCGCACCCGTGGGGAAATTGCCAGTCACCGAGCGGCCGTCGCGTGTCTCCCGTGTCACCTTGACACGGAACATGTCGTTGGCCCCTAGAATGCCAAACACGGCATGCTTGTCATCGGTCCGCTCCTCGCTCGATCCGCGCCAGTACCCGAGCAGGATCTTGGTCGGCCGCGTGCCAGGCAAAAGGTCAATGGCCGACCGCTGTATAGCATTCGCTACCGATGGTGATCCACCGGCCGGTGCCAGGTGCTGCTGCACGTTCATATTGGTAGGGGTGCCATCCGCAGCTGTCGAAAAGGCCCCAAACGCCCCGTTTGACGCTACCCGCCTCTTCTTTTCCGGTCGGGTCGCGTTGACGACGTAGTCAGGCAGGTCGACGCCATAGGCAATAGCTGGAGGCGGTAGGTTGTCGGGCGTAGGGTGCAGGGCGGCACGGCGCATCGCTTCAGCGACGGCTACCCTAATGTTCTCTTGCTCGTCCTCGAGAGTCTCGTGTGCCCCGGGGTTCTCCGACCGGATTTTGACATATTCCTTGACTTGATTGTGGTCTAGGCCGACGAGGTGCTTGTCAAACACGACCCGCTCAAACGTGACCCAGCTGCCTCCAGGGCCGGGGGGCAACGGGAAGTCTGCGGCGACAAAGACCCCGGAACGGCTGCTCTGCTGGATACGCGTGCGCAGACGATCCCGGGTGTCGATGAAGCCGACCACGGCATGCTTCTCTTCGGGATTGGGCACGGGAGAGTCGCGCCAGTAGCCGAGCGTGATGCTTCGCTGGGTGGTGACCGTAGGCTGCGGCATGGACTTGGCGGGGCGCTCAGGGACGCGGATCGAGGGGGCAGGAGTATCGGCGCTGCTGTCGTCTCGCACCGGGTCCTGCTCCATGCGGTCTTCGTCTTGGTCGTTGTAGATGGAGTTGCGCTTCCGCTTCTGCAGTGTGGACTCTGGGGAGTCTTTTCGGAGATCCTCCATGTCGACGTCCTCATTATCGGGATCTGGGGAGTTTAAGCCGGTGGGCGACAAGACATGTCCATTTGTCTTTGTGCCGACAACAATCTCGTCCTTGACGGCATTAGTAGAGGCGCAGAGCGCCAATTGGGGGATACACACTGCAATAGAGCGGGTAGCCGATGGTGGGTAGGGGCTCTGGCGACCGTCGTCCTTTCCATCGTCTTTCGAATCGTTCATTTTGTCTGTTGTGCTGATCGGGCAAAGTCCGGTTAGCCAAAGGTCTGTTGATGCAAGGTGTCTAGGGAGGTTGTGCAACTGCAAGAGTCGAGCGTTGCACAGGCAACAGGCTGCAAACAAGTTGCAACCAACTGTGTAACGGCCAAGAGCAACAAGAGGACAAGAAGAGAGATGAATGCATAGACGCTCCACTCGGATACGTGCCGTACAAGGCAGGACAAAAGGGAGAGGACAAGGGGATGTCTGTCCGAATCGGGGTGCGATCGGATGAGGCTGCACTGGAAGGTGAAGATGATGTGAAGATGGAGTGAGTGACTCCGTACGGTAGAGAAGCAGTGGACCGATGAAATAGTGGAATAGTGAAGTAAGAAAGCAGTGAAGCTGGAGCAGTCAAGTAGTAAAGCAGCGGGGCCGCGAGGCCGACAGGATGCCTGCAACGGAAGAAAAGGAACGCCGAGATTGATATCGTGAAACGAAGTGAAGGACAACAAGCAGCAGCTGTGGGCAAAAGACCAAAGACTGGGGAAAAGTGGAACCCAAGAAAGCAAAGGAGTATAAACAGAGGGATTGTGGACTTGCGTGGACTGTGGCACAAAAAGCAAAGGGAGAGTTGTCAATAGAACCCGTGCAACTTTGGCAGGCCTGGGCGAAAGAGGGGCGCGTGGTGAAGGGGGGCAGGTAGCAGAGCAGACAGAGTAGGCAGCCGTCAATACACACACGCAGAAAGTGACCCAAACTCACCTAGCAGCCCTTTTCGGCGTAGACGCTCGGCGTGCAGGTTGCGCGCTTGGCGACGTGGAGGACTGGGTTGGGGCGGAGCCAGGCAGAGGGCGGCGAGCAGGCACCGTAGTGGCGACGCTCGATGTGGCGATACTCGTCGACGTGGGCGAGGCCTTGATCGAGTCCGACGCGGCAGCCGAGGCTTCACGCGTGGGCGACGCGCCCGACACGGCGCCCGTGGCCGGGTCAGACTTGTGGTCGGGCGGCGCGTCCGCGTCAACGTCCATGTCCGTGGTGGTGATGACGGTGGCGATGGCAGTTGCAAAGGTCGTGATGGTTATGGAGGGTTATGGATGGTTGTAGAGGATTGTGGGTGATGAGATGTGGGATACGAATGGATGCTAAGACGCGACCAGAATAAGAGTCCAACAGGCAACAGGACGGAATGGCAAAGAAAGTGGATCAACAACAAGAGTTGATGGGTGGATGGGCGGCTGAGGATCAACGCGTGTTGCACCGGCACAAGGCTTTTTTTGGTTGTCGCAAAAGGATCAGAAATGATTCCTTGTGAGATAGAGTGGTCATGTGCTTTAGTGCTGGGCAGGGGAAGGGGCGAGGGAAGGAGGGAAGGAGAGAAGAGGAAAAGAGGGAAAAAGGAAGGAGGACAAAGAACGACACTATGTCGGGGGACAAGACAAAAGGGAAGGAACTGTGAACAGTAGAGCCAACCTTTAGATTGGATTGCTAACTTATAGATTGCTGCGAAAATTGGAGCCGATAAATTTTGCGACACTGCGGAATGGAAAAGAAGAAAGAACGACAGGTGGGCGTCTGTGCTTGCGCGAGGGCGGCTAAGTCTAAACTGTGAAAAGAGGGGGAGAGAGCGGCACCGCCGCAAAGCGATTCAGAAATAGAAATACGTAGAAACGCGAACAATACGAACAAGGCGACAAGTCATGGGGGAATACAAATACACCTCTCGGCTCTCTAGGAGGGGGGGTGCGCTCTACCCAAGCAATACTTTGTCCGAGCAATCGCAAAAATGAGGCATGACAGAAACAGGATAGACCAGACACTAAGGGGCATTGTGTGTGTCGGTCAGACAGGGGGTTTACTCGTTCTAATTACTGGGGATTATGGCAACACAGAGGAGTTAATTAAACAGAGTTTGCAATGCTCAACCGACAGAACTGCGCTGGCCAATGTGGCTTGCGCGTGGAGTTACGACAGAACTAGCGCGCGTTCTGGGCAGGGGATACGAGGGTACTTGCCTGGCCTAAGGTGGAGGGGTAGCCGAAGATAACCAACAGCCATCCAAATCAGACACTTTGCACCACAACTAGGGATAGCCCCACTTGTCGAATCAGAGGCGTCCGAATGGATCAGTTGGCCCCCTGTTTGTCTCTTTCACGACAGACTGCTCGTATCCGCCACTTGTGCATGATCCCACTACGGAACCGCGCCTGCATTCGGACGTGCTGCGTTTGGCCTCTTCTTGTTCTTGCCGCCCTTGCCCCGGTACGGCCCTCGCACTCCCCGGTTCGCCAGCATGCCGTCAAACCGCGGCCACAGCGGCTCCTCTGCAAACGGACCGTCGCTGAACCGCATGTAGTTGACCAGCCCGTGGTCCACCACCGCCAGGAGCACACCGCCGTGGTCTTGCTTCAGCCGGCGGTACACCGGGCCTAGTCCACCCGAGAGGGGTTTCCGCTGCGTCGGCTGTGTCGGCTCCGTTGGCCGCGGCACCGCCCCCAGCAGGCCCTCCATCTGCGCGAGGGTGGGCACCGCCGTGTCGTGCGCGTCGGCCACCGCCAGGTAAAAGTCGGGCGGCGGCGGCCGGGTCTTGGAAAAGGGCGTCGTGCTGCTTGACTTCCATACGTGCATGTCCACGTGAAACGGGCTGTCGGCGGTCGTCGGCGCGCGCAACGGCCGCGCCGCCGGAAACAGCTGTAATTGCGCGTACACGTCGCGGTAGCCACGGTAGAGGCCGGGCCGGACAAGCGGCCCGTAGGGCGGCGGTGTTGCCACCAAAGGCAGGACGCTCGATGGACTTGTTCTCGTCAGGTTAGGCGCGGCCAGCAGCGAGACGAGCCACTGCCATACGGTTGGCGGTGCACGCTCCGGCTCCGCACGGTCTGCCGTTCCCACTGCCCGCAGCACCTGGTAGCCGGCCCGTCGCAGATGTGTGTACACCTGGTAGAACGGCAGCGTCACACGGCCGCGATATAGCCGCCCTTCGTCGTCCGCAGCCGCTCCCGCAATCAGCAGCGCATAAGCGGCCTCTAGGCTCAGCGGGATGCCATCCTCGTCCACGTCCCGTTGTTCGGCTGCGTCCGCGTCGGTCCGCGCCACAATCTCCTCCACCGACCGCAGCGGCCACCGCAGCTCCATCGAGCCGCGCTCGACCAGAAAGAGGGCCTCTTCTGGCAGCAGCCATGTGCGGTCGAACCCCGGCCGCGGCGCCGGTTGTGCGTCCTTGGCCAGCCCCGGCACCCATGTGCGGCCGGGCACGACGCCGACCGACGCAAACATGAGGCCGCGCTCGGCCTCGACCATGACCACGCGGTGACACGTGTGGGCAAAGCGGCGCGTCCGCGGAATTTTCTCGTCGCCGTCTTCGTCGCCGTCTTCCGCCCACATGTCTGGAAAGTACCACCCGCGTAGACTCTCGCTGCCGCCCAGGCCGTGCACCCGCGTGTGGGCCAACACTGTCTCGAGGGCTGCCCGACTGCTCTCCAGCGCCGCCTGCTGGGCCTGTGTGCCGTGCTCTTCAAAGTCCTTTTCGCCCCGGCGAATTGTCTGTGCCGAGATCTGCTTGGCCTTTTTCTGCTTTTTCTTGCTCTTTGCGTTCCCGAGCAGGGCCGCAAACTTGCTATAGTCCTGCGCCAGGTCGGCGTCGTCGTCCTGATGCTCCGGATTCTCGCCCGCCTCTGCTCGGCTGCCGCTCCGTGTGTCCTCCTCCCGCGGCCCCCCCTCATCATCAGAAGCCCCGAGCGCCTCACCAAGCACACTGTTCTCTGCCATCCCAATAGCCTCGCCGACTGTGTGCAAAGGCCGAGAAAATGGTGTTCAAATGTTGTTCAAAGAGGAAAGTTTAGCATTCCGCCCCACTAGCAATTTCTCCACTGTATCTACAGCCTCGTGTGACGTATCACTGCGCAGTAAAGTACAGGTCGGGATACGCTGTCAAACAATGCCAGGCAAAGTACACAGAAAACTCCATAGATCATTGAACTGTATACGCATGCAGAACGGTATCGAGTATGTCGTGCCCACCTCCCACCAAACTCCAGTCCAAAGCCGCGACGATAAAAACACACAACGCCATATCACATTCCGCAATATAGCAAAAAGCAAAGCATACATACTATGCTGCCGGCCTCGAGCAGCTCCAAACACAACCTTTCGAATGCGTTTACACGTAGTGGCCTGCCTACAAAAATGACAAAATGGCAAAATCTCTCTCAAGAAATGGCGCATGGTCAGTAAGATCTCGTGCCGCAACGCACACTCCAACAAGCCGCGAAACAGCCCCTGACGCGGCATGACGCCAGAGTCGCAGGATTCCCATCCTTTCGACAGTCATCCCGCCTCAGACGATGCCAGGGACATGCCTCTACTCGTGGCATGCCTCTTTTGCCGTCGCGCCGCTTCCCGCCCGGCACCAAGGCTCGTGAAACGGCGACGTAGTGTGCACTCAGTGCCGGCTATGCGCATTCTAACCTGAGTGGAAATGGCAGGGCGATTGTGCAAGAGGCAACGGGCCCTGTCCTGTCTAGCTGTCGGGGCTGTCGCGACTGTCGACTGTCGAGGCTCAGCATCGGCGCATCGGAAGCGGCCGGGTCCGGGAATTCCGGTGCAGGCTGCTTCGTCGCAGCTGTCACAGCCGTCACAGTCGTCACAGCCATCACATTCCGTCGCATTCCTCCGCTTCTCTCATTCGATCAGCGGCTTCTTCTGGCCGCCTACCAGGCAGAGACCCAGGTGCCGCAGCGAATCGCGGTCGTTGGCCAGCACGATGGCGGCTGCCGGCAGCATGGGGTTGTTGGGATCGACCTGCGAGGCGTCCTTGGCGGCCTGCTCAATGGCCTCCATCTCCTCTTTGCAGGCCTGGTTATCGAGCGGACATATGACAATCGGTAAGCGTAGGGTAATGTCACGGGCCGAGCCCATTTGCGCCTATGGGTGTGAGAGGAAGCGGAGACAGCGGCAAAACAAACAGATATACCTTGACAGATAGGAAAAACTCAATCTTGTAGAGCGAGGAGGTGGTGGTAAAGGAGCTGACCTCGTGCAGCGGAAAGGCGGGCTTGCCGCGGCGGATGATGCCGTCGCTGCCGCGAAGGTCGCGGGCCGGAAAAACCAGGCCGAGGTTGGTGACATAGCCGGCTTCGGGCATCTTGGTTTGGACATTTTGTGAGTGCTTGGCAATCTTGTTGATCTTTTTCGTCGGCTCGTCGCCCTCGGGGTTGAAGGTGATTTCCTCCTCGATGCTGAGCGTAATGGTCTTGATGGTGACGCGCTTGGCCTTGCTGAGCCAGTTGGGATTCGGCGCCAGCTTGATGTAGACGGTAATGGGGTCGAGCGGGCCGTAACTCCAGCGCGGCAGCGAAATGGCCAGGGTGACAATATTGTCCGTCGTGACCACGCGGTTCTCCTGCTTGTTGTACATGCCAAAGGTCGACAGCGTGTCGTAGCGCTGTAGCGGCATGGGAAACGAGTACTTGTTCTGTGTGCTGGGGCCCTGCTGCACGGTCACGACGAGCTCGTAGTAGGTCTCGGCGATGCGGCTGGGCAGCTGCAGCGAGGCGGGCGGGATGCGCCGGTTGGTTTCTTCGCCGCCGCGGCCAAACGGGATGAAGAGCACAAACGGGAGGTCCATGGCCACCACGCTCTCCGACTCCTTGCCGGACGCGCAGCGAAACAACAGCATTTCCTTGCCGACTACGTCGATTGTGTCTCGTCGCGGCGTGCTCAGGTGCTTCTTGGCCATGTTGTCGGCGGCGGGGTGGATGGTTTCGCGGCGTTGCAGGCAGATGCGGACGAGGGAGACAGCCACCGGCATCGAGAAGCCTTGTGAGGGGCGGATCTCGACCTTGCCTTCGATGCGCGGCTGAACGGTTAGCAGACGATAGACGACAGACAAATACCCGCAACCCGGCGTCGACCTACCAAGGTCGCAGAGATGCCCGGGTAGCCCACCAGGAGGCTGCTGTTGGGCGGGCCCGAGACGCGGACAAAGGCGGCCATGGCGCTTGCAGCTCGGCTCCCGCGACTTCAGGGCGGCAGCAGCAGCGGAGGCGGCCAGGACGGGCGGCGGAGGGGGCCTAGTGGTGCAGGAACGGGGGAGGGAGGAGAGAGACAAAAGGTCCGGGATCAGCAGTCGGGGGGACGAGATGGGAGCATCGAGGGCGGAGTGCGCGGCCTCGGAGTCAGCGGGCGTCGGTAGTGTAGCCTCAGCGCGTGGGGAAGCGTCCTGCGTGTGAACAGCCAGGGGTTTTCGGTGGGCGTCTGTCGGTCGTCGTGCTCGCTGTCCTGCTCGATCGAGTCCCAAGCGGTTTGCGATGTTGCTTGGCCGCCTCAGTGTGGGGTAATCGGGAGAAAACAAACGATAGGCGCCAGCTCAGTGAACAGAATGTCAATGCGGTGCAGGCAGCGCTAGCGGCAAATGGGATACCCTGGTGGTTGTCGCCGTTGCAAGGAAGGGCGGCAGGCGGCAAAGCACAAAGCAAAACGGCACAGAAATGGCAGTGCAAAATGTCAGCAGGATAGGACATTGGGGCTCCGCCCAACGACGACTACAATAGGCCGCCTGCAGCTGAAGGCGGTGAGACGGGGCTGTCTGGCCAGAAGTTGCGATGCGGATCGCTCCTTCCGGTGGAGGTGTATGATGCACTGCACTTCGACGTATCTTGCTCTGCCAGCGTCGGGACGTCGGAGTCGGGGCTCTCACTAAACAGCCCACCAGCGAGGAGCTTGGGTAGGCTTTACCGCCGACTGGGCTACTGCAATGGCGTTGCATTGTGGCGCCGGTCTTGGCCCCAGGGCTGCGACGTCAGGCGCCGGTCTTACGGCGTCAGATACTTGCTATGATGCCTTCTACTATTCTGATTCCATACTCTATCGCTCATTCCGTCCGCTTGCCTCGTACCTTACTCTGCCCTACATGGTCCTTCTGGCCGGCTCCTACGGTCCAGGCTGAGCTCATATGCTGCTTGCACTCGCTAATACGTTACTTATGGAACAAGGGCTTGTGTGCTAAATCCTTCCTCCTTCGTCTTTCTCGTCTCCACTCCATCATGGTTGCCGCACGGAGCGTGTCTTACGCGTAGGACTCGAGAATGCCTTGTGCATCGGGAAGTAGATACCTCCTCCCATAGGACGGGGTAATGTGCCGCACCGGCATACTCCCTTGGCCAACGACCACATCTCACTCGCCCGCCGCTGGCGGCTAAAGTCGCTGACTAACCGAATCCACCTAAATTCCGCCGCAGCTTGTCGCGCCGCACGAAGGCCGACGTCCAGCCTTTGAGGAGCACACTCACAGGCACCATGTCCGTCACGCTCCACACCAACATGGGGGACCTCAAGGTCGAGGTGTTTTGTGAGAGTGTCCCCAAGACGGCAGAGGTCTGTCGCGTTCTTCTCTTCTCTCCTCTCCTTTTCTCCTCCTCTCTTCCTCTTTTGCTGACCCTCCAGAACTTTCTCGCCCTCTGCGCCTCGGGCTACTATGACGGCTCGCCCTTTCACCGGCTCGTGCCCGGCTTCATGGCCCAGACAGGCATGCCCCGGCCGGCCGGCGGCTCCTCCAAGACGGACAAGAAGGACAAGGACAAGGGCAGCTCCATCTGGGGCGAGCCGTTTGACGACGAGATCCGCCTGCCGGCGCTGCGGCACAATGCGCGCGGCATCGTGTCCATGGCCAACCGGGGTGCGGCGCCCGGCGGCGGCGGTACCAACGGGTCACAGTTTTTTGTCACGTTTGCGCGCGCTGCGCACCTGGACGGTGCCAACACGGTCTTTGGGCGTCTGCTGGGCGACGCCTCTTTTGCGACACTGGACCGTATCGAGGCCGTGCCGGTCGACAAGAAGCACCGGCCCAAGATGGCGTCACGAGACGAGACGCCGCCGCAGATCGAGAGCGTCACCATTCACGCGAATCCGCTGGCCAAGTGAAAGGCTAGCACGGAGCCGAAAGAACTAGGAACAGACGGATAGACGCCGAGTCGAGCCACACAGCAGGCCATGACTGTCCGAGCTCGATCCTCATCCATCCAAAAATTTACCGTCCGCCGCATCGTGGTTGTGACACACTGCCTCCCTCCGACGGCAGGCTACCCAAACAGCTGCAGCCGCCGCTGCAGGCAACAGTCGTCTCACCACGTCTACTTGGCAGCAGTTCATCGCTTTGACAGTATACATTCCCCCCTGCCTGGCTGCGCACCTGTATACATGCAGCCAAGAAACACCGAACAATAGACAGGTGCACGTACAAGACCCAAATGTGCGCCGGCTTCCTGTGCAATTCTGCTCCGTTCTTTTGTTTCCTTTCGTCCCCCTCCGGATGCAGAGCTCCAGATCCCCAGATCTCCAGTCCACCCTCTGCAATAAACATTCCATAGGTAACCAGTTCCCTAACAAGCAAAAGGACATGTACCCGCAGCCTCGCATAAAAATGATAACAAATCACACCAAATAACGTCATGCCAGGTATTAAAAAATCAACAGCCTCTTCTCAGCTGATGCGTCGCCGCTTCATCGACTCGTCTCCCCGAGCCAGATCTGTCCGCAGGATTTCCTCTGTCCCGGCAGGACTCGGCGTCTCGTTTTGCGCCACGCTGTCCGCGCTGCCATCGAGCCCAAAATTGTAGTCGTCCTCGGCGCCGGACATAGGACCAGTCCCCATTGTGTTGGCTGGCGCTCCCACGCTCCCGTTCAGATCGCCCGTGGCGAAGTTGAAGTCGTCGCCAAATGCTGTCGGGTCCAGGTACTGTCCGAGGTCAAAGTAGCCGGGGCTCTGCCCCCCAGCCACACCGCCACCAGCAGCTCCCTCCTCATCGATGCCCGGCACCCGCCCAGAGGGACTGAGTGGGCCGAGCAGCTGCGACAGATCAGTAATCTTGGCATTCTGTTCGTCTTGTAGCCGCTGCAGCGCTTCAATCTCCGAGTGTGTGTTGGAAATGTCATTCAACGACGGTGGAGGTGGTATGGTCGGCATCTGTGCCAGGATCGGCGACAAGGACGTGGCGGCAGAAACTGGCATGACGCTGCTCACGCCGCCGCCGTTGCCGATGTTGCCGACGTTGCCGCCGCCCTGGCCTCCCATATTTCCAAAGTTGTCTGGCATCATGGACATGTCCGTAAACGATGACCCCATGCCATTGTTCATGGTCGACATGTCAATGGGTGCCTGTGCCGGCATCCCGGCTGCTGTGCCCCCAGCCATGCTACCAGCCGGAAGCGAGTACGGATCCACGCCCGAGAGCGGCGAAGTCCCGGCCGACATTCCTCCCAAGCTGCTCGTCCCGTTCGGCTGCCCATGATTCTGGCCAGACATGATGCTGAGCACCCGATTGCGCTGGTCACTACTGAGATTCACGGGCGTCGTGGCCGCCACCTCGGGCAGATCAATGCCACCAGCCGAGCTCGGCGTGTTGGCATTGGTGTCGTGGATGATCTTTAGCATACCCTCCTGCGGGTTATCCTGCAGTTCCTGTTGGAGGTAGTTTGATGATCCCATCTCGGGCTGTGTGTCAAACAGCTCCGTCACCGACCCCATGGGGCCCACGCGGATGCCCGACTGCGACGGCATGCCTGAGGACTGCATCGAGCTGGCACGGCCCGAGGATGAGGATGCACCAGACGTGGACGGCTTTGGGATAGGCGGTAGAAGCCGCTGCCGTTTCTGCGGCGTGCTCATCGTGGTCGAGACTGGAGTGCGTTGCTGATCAAAGTCGTCGCTCACGTCCACGACGCTGCCTGTGGGCATCTGTCCGTTTGGAAGGATGCTGGCGAGAAGCTCCGTGACACTTTGGACACCGCCCTGCTCCTCCAGCGACTTGCGAAACACGTTGGCCAGGAAGTTGAGGATCGCATTGATCGAGTTCTCGTGCCGCTCGTGCATTGTCTGGAACATGCGCGCCTGCGACTGCAGCTGCGCATTGTCCGACACTAGCCGCTGCATCACCTTGGAGATCTGGGTCTGCCGCGTCTGCAGCGTGCTCAGTTCGTCCTTGATCAGCTGGAAGTCTTTGCGCTGCAGCGGCCCCAGTTCGCCCGGGCCCGGGCCATACGGACGGCTCTGCTGGTGGTTCAAGCCCTGTATGCCATGGGCCAGCGGCTCGTCCACTAATTCCTCGTCGCTGTCGCCGTCGCCGTCGTCCTTCTTGCCCTTTTTCGACTTGCTGCCGCTCTTTGGCTTGTTGATCAGCCACAGCAAATTCGGGTGGCCGCGCTTGAAGTACGGGTTCGAGTATTCGCTAGGACTCTTGTTCTTGCGCTCGCTGGCCTTCATCGAGTTGTCTGACAAGCCAACACGCTTGTGGAAGCCATACATGTTTAGCTGTCGAACAAACGAGGCGTAGTTGTTGTGCTTGAAGAGCTCAGGGATCAGCGTCTTGGCAAACTCGTCTTCGTCCAGCACGATAAACGAGTCGCCGCTGGCCGACCACCGGATTAGATCCGTGTTCTTTTGCTCTTCCAGAAAGCTGTTCCAAGTCAGCCAAGCTCTTGTCCCTCCCGAGTTCGATCGCTCGCCTTGACAGGCTTACCTGCTCAGCTTCTGCACAAACGGCGGGATCGGCTTTCGCTTTGCCTGTGCATCTTTCTTCACCCGCTGCGCCCGTTCCTCCAACACCTCGATACTCTCAGTCTCTCCAGGCGGTCCACCGTTTGCGTTGGATGGAGCCTCTTCACCAAAGCCCGCCCAGGTCTCGGCCACCGAGTCAAAGGTCGGACGTGGTGCAGACGGAACCAGGGCGCGGTTCGGGGGCCGACGTGCAATGGCCGTGGATATCGATTGTGGCTGCGGCGGCTGCGGCACGTTTTGCTGGGGGGGCATCTGCGGCGGCGGCTGCAGGCCCGGCGCGGCACCCATCATGTACGCATTGGCGGTCCGGGCCAGGTCGTTGTACGCAGACGAGTCCGCCGTCAGGCCGCTGGGCCACCGAAGGATCTGGTCCTGTGCCGATGTGCCGAAACCAGCAGGCTGCGCCGACGTCACTGGTAGAATGGGTGTCGCACCCGGCGCCGGGCGCTTGCGGGAGTTTGGGGTCGACATGGCGTTGTGTCTTTTTGCGGTCTCTCGGTCTCTCGGTTCCTTGGGTTCTTGGGTTTTCGGGCTTCGTCTTTTCGTCTTTGCACGTCTCCTAAATGATATGCGATCGCTATCGTCGGCACCGTGTCGCGACAAGGCTATCGAATTGAAATGGCGGGCGCGTAGGAATCGGTCACCGGTTGATCACTGTGAAGTATGCTCAAATAAAAGGCAAAAGCGACGTGCAGGAGGATGAATGAAGCGTGAAATGCCGTTTCGAGCCCAAAGAGAATACTGTCCAGGCGGAAGCTGATAGACGGGCCGCAGAGCAGAGGCCGTCTCGAACCGTCCACGGTGTCGCCTGTATCCCGCGGCTTCCTCCCTTTCCGTCCGGCTTATCGAGGTCGTCCGACACTGTCTCTCGCTGCGACGGGACGAATGGACGAAAGGCTTTGGGGCTGGACTCGTTGTCCTGCTCTGCCTTTGGTGGGGAATAACAGAGGCTAGGCGGCAGCGTCGATTCGCAGCGCCCGGAACAGGTACACGTGAAAAGACGAGTGCGAGACACAGGCAGGGCGGGAGCGCAATTAATTCGTCGTGGCCGGGGATTCGAATAAATATGTCGTTGCGGTGAGGCGGGAAGACGCAGTCAGGAACTCTGCCGCTTTTTGGGGCTCGAAATGATGAGGTCGCACGCCGGTATTAACTAATCAAACAGCCCGAAGCGATTGGTTGGCCTGCTGTGTTTTCTTGCACGTCCAAAATCACCTTTTCTGGTGCCCCATTCTTTTTCCGTTTGGCGGTTTTGGGGGGCGGTAAATAACCACATGCAGCGCCGCTGGCACTGGCTCAGGTGCCCTGGCCAATGGGATCGCGCGGCGATAAGGCTCCTGCCACTGAATAGCCTCGTTGGGAGCGGAATAGGTGGACACGCATGCGCAAGCCCCGGCCTCCATCTCGATCTAATCAGTCACATCGGCGCGCATCACCCGACAGTTCAATGTAGTGTAGTATAGGCAGTGCATCTTCTTTGCAATATGGTATAAAAGGTATCTCGCGTCTCTGTATAAAGTACGGCATCATCGTGCCCCTCGCCCCGACAGAGCAGAGGCCTGGGACATCTTAGCGTGCCGTGCCTGGTCCCAGGCCCTCCCGCTGCGGCCTTCCCGTGCAGCCTTCTTCTCTTCCTTGATTGTCCGCGCCTTTTCCCGTGGATCAATCACAACCAGCTCATCCTCGGCCTTTTTCCGGTAGCTCAGGTCCTTGCCCAGCCTGTCCGCCTCGCAGTTCAATGTGTGATTCATCCAGTCATCATCGTCGTCGTCGTCGCTCTTGCCCTCTTCTTTGTCCCACGGCCGGCAACTCTGGCAGTTGGAAATGAAGTGCAAGTCACACACTTCGCTGTGCTCCTCCTCGGCCGCGCCGCCATTGCCCTCTTCTACCGGCTGCTTGGACGCCTGCTCATCCTCGTGACTTTCCGAATCCAATCCCAGCATGGACTCGAACCGGCCCATGATCTTTAATGTCTTCTCGTCGTGATTCGACAGGCCGTAGCTTCGGCTCAGCTTCTTTCCCCGTGCCGTATTGGACGGCACTAGGCTCTCCAGCGGCGACTTTGTTTTTTCCGTCTTGACAGGTTCAGTGTTCACCGTCCGCCGCATGGATGCTTTCAGCGCCGCAATCTCGGCGTTGGTCTTTTCCAGTTCCGATTGCCTCTTTGGTGGTGCTTCTGGCTCAAAGCCCGATTCGGATATGGCTTCGTCGCTCTCCACTTCGGGTGCTGGCTTCGCTACTGCGGATGCTGCTCTGGACGGTAATACTGTCGCTCTTTCGCTAGGCCGCTCCTCCTCTGCGTCCTCTCGGTCCAGACCTGGCGGGGGCAGCTTCTTGTCGGCTTGCTTCGGCTTGCTCGGCTTACTCGGCTTGGCCACCTTGTGCTTTCCTCGTGATGTTTCCATCTCATCCTCGTCTTCTTCAATGTCGTCTCCAAAACTCAGCAGAGTTTTGTTGACGCCCTTTTTCCTCTTGGTATTTTTCTCTGCTGCCGGGGCCGGTTTTCGCTCCACGGGCCGCGCAACACGTTCTTGCTTGCGCATATCGCTGAACGGGTTGGTGAGAATCTCGACGCTTTTAATCATCATGGGGTATAATGGCCGTTCGGTGCCCTCTTGTACTTCGGCCTGGCCCATCTTGGTCAGGTTGTATACAGTTGGTCCAGCGACACGGCCAAACATGGTGTTCTTGCCGTTGAGCTCGTCTGCCTTGTCCAGCGTAAAGAAGAACTGGCTGCCGTTCGTATCAGGATTTCCCTCGTTCGCCATGCCCAGCAGGCCACGCCGGTTGAACTTGAGCCGCGAATGGATCTCATCTTTGAAGCAGATGCCCTGCGGACCAGCGTTCAGCCCTCGCCGCTCGTCCATGGGCCATGGGTCCAGGTCGCCAGACAGAGCACCGCCATCGAAGATGGATTCGCCTCCATTGCCAGTTCCGGTGGGATCTCCTCCCTGTATCACAAATCCGGGTACGAGGCGGTGGAAAATCGTATTATCGTAGTAGCCATCGAGGCTGTGTTGCAAGAAGTTCCGACTTGCCAACGGCGTCTGCTTGGCAAAAATTTCCACAGCAATCTCGCCCTGTGTCGTGTGTAGAATAACCGAGGCCGTCGGCTGTGGCTCTGTGTCGTAAATTGTGGACATGTTGGAGGAACAGGGAGCACTTTGCCGGGTGAGGTGGTCCTGGCTGTCAATAACAAGAAAAGGTCAAAATATACTGCGCCATTGTATCACGTGTTGATCACGTGCAATGCTAAATCATAGCTTCTGTCATTAGTCCCCAAGCAAAGAGCTTTGCTTTCCCCCTCAAAACCCCCAGATCAAAAGTCCCGCATCTTCATAGCACGGCGCCCTCGCGAAATCTCTCATCCCGACCGAATCCAAACGACCGGGCGCCTTTTCTCCTCCGCAATTCTCGAATTGATACCATCCTTTTATCCTCACGAGACAAGCCCTCAAAATGGCAGACCCGCGGATGTCGTCGTACTCGGTGCAGCCTCGCATCACCTACAACACTGTCGGAGGTGTCAATGGCCCACTAGTCATTCTGGACAATGTCAGCTCGACTGCCCGTCGTCCTTCGGACCACTCCCTCATACTGATGGGCAACAGGTCAAATCGCCGCGGTTCAACGAAATTGTCACCCTGACCCTCCCCGATGGGACTGAGCGGTCGGGCCAAGTCCTCGAGGCTCGAGGTCGGTGTTGCCCATTTTGGTGCCGTTGTGCTCTGGATTGAACTATTGCTGACGCGTTTCTTAAATACAGGCAGCCGAGCCATTGTCCAGGTACGAACGATGGTCGGCGTCGGAGTCGAACGAACGTCATGTTCCAGCCACCGCTATTAACACATATCTATAGGTCTTTGAGGGTACATCTGGTATCGATGTCAAAAAGGTAGGGCTATTTGTGTCCCGTTACATCTCCGGCCGGAGGCTAACCATTGGTCGCTTGTTTAGACCAAGGTCGAGTTCACTGGTGAAAGCTTCAAGCTCGGTGTCTCCGAGGACATGCTGGGCCGTATCTTTGACGGTTCCGGCCGGGCCATTGATAAGGGCCCAAAGGTGCTTGCCGAGGAGTATCTCGATATCAACGGAAGCCCGATCAACCCCTACTCGAGAGTGCGTTCTTGTCGGTGAAGGGGTGTGTCCCAGGCAGTCGCGTACTGATATGGCAACAGGTGTACCCCGAGGAGATGATTTCCACCGGTATCTCGGCCATTGACACGATGAACTCGATTGCCCGTGGTCAAAAGATTCCCATTTTCTCGGCGTCCGGTCTGCCGCACAACGAGATTGCGGCGCAGATCTGCCGTCAGGCCGGCCTGGTCCAGCGGGAGGGCATCACCAACAAGGGTGTGCACGATGGCCACGAGGAGAACTTTTCCATTGTTTTTGGTGCCATGGGTGTCAACCTGGAGACGGCCCGCTTCTTCACGCGCGATTTCGAGGAGAACGGCAGTCTGGAGCGGACTACGCTGTTCCTGAACCTAGCAAACGATCCTACGTGCGTGGACAGCCGGAAGCCGGCAGCCCTTTTCTGTCTTCTTGTCTTGCATGGCGCGGCTAACATGACCGCGCAGGATTGAACGCATCATCACCCCCCGTCTGGCTCTGACGACAGCCGAGTACTACGCCTACCAGCTGGAGAAGCACGTCCTTGTCATCCTGACCGATCTCTCGTCCTACTGCGATGCCCTGCGTGAGGTGTCTGCTGCACGAGAGGAGGTGCCCGGTCGCCGTGGTTTCCCCGGTTACATGTACACGGATTTGTCGACGATTTACGAGCGTGCGGGCCGTGTCGAGGGCCGCAACGGTTCGATCACACAGATTCCGATTCTGACTATGCCCAACGACGATATCACGCACCCGATTCCCGATCTGACGGGCTACATTACGGAGGGCCAAATCTTTGTGGACCGTGGTCTGTACAACCGCGGTATTTACCCACCCATCAACGTGCTGCCGTCGCTGTCGCGTCTGATGAAGTCGGCCATTGGCGAGGGCATGACGCGGAAAGACCACGGTGATGTGTCGAACCAGCTGTATGCCAAGTACGCCATTGGCCGTGACGCGGCGGCGATGAAGGCAGTGGTGGGCGAGGAGGCGCTGTCGGCCGAGGACAAGCTGTCGCTGGAGTTCCTGGACAAGTTTGAGCGCACATTCATCAGCCAGGGCGCGTACGAGTCGCGCACAATCTACGAATCGCTGGATCTGGCGTGGAGTCTGCTGCGGATCTACCGCAAGGACATGCTCAACCGGATTCCGGCCAAGATTATCAACGAATACTACCAAAGAACGGCGGAGCGCAAGGGCAAGGCCAAGGCGACGGCCCCGGACAGCAGGCCGGCGGAAGAGGAGAACCTGATTGACGCATAATAGGCGGTGGCTTTTTGGAGGAATTTGCCTCTTTATTGTCGGTATCAACCGACAGCCGTTGTCGCATGGTCGAACATTTGGTGTCTTGTCTTGCAAGCAGTAGACGGAAGGGGTTCGCGTGTTTGCGTGTTTGCGTGTTTTCTTGCTGTATTTCGTTTCCGCTCGTAGTTGATCTTGCCGCATTCGGTCAGCTAGACTGAATTTGAATATTGCGATTTTGATTTGCTGGGGGCTTGTCCACGACGGCAACAAGCAGGCGATAGCAAAGCTGGTGGATTATGCGCCGGGCGATGGGGCGATATGGGGAGCTGCCAGGAATGTGCTAACCATATACAGCAGCAGTCGGTAAAATCTAAAGTAGCTCAAAAAAAAAACGAAATTATATTCGCATCTTATTTCGGACGAGCTGGGAATAACGCAGCTTGAGGCGCAACCGCGTGCCGGCTTGTGTCTCCAAGCGGTCCTAGGGGTTTATCGCGGCCGGCTGCCTGCATGATTCTGCAGAGGGATCGGCTTATATAAGGAATCAGCCGCACAAACGGGCGACGATAAGCACATACGAATGACTCCACCGCGAAAAAGGCAAATACGAGCGCTATTTGACGCGCTGCTGCGGTCGATACGAGGGGGACTACGTCACTCATACGAGCAGCATTGGGTATGCCGCAAGCTGAGACGCATTGCCAGTGGCACGTCCGAAGGCCTCCGTTTGTGGGCTCCGCTGCCACGCAATCGTTGTCCATGGCTGGCAGCCCCATGTCGAGGAAAAAGGTCTTTACGATACTATCATGTTTTGGGCTTAGTGCTCTTGTCTCGAACGCCATGTACTAGTCCATATCGGGAGTGGTTCGCTCGCCCATACCCGCTGCTACGACATGGTCCTGTCTGGGAGAGGTCCGGCAGCTCTGCTATCGTGAGCTGTTGCTGGTTGCCCCCTCACCCACCCGGCAGCCCGGCCACAAAGGTGACCAGTCTGGCGCGGTCCCCTTCTTTCCCGCCCCTACGAGTGCTACTCCGTGCACTTTTACCCCTTCCCAAATTTCCCAAACAGCTCTGCAGGTGCGACCCTAGGCCCAACACGTCATTAATTTTACTACGTAGAGAACGCATCGTCAAAATAAAGCCGCCTTTTGGCCCTCTCCCGGATTTTCCATTTTTCTGTTGTTTTTCTGTTGCATCTTCACACAAAATTTCACCACCACCTCCCTTGTCAGCTTTACGTCACGTTTCCGAAGACTTCCACGTTCCTCCTTCACGATGCGCACTGCGACGATTATCCTCTCGGCGGCTGGCCTGGCCGTGGCCGCCACCAACTACACGATTGACACGTCCAGCATCTCGCTGACCACCAAAGGTGTGTTTCCCTTGGACGCCGGCGTGCTTGTCTCTGTTGCTAACCTGAACAGCGAGCTGGTGTGAGGGCCAGGAAAACAGCTGCACGACGCTCTGCGACGGCAACGCGGCGACGGACACTTGCGACCCGGTGTGTTTGAGCTTTCACGTTTCCCCGTCATGTTTTGATCAACGGCAGCGCTAACCAGCCAGACGACGCTCAGCTACAGCTGCACCTGCCAGAACGGCAGCGCGCCCGGCCTCGAGTACTACACGCAGACGATGCCTACGGTAAGTGCCCGTCCACAGGCGTTGCCACGGAGCTGCTGGCGCGCATTCCTAACGCAGTACAGTACATCTGCAACGAGGCCTATGCCGAGTGCATTGATGAGTACGCCAACAACGCCACGGGCCAGAACCTGTGCACGACTGAGATCAAGGACAACTGCGGTACCCTTGACCCGGCCAACTACACGGCGGCTGCGGCCACGACGTCTTCGTCGTCGACGTCGGCGTCGGCGACTGCGACTGCCGCGGCGACCACCTCGGCTACGGCTTCGGGGTCCAGCGCTGCCAGCGCTGCGGTCACGACCACGAGCTCCACTGCCGGTGCCATGGCCACCAAGATGGCGCACTACGGCAACGGCGTCGCTGCCGTGGCCGTCGGTGTGTTTGCCTACCTGCTGTAGAGCGTGTGCCGACGAGAAAACTGGATGGCTCTGTCAACAGGGTGTGGCAGCGCTGCGATGGGCTTCTGCATTTAGTACCTGATTTTGATTTCCCCTGGAGGCGGTTGACGGCAGCACGAACGGCATTCGCATAATTGGCGAGGAGTCAGGACGGAGACGACATGCTAATGGGCGTGGCCGGAGGCGAGTTGAAGCGTAACGTTATCATTATTAGTTTTACGCCTGTTATGTATTCTGGGGACGGAAATATGGCTTTCGTACCCCCCATGCTGCAGTGATGATAGTCAGTCGCTCTCGCCGCGTCCCCTGCAGTGACGTCAAAGGCAACGTGCAAGGGCATGGCCAGAGATTGAGGTTACAGAGATTGCGAGCCGTGCCTCTCGAGGATCGGTATCCATGCATAAGGCTCAAAAAGTGGTTCTTGAGGGGTGAAGCCAAGCAAGGGGTGTTTACGTAGTCGCTGGCGATTCCGGTCGACTGTGGCTGATGCGCCCGAGAAGAAGAACGTGCAGCTTTGGGTACGTCGGCACCCGAACAGGTGGCAACGAGTTTGAATTGGTCGAGCTGACCGCCACCGGACAGCGCTAATCAAGCGAGGGGTTGCAACTTGCTGAGTGTTCCGTCGCACTCGCAAGGCTGCGACTGGTCGAAAATTCCGCATTGCATCTCCCTCTTTTTGCCTTTTTCCCTCTTTCCCTTGCCTTGGGCGGTGTATTTTCTCCATGCCGTTGTCGTCCCGTCGGCGGCTTCTGCCTCGCTGCGGCTCTGTATATGAAGCAGCACAGTCTGCATGCGGCCTTGGGCGACGGCAGTAGAACATGGCCAGAAAAGACGGCGTCGACAAGCGATCGTCGGGCACGCTGCTAGCTTCGCTGCGGACTCTACGGGCTCCGTTTCCCTTTTACAAGACGGCCGCGACCAGCGCCAGCGACAACACCGGCACTAAGCCGGCGACCAAATCGACAACCAAACCCGCGGCCAAGTCGGCGACCAAGCAGCGCCATGCCCATGGCAGCAGACGATTGGCGGCGCCCTTGCGGCTGCAGGTCTGCGATCTCGACCTTGTCCGCCGTACCCTGACGGTCGACGTCACAGCTGCCAGCACGACAGCCTCGCTCGAGGCGGCCATCCGCAGCCGTGACAAGAAGCGGCCGGTGGCCAAGGATGCCGTCATTTGCCTCTACGCACTGTGCCAGCCAGGCCCCGACAGCAGCACGTCCGGCCCCGGTCCGCGCCGTCTGCAGCCGGGTGACCGTGTGCACGACATATGTACCGACAGCACGCGGCTCTACTACCGCATTATCTCGGCCGACAGCGTCGTGGACCCCGAGAGCAGCCATGGCGAGCACATGCGCTTCCACTTTGCATGGCTGCCGCCGTCCAGCCACCGGCAGAGCAAGCGACACAGCCAGCACGACAAGCACGACAAGCACAACAGACACGACAGGCACGACAAAAGAACGCCCGGCGCCGACTGGCTGCAGGACTTGGCGCGCGACATTTTCCACGTCGGACACCAGCGGGACGTCCAGGCCGTTCGGACGCGGCTGGCTGCAGCGCTCCACATTGACGACCCGAACCGCATCGCCCTCGTGGCGCAGGACGGCCTGCGGCCGGGCCAGCCGCTGGCCGGCGATGCGTGGCAGGTCCGCCGCCTGCTGACGGCCTGGCTCTGCCACGGCCTCGTCGTGCAGGTGCATCCGCCCCGGCGCTACTTGGTGGTTCACGGCGGCGGCGGCGTGGTCCGTGACGGCGACGGCCCCCCGGAGCGGCCGCCCCGCACCTATCTCTTCCACCCGCAGCCGGACAGCGGCGACCGGAGCACGAGCGAGGGTGTGCCTCTGTCCGCCCTGCAGCGGTGGGTGCGCAGCCAGCTGTTGCGAGGCGTACATGAGCACGCGACGAGCACGCTGGAGTGCGCGTCGCGGCACATTCAGATGCTCGGCGGCGGCAGCAGCAGCAGCAGCAGTGCACCGGCACCGCTGCAGCGCCACACAACGGTAGCGTGGACGCGCACAGTCGTGTTCCGCCTGCGGGACGACGTGGTCGAGGCCTTTGCCGACGACGAGACCTGGCTGCTGCTGCCGACGGCCACGTGCATGATCTGCCTCGAGGACAAGGCCGAGACGGAGCTGCCGCACGCCGTGACGGCCGCATGTCGGAGCCATGCCGACGCCACGCGGCGCCATGTGCCGACGCTGTGCAAGCCGTGCCTCGCTGAATGGATTCGGTCGCGCCTGGCGAGCAGCGGCTGGAACCGGCTGTGCTGCCCCGAGTGTCCGGCGCCGCTGGCGCACGCCGATGTGCGGCTGTTTGCCCGGCCGACCGTCTTTGCACGCTACGACTCGCTGCTGACGCGCGCAGCCCTGGCGCGCGAGTTTGGCCACTTCCAGTGGTGTCTGGCCCCAGGCTGTGCGTCGGGCCAGATCCACGGCGGTGCCGCCGACTGTCCGCGCTTCCGCTGCCACGCCTGCCGCGCCGTCTCGTGTCTGCGCCACCAGATGCTGTGGCACACGGGCGAGACGTGCGACGCGTACGACCAGCGCACGCGGAGGCGGCAAAGGGACGACAAAAAGTCCGAGGCGTTTGTGCAGCAGACGTCCAAGACGTGTCCGGGCTGCCAGCAGGCCGTGCACAAGATCTCGGGCTGCAACCACATTAGTTGTACGTGTACCTGTCTTGTCCTTCTTCCCTCTCGTCTGTCAGGCCTCCGTGTCGTCTAACCACCCACCACCAGGCATCTGCGGCCACGAATGGTGCTACATTTGCTTTGCCCCGTATGCCGTGTCCGGATACGGCATCCTACGGTGCCGCCACAAGTCCACGTGCACCGAGAGCGACCTGTTTGACGACCTCGGTCTCCAAGATGCCCGCCGCCGGCAGCACCTGCAGGGACAGGGGCCGCGCTTCTTCTGGGGCGACATGCGACCACGGCGGCCCCGATGGCAGCCATGATACTTTTCCAATATATACGGCGCATTTTGGGGATTCTCTGGTTCTCTGGTTCTCTGGTTCTTTGATTCTCTGGTATCTGGCAGGAAAAGGAAAAAAAACAACAACTCCCTATATATTCTATCGCTCGCAGACCTCCCCTTATTCCCACCCGACCTTTTCTCTATCCATGATTCGTTTCCCCGTACAATCACCGCCTACTCTCGTGGCTTCGCGGCCGCAGCCGCTTTTGTGGCCGCCTCGGCCGTCTCGGCTGCCTCGGCCGCCTGTTCCGCCTCGGCCTCGCCCTCGTAGCCCTCCGTCTTCATGTCCGCGAGACCAAGGTCCTCCTCCTCCTCGCTGGTGCGCTCGTACTCCTCGACGGTCATTTGCGCGTCCGGTTTGCTCGGGTCGTCGGCCATGCTCTGAATGTACGAGCTGGCCAGCGGGTCGACCAGCACCACGGTAAACTTGCGCTTGCCAGCGATGGCCTCGTCGAGCCCGGCGAAGAAGCTAGTCCACTGCGTGCGGTCGTTACTGCTGAGCGAGTCACCGCCGGCCGCGGGCAGTGCATTGGCGCCTGCGCCACCTGCGCCACCTGCGCTACCCGTCTCGCTGTCGGTCTGGAAGATTTGGTTGTGCAGGTCGCCGCGCACCTGCGTCAGCAAGCCCTCGACCGTGGTGAAGCGGCCGCCGAGCGTGCCCGGGTTGACCGACAGGTTAAGCTCAGGGCACTCGAGCGCGCAGCTCTCGCTCTTGAGAATGTCGCGCGCCAAGTCCTCGGGACACGTCACCTTGAGCGCGATACGCTTGCCCTTGGGCGGGATCGCGCCGCCCGTCTTGACGTCGTTGGACTTGTAGCCGCAGTGGTCGCAGAGCGTGTTCATCAGGACCACCTGCTTGAAATGCGGAATGTCCACCATCTTCATGTGCGTTACGCACGGGTGCATGCAGCCGGGACAGCTCGCCGGAAAGGTGTAGATCTCGTCGGGAATCAGCTCATCGTTGGGGTCCAGCCGGCCCTGGCCGCCCACGGGAATGACGCCCTCGGAGCCCGACAGCGCCGTCGCCACGCCCGTCGACGATGTGGTCGTGCCGGCAGCCGCGTCCTCCTCCGTGTTGGCCAGGCCCAGGGCCTCGTTCTGCTCCGCCGTCCGTGCATACTCCCGCTTCTCCCACTTGCCCACGCCGTCGTGCAGGTCCGGCGCAATCCAGCTGTTGCCGGCCGGATCGTCGATGCTGAAGCGGAACGGGAACGACTCGCCCGCCAGCATGGCCCGTGCCTTGGCCAGAATATCGTTGATCTTCTCATACAACTCGGGGTGCGACTCTTTGCGCGCCTCTTGGTCCATCTCGAGGTCGCTGACAAATTCGGACAGGACGCCTTCCACGTTGCTCAGCTGGCCGCGGCCGGCCGGGATCTCGACATCAAGCTCGATAAACTTGGCCGTGGCCGAGTCCGCTTTGACCACCTGGCGCGACAGATCGTCGAGGTCGGTCAGCCGGAGCTCGTAGTGGGTGCCGCGCGGCTGGATCGAGCCGGCCGCCTGGATCTCATTGTTGTGGAAACCGCAGTGTTCGCAGGAAAAGGACATGAGGATGACCTCGCGGAAGTAGGGGATTTTCGTCAAAAGCAGCCGTGTCATGCCCTACAAATGTTAGTCAGAGGTTGTCAGCGCATTCTGGATCGCAACGTACATTTTGATGGCAGTTCATGCACAGAGACTCAATCTCTTCGACCACACGCTGGTCGTCACCAGCATCTGCGCTGTCCGTCGCCGGCGCCACCTGCTCGGCCTGGCTGCCAATGGTCCCAAAGACCTCGCTGGCCGGTTTTCCAGTCGTCTTTGGCTCTTCCTGGGGAGACATGTTCTTCCTTGTGTTGTTGGTTGTTTGCTGTTGTGCTGATTTCAAACCACTTTTGAAAAAAAATCTTTTAGAGGGGTTTATAAGTGATATCATCGAGCAGTAGCGCTTGCCCCTCTTGGTCACGTGACGCTAATTCAGGCGTTAGGCTGTTCCCGAAGCTTCGAGTTCGCGGCAGCTGCTTCCAGCGTACCAGGCGAGGCTGGCAGGGCCACAGCCACTGTAGCCCCTTATAACTCTAGCGGACAGCCTCGTCTACTTTTTGCGAAAGTCGTCGAAGCTGAGGCCGAGGCCGGTGGACGTGTTTCGGCTCTTGTCCAGGAGAGCTAGCAGACCAGCTTTTCTATTCTTGGCGCGCTTCTTACTGCTCGCGTTGGCGGAAGAGGGGGCTGTCGTAGCAGTCGCTTTGGCCGTCGGTTCTGCTCTCGCCAGAGAGGGCGTCGTGGTGCCCTTTGCTGCTTGGCCATCCGAACTCACATGTTTGCGTTTGGGCAGCGGTGCCGGTGGCGGCAGAGAAATTTTGGTGTCTCTCCCACAGAGCCCACAGCTGTAGACTTTTTGTATGCCGGCATGTGGCCGCCGCAATGGAGTTGGTTTCGGCTTCGCGGCGGTATCTGTTGTTATTCCTGCCTTCTCCTTCGTGGGCTGCTTCTTGGTCTTGGACTGCCTCCCTCTCCCATTCTGTATGCGGATCTCCGTATTGCCGCATCCAGGGATCATAATATTACCGCAGCTGGTGCAGATGCGCTGTCGTTGAACGTCGGTCAAGATCGGAGTGTTGCTGAACAGTGGCTGCTGCTGCGTTGTCAGGTCAAGGTACCGGCTCATAAAGTAGGCCGACGTCTCGGGCTCCGAGTCTCTGAGGAGATAGGATGCATCTGCAAAGAATTGTAGATGCGGCAAAGGATTGGTAGCCATGACTTGATTTTTAGGACATCAAGGTGAAAATTGCAAGACGATTTTGGTGATTTTTAACAGTGTTTTGTCACGTGATTCTACCGTGTAAGATTCCTTCCTGTTGATGACGCATATTCACATAAAAATATCGCACTCAAGCACGCTTGATTTCCCACTTCTGGTTCAGGATGCTGACTTCCTCCCCCGGCTTTTCGTCATAGTCAAACCAGTCCCCCTCGCTCAGATCAATGGCTTCAAACTTGGTGCCGGAATCAGGTCCTTCGGCCAGCCACTCTCCCTGTACATGTTAGACCGGTGGGAACCCAGGAACAGCAGGCGAGCTGCATACCTCTGGCTTGAACTCGACGAATTCGAGTCCGCGGCAGTCAAAGTCAATCAAAGACTGCTTCTTGGGCGGCTCAGACAGTTCATAGGGCTTGGCTGCCGCCGAGATGGAGGCTGATGATTCTCTCTGCCAGAGGTTAGACTTCCGGCAGTCAAACAGGAAAGAGCAAAGATCACAAAGAGACAGGATGAAAGTTTCCAATGACATACCTTGCAGTTCTTGCACTTCCAGACAAAGTTGGCCTCGCCGCGGCTTCCGCTCAACTCATTGGCCTCCTGGTAACATTGTAAATTAGTAAGCAGCGGCTGGAACAGAACAGAGACGCAGCGGCTGACAACTCACAAACCGGTTCACACCGACCCAACTCGAATTCGTCTCACGACACGATGTGCACTGAACCTTGAACATGTACCAGAACGGGTTATCCTGTGTGTCGTTTGGCCGCAGGTTGGTGACACTGCCCTCGTCAGATGCTGTTTTGCGCGGGGAAATTAAAGTCTTTCAAGGGCATACCCGTTGAGCTCTGCAGTCAGAGTGAGCGTAAACATTTTGGAAGTAGTGGATCTGTGGCTAGGTGTGTCCAGGTGGATGCAGAGCGGGCGGATGCTTGCTGTTGACTGTAGACGAGAAAGCTTGGGGTTTGTCTATACAAAGATTGTCGCGAGAGCGATACAGTGTAAAAAGGCACCAACATTAACAGCACTGTGTCGAAATGTGGACCAATCAGTAGAGCCGCGTAGTGGCATGATGCGACGAAAAGCTTCTCTGGTAACGGCTCTACTTTGCGCGCAACACCTTGCCAGCGCACGCCGCCCTCCGAACCAGAACCCAATCGGCCTCGAAAGGCCTGGGAAAATGCGCCGGACATGCAGTCCGTGTGGTCGCCATTTCCAAAAGGCCACAGCATATGCAGCAATTGCAGACGGGGCATGTACCAATCGGCTCGAAGCAATGTCCACGCCTTGTTCACAACGTTTGTGCGGCCGGCGGCGCGACGATCGGCGACCTCGTCGCGACACATTGGCTCCTCGGGGAGCAAGCGGCGGCGCGTCGGGGCGAGTGACATTTTCACTGCCTGCTACACGAGCATTATGGCGTCGGCCGCGGTGCTCGACGCGAGCTACAAGGACAAACGGCGACAAGACCTCGACCAGCGCCTGGATGAGGCCCGCCAGGACCTGGCGCGGGCCTTGCAAGGGTCCTCGCCCGAAGACCCCACCGCGGTCGACACCGACACCGACACCGTAGCGGTTCCGGGCGGCAAGACGCGGTCGCCCTACAAGGTGGTCCAGGGAATCTCGTCCATCTGCGTGTCACCCAGCCGGCTGTTGCAAGACGAAATGGAAATGGACGACCGACATGTCTACCTTTCGTGGATACACGGCCAATTCGGCCTTCCGCGCCGCTGGTGGACGCAGCGACCAGATGCCAAGGGCGGGTTGGACGAAATTGAGGCAGCCCTCGATGTGGAAGAGCGTGCGCTCGCAGACGAACTCTTGGGAGGCCGAGGCGGAGAGCGGGAGCCGAAGACGCCCACACAGTTTGCAAAGATGATTGAGGCGACCAACCTGCTGGTGGACGACCTGCTCGAAGCGGCCAACGAAATATGCAGCCCGGGTGACGAGGAAGCGCAGCGCATCAACCGGGGACGTCTCGAGTCTCCATGGTGGAGCATCAAGATGATGCGGAATGAAGGCTATCCGATCTACCGACTGCCCGACTTGGATCCCGAAGGAGCGGCCCGAACACGGCAGTCCATCAACGGAGCGACGCGGCAAATCTTCGGCGAATGGGAGGAGGCCAGGGCCGAGGGTCCGCGGCCATCCCTGATCTTGCGGAGACAGCCGCAGCCAGACTGGTACCAGAGGCAAGTGGCTCTCTGGGTGGGCAAGCTGTGCTTCAACTTGACCGTGGCGTCGACGCCTTTCAGCATGAACAACCTCAACGTCATGTTGCTGGGCTTCACACGGGCGGGCGAGCATCTGTTGGCTGAGCTGGTCATCGATTTCATCCTACTTGACAGCCGGCTGCGGCCGACGCAGCTGACCCTCGTACTCATCCTGCAGCACTACCGGGCCAAGGGCGACCTGGTCGGCTTCTACGGGATACTCCGCCGGATGGTAGCGTTAGACAATCGTGGCGTCAAGCTTCGGCGCCGCCGGTTGGGGGACTTTAGAGAGAACCCATACTTGAAGCGCTGGGCCAAGGAGAACGACGTGGCCATAGTAGACAACTTCGCGGTGGAGCGGGCGCGCATCGACGAAGCCGTGTTTGACGCGATTTTGGCGGGCCTCTTGTCACTTGGCCAGGTCCGACATGCGGTGGTGGTCTTTGCCAGCTACCTGAGCGACTGCTACAAAATTAAGGCCGAGGTGCTGAACCGCATCGCCAACTGCATCCTGGACGTGGTGGACGTGCCGGCCGCACGCGCCTTTCTGCAGGGCTTGGTGAAGAATGCGAGCCTGGTGACGCCGCTGCTGATGAGCGAGGAGCGGTATGCCCGGAAGCTGGCCATCAAGATCCACCTGCTGGTGTCGGTGGTCCTGGGGCCCCGGCTACCGTGGAACGCAGAGAAGCAACGTCCAAACCTGGCCGTCATGGCTGTCGATCTCGGCAACACAGCCGAAAACTGCGAGCGCATCGCCAAGGCGCTGTTTGTCTCCGACACGCTGCAGTACCTGATGCGACTGGACCAGATTGTGCTGGCGGCAAAAGGTGCGGCGGTGACGGACACAACCGAGTTTGCGGCGTCGGCAGCCTCGTGGTCGATCCAGTTTACCAGTCTCCGGAACCGCCAACAGCGACTGGACCGGGAGCGGGCGCTGTACCGGCGCATGTCGCAGCTCAAGGCGATAGACGAGGCGTTCGGGGCGGTCTTTGATGCCATAGCCTATGTGATGGAGTCTTTTTTGGAGCTCGTGGCCGGCAGCATGGATGTGCCGGCCATCTACAAGGCGTTTCTGCAGCAGAGCTATGTTCCGTTCAAGGTCCGGTTTGCGTCGTACCTTGCGGTCCGGCCGCAGGTTGAAGCAGAAGCCCAAGCCGAAACCGAAGCGCCGGTACAGAATGCGCTGGTGGAACGGCTTGTTCTCGTGGATGGTCCGGCTGCTAGCGGCTTCTTGGAGAACCGCCTGAAGCGGATTCTGCTGAAGCCATTGTCTGCAGCCGAGTTGGAAGCTGCCGGAATCAGCGCCCAACCCAAGGACACAAAACTCGACACTGTGCTGTCCGCCAGGGCTGTGTACGATCAAGCACGGATCGCTGCGGGCGCCGATATTGTGTTGGAGCCGGAGGCACCGCCGCCCCCCCCGCCCCCAGAGACGAAAAAGCGGAGTGTCTTTGATTTTATATCACGGCTCGGACTGTTTAGCATTTTTTCCAGGAGCTGAATTGTACATAGAGTGTAGACATGTAGCATCAGGAAGGCGCAATCGACGAATCCTGGCTGCGGCGTTACCAGCCGTTTGCATAGCGACGATGCTTCTTTCCCCTTTCGAGAAAAACGACCCGAAGAACACACACCGCCGGCACTTGCCACTACAACAAGATTTGTGACAGGCCCAGCTGAGGGGTGGTGCGTGCTTAGCTAAAGGGGCGCTGCGAACCTAAAACGCGCGGCACATGTATTTTACATTGCAAGCCGCTAATAGAAGAGACAATAGAACAAACCTGTAAAACTAAAACCAATTGTCGACGTCTAGGGCCATCTATGGTGTAGAGAACTCGCTTGTTTCCTTTCAAACTGCAAAGAGACTCGGCAAGGAGAGGTATTCATACAAAGGGGATGTCTGGGCTTGCTTAAAGTAGGGAATTTATCTTCGGCACACCGTCAGGCTCGCGGCCTCCTAGATGCATTGCTGCCCGACAGGCAATGTGAATGCGGGCGTCTGGGCCTCTCCTCCGCCACATCCCGCACGCAAATTGCACAATCGCCCTACCATCCTTATTTCTTCAATCTAGAAGCAAACACAGCCGCACGAGCCATAGACGGGGCCAACGCCCAGACCCGTCCCTTCCAAAACCGTTAGATGGATTGTCCCGCGGCAAATATAAAAAGAAGCTGGCTTAGGCATGAACTTGTTGTTCTGGGATGACAGGCCCTTGAAAATGGTAAGCATTTTCCATTTGTACACTCACCTACCTATTCAGTTCAAAAATAAGCAGACAAACATAGCAAGTAGGATAGTCTAATAAAGGAAAATGTTGGATTTGCTAAGAACAAGGACAACGTAACCTGATACAGTTGGCCACATCAAGCAACAAGCGCCGAGTAGAGTTTGGCCGAGAAAGGCACCCTTATAGCCCAAGTGCCTCTAGAAACTTTTCCACCACCTGCCGGCTAGCTGAACTTCAGCGGGGAACGGCCTACATGGAAATTAAGGGGGTGAGGCAAGATCAACGACACTATTTGATGGATTCCTCTCTTCGTACAGAACTACTCAGACATCTACCTACAACATGGCACCAGCATCACAGATATATCTTTCCTCCTCGCGCTTTCTCTTCTTCCTTACTGGTGCTTCTGAGGGTTGCTGAGTTGTATTCGGGACCCCATAGGCATTGAAGTGCTGCAGGAGAATCCTGTTCATGAAGGCTGTATCACCAAAAAGCTCTTTGAGCAACAATGCCGAATGATATGTGGGCAAGTCCTAGTACGGGAAACACTTAGCTGTGTTGCTGTTCCACCTAGCCGCTTGCCCAGCTGGGTTCTCGTAATGAGAGGTATTGTCCATTGTCCTGGGCGTTTGAAGACGGCATAAGACGCACCACGAGCGGTTTGTGGAATAGAAGTGGGAAGAAATAAGCGGAAGTTGAAGTCCCCTGGACATACCAGAAGATGCAATGAAGAAGGACCATATGCCACCCGAGGCGAGTTAGCCACCCTTTTAAATATCGCTCCCATCCATTTCTGTGCCGTTGATAAGGGGGGCGAAGCTGTCAGCGTTGTTAGGCGCCAGGGGCATACATGGAGAAACGGGCACTCGCCTACAACAGTTTAATGTGTATGCTACCTACTGACTTCACTTCTATGACCAAATCACGAAGTATCTTGCAATTTCGCCTTGCTGAGAGGGTGGAACGCACGAGCTCGAGCCAGCCTCGGAAAACGCATGGCATCGAAGATGGTTGGTAAGATGCTCAGATGGCATATCGTCCGAGCGATTTATGGCACGCGTCAACGGAGAACAGAAGCGTCCACAGAACATACACTGACAGCAGAGTCCAGACACGCTCTGTCAACAATAGGAACTTGAGGGCTTGGCTTCATTGGCGTTAATGGGGCCTGAGATGCGTCTCTGCTTGGGTAGAGAAGAGAGGAAAAGTAGAGGATCACGAGGATGATAGCGGGCCCTAGAGAAAGAACTGTCAAGCCCAGCTGTGCCACTCCACGACCAAAACCGGGCCCTACTCTGCATCCCAACGCGGGCCTGCCACGTTCATCCGCATGCCAAAAGTGTGTCACTATTGATAATGCAAGAGCCTCTTCACTATTTTACAGAGTCCTCGGAGGCAGCCTAGGCAGTCTCTTGGCAACCACCAGAAAACACTGCCGCCGTCTCACGCGGCCACCACCACCGCCGCCTCGCTTGCCGCCGCCGCTCCTGTGACTGCTGCCTTGCCCTCCTCCTTGGTCAGGCCCTTGCGAATCGCCAGCACGCTGTCTACAATCACCGCGTCGATGCCCTCCTTCACTTGGCGCTGTTCTCGTTAGCACTGTAGCTCTGCACCGAAACACAATCACATGCGCAACTCACCTCGACCAGCTCCGGGTCGTTGTTCTCCGTCCCGTAGCTGACGCACACCAGCCCGTTCTGCTTCACCACCCGCACCAGCCGCGGGCTGTTGACAAACGCCGTCGCCAGGCTCACAATCCCCAGCAGATTCCACCGCCGCGCAAATCGGATCGCCTCCTGCAGACTGCTTGCCCGGATGTCGCCCACCGGACAGCCGCCAGCGTCCGTCAGGAACATGATGGGGAAGTTGGGCTGCTTGAACGACAGGCATAGGCAAATGTCCGGGTTGAACGACGAGAAAATGACGTTGCGCCCGCCCGCCAGCTCGTACACCTTGCGCAGCACCGTGTCGCAAAACGAGTTGAGCTCCACCGCGTATGTGTCCATCTCGTGCTCCTCACTCTCGTGCAGCATCGGGTACTTCATCTCAATGTTGAAGCCCACCGACCCTGGCACCTGGTTGAACAGATCCTCTAGCGTCGCAAACGGCGCCTGGATAAAGTTGCCCCGCGAGTTCGCCTTGAATCCCTTCTCCTTGAAGTCTCGCGTGTGCTTCATCCGCTCTTCCAGCACTGTCCGCTCGTCCATCGTCCCGCCGAGCGACATGGACATGGCCCGCCGCGGCGGCCGGATCGCCCGGCCTACCCAGGGCCACCCAGTCTTTTCCGCCAGGGCTTCGCTCGCGACAAGCTGCACGGCCGCGGCAGATCCGCTAGCAGCTGTCTGTGACGACGCCCCCGCGCCACCTCCCTCGCTGCGGCTGCTGGTGTCCCCGTTGGCGTATCCGTTGGAGTGGCCGTTGGCGTGACCGTTGGCATGCCGGTTTCTGTTGTTAATGTGCAGAAACTGCTCCAGTGTCAGGGTGTGCACCGGAGCGTCAATGCCCGTCTCGCTGACAAGAAAGTCGTGGTAAATGACCGGAATGTGGTCCTTTGTCAGCTGCACGTCAAACTCGACGTAGTGCGCCCCCAGATTGGCCGCCGCGATAAACGATGGCACCGTGTTCTCGCCCAGCTGCAGCGACCGGTTCGACGTCATGTTCTTGCCCATTCCGCGGTGGCCAATCACCATGGGCGCCGACGACATCTTGCGCCAGTACGTCTGCTCCGACTTCACTTCCATATTCGGATGCTCAAACGGCGTGACCACCAGGAAGTTGAAGTTGACTGTGCCGATGATCTCCAAGTCGGCCGACATGATCGGGACGCACACGTCGCCCTGCAGGTTCATGCGCTTCGAGCCAATCGTCGGCCGCACCGTCGACAGCAGGGCCGCGCCCCGGCCAATCTTGTTCTTTTTGTTGCCCGAGTAGGTGGGCACAATGTCAAACAGCAGCTTGACCCCGCTCATGTCCTTGGTCGTGAACACAATCGGCTCTGTCGAGATGTTCTCCTGCACCGGCAGGTCCACCACCATTGGCTCCCCCGTCGCGCCGTGGGCCGACACCACAATCGAGAGTGCCGTGTCCAACTGCGTGTTGTGCGCCTCGGCAAGTGGCACCCTGTCCAGATTGACGGCCTCGACGTCTTTGCGCATGTCCATAGATCCGAGACTGACAAGCACAAGCGTCTCGTCTTTGAGGTACCGATGCCCGTACGTCCGCACCGGCAGTGGCGGTGGTTCCGAAGCCGATCCAAGCCGCGAAGCCCCATTCGACGTCCGCTCACCCAGTGACGGATGCACCTCCTCGAGCGGCTCGGGCGTCTCGGGCGTGCTGGCGGCCGACGACGCAGACTCGTCTCCCGGCGAAGCGATCTCTGTCTCTTCTGGCACCCGCGATGCTTCCAGCAAAAGCGCAGCCAGATTCAGATGGCCACGTAGGGCGGCGTGCTCCTTGGCCGTCCACCCCGACGAGTCCACCTTGTCCACATCCGCACCAGCCTCCACAAGCAGGTGTGCCACCCCCAGATGGCCGTCGACGGCCGAGATGTGCAGGGGCGTCCATGCAAACGACTTCTCTGTAGGATTCAGCTCGGCTTTTTGTGTCTCGTTGCCGGCCAGGAGGATCTTTGCACACTGGTCGTTGCCGAAACGGGCAGCGACGTGCAGCGCCGTCTCGCCTGTCTGATCCCGCCAGTTGATGTCGACACCTGCATCAACAAGTGTCTGCACGATATTAAAGTGATTGTGCTTCGTGGCAATGGTAAGAACCTCGCTCGACTTGGCCCGGGTACGCCGCACCTGGCTCTTGCTCTCGTTGACACCCTTCCAGTCTTCGCTGCGCAGTAGCACCTTGGTAGTCAGCGGGTGGCCGCCAATGACGCTGAGGTGCAGCGGTGCATGGCCCTCGTTGTCCTGCCATTCGGGGGCATCGATGCCGTTCTCGACGTGAAACTGGCCCCAGGCCTGCATGTGGGAGATGAGGGCCTCGCACACCACAACAAAGCCAAACTGCGCGGCGTAGTGCAGCGGCATGCGGCCAAAAGAGTCACGCGCCTGCAGCGCCGGCCGCTGCTCGACAGTCAGACTGTCGAGAAGAAAGACAAGAAATTCGACGCGTGGGTCACTAGCCTCGAGCAGCCGTGATTCCTTGGTCCAGCTCGCACGCGGTACAGGCAGAGGCGAGGCCGCTGGCGTCAGGTATTGCGTAGCATAGTGATTCATTTTGCCCAGAGTATCCTGCTTGACAGAGACCAGCGGCATTGACTTGCTGCGGCCAATGTGAATGACCAGGCGATGGATGCAGTTGCGCTGGTTGATATCATCGATCTCGTCGAGCGAATGCAGGTGTCTTAGGAGAAAGAGGATGGTATCGCGCGCGCGAGCCGAAATGGCCCGCTGGAGCAGGTTGCGCAACATACCTTGCGACGGCGCCGAGGACTGCTCATCGGCGGCCAGATCGACGTGGCCTTCACAGAGGGCCTCTTCGAGGCTCTTGACATCGTTCGACCGAATGGCCTGGTCGATCTTGTCTAGCAACGCGTTGGAGAGGTGGAGCATTGCTTTAGTCGAGGCACGGCCAAGGGAGTGTGTCGAATGCTCGGATCGGGCATCGTCAAAGTTGTTTGCATCGCCGAGAGCAAGAAGCCAGCGGTTGACCTGGGCAAGGGCGCGCGTGATAGCGGTGTCGCGCGCAAAGGGACACGGGTCGACCTTGGTGGCGAGGTACCGGTGCTGGGTGGTCGTGTTGGGCACCTTCTTGTCGAGCTTCTTGGTGATCTTGACAAAGCCGCGACGGTTGATCTCGCCAAACCACTGCAGGTTGCGGAGTTGGCTGCGCAGCTCGAGCAGGGCGCCCATCAGCTCTTCGGTCTCGTCCTGGTCAAGGTGGGCGACGACGTCGGGCGACGGTCCATAGCGGTCCTGCAGCAGTCGGAGGCGACGGCTGGTGTCGGCAAACTTCTTGTTGTAGAACGAGTCGACGTTTTCCAGGTTCCGGTCCAGGGCGAAGAAGAACTCTGTTCCCGTGGAAGGACTTGTTAGGCCGCGGCCCAGGTCGCTCCAGACAGACAAAGAAATGAGAACGGGAGAAAAGCAAAAAATCAGGGACAAGACGTGATACACGACATGGCAGAGCACGACGAAAACAAGATCGAAGACTCAAAGAAATGCAGGACGCGGGAATTCCCACCTGCTAGATCGGCCGTTTCTCCTCGCTCGGTGGCCTGGCATGCTGCCTTGACCAGCTTCTTGAGGCCCTTGTAGTCGATATACGAGGAAGCCCACTCAGGCACCTGGTTGCGCGGGAGACTATCGGTCAGTGGGCGCCAGCAAAGGCGTAGCACGGCGTCACTCACTTTCTTCCAAACTTCATGGTGTGGTAGGGCGCGGTTTCGCAGTCCGAGGCCCTTCTGTCTGTCCTTCCGTCGTTCCGTCGCGCAGTCCTTCTGTCTTTCTGCCAAGTATTTCGATCTGGAAGAGGTGCGTTCTATACGCTAATCGCTAATAATAGCAGGAGCAAGGGTCGTCCTGTCATGTATTAGGAAAAGCCGGGGCAAAGCAAATGTGATGGCTGCGGTAATGTCGCCATTTGCATCCGCGGAAGCGACTGTCGAAAGCTAAGCGTAGCAGAATGAGGGAAAAGCAGCCGCGCAGAGAAGTAGGCAAAAGAAGGGCTCTGAGAAACGCGGCTTGGATGGAAGCCGGCACCGGCGAGAGGTCACTATTGCCGCGTCCTCACTGGCTGTCGGCTTGTGGAAGCAGGCAGTGATTCCGCTAGAGCTATCAGTAGCGTAATGAAACTGTAGCCGCGAACTGCTCGTGCAAAAGGTTCCTCGAGGCAGGTGCAGAGGTTGAATCACAAAGCTTGTCCGATTCGAAGAGTCAGTGGAGGAAGAGAGGCGGTGGGATTTTGCTGCATTCTTGGTGCATGTGTGTGGGGCAACTTGCCCCCAGGCGGTGGGGTGTGCTGTATTTGTCAAATGTATCTTTTACAACACTCCCTGGCCGTGGCTGTAGCTCTTGTCGCAATTGGTGCCTTCCCGCGCTTACACTGTACATTTTCTTGTCGGCTCAGCGCCCGAAGGAATGCCTGGCGACGAGTCCTGCTCGTAGCTAAACTCTCACCTCCATTCACAAGACAGCAGGAGCGACCGTGGACATGCGCCCCGTCCCTACTGGCCAACGGCAGGAGGGCGCCATAGGGAGTGGGCCATCAGGCCATGGAACTAACCGTCTTGCGGCCAAGTAGCTTATCCTGCTGGAAGAGCAATCCGTACAGTATCTTGCGGAGTGCCGTTCTTGTATTTCTGTGCCATTTGTTGCTTTTCTTGCCGCTGCCTTCTTTGTAATTTTTTTTACAATCTTTTCCTGCCTCGTGGTCTGTTCACGTGGCCCCGCACGTTTGAGCGAAGGCAGGCTGGCCACAATGTCACCGGCCGGCAGCCGGCCCACGCCGGATGAGTTTTCATCCTCACTGCCCTCCTCACTGCCCTCCTCGCTGCTCGCCACCAGCTCATTGGTCGAGTCCAAAATCCGATCATAGTTCCACGACGCCTCGAGACCCTCGAGGTACACCGGTGCTTTCCGCAGCTTATACCATGAAATAGTCTTGTCGTGCATCGCAATGTAGAGCGAGTCAATAGCCGTTGCCGTCGCGCACCGCGCAGTTTTTCAGCAAAAAGGCTAGGTCGTACGGCTAGTCAACCAGCGATAGGTCTAGCTGCCGGAGCATCGGCAGCCCGGTTAGACCGTCGGCCGTGCACGGCTTAGCCTTGAGCGGCATCCAGCGGTGGTTATACAGGAATCCGCTAAAGGCTTGCTTAACTGTTATGAGCGGGCACTTAGTGCTTCTTCACGGGGTTTGTGTTAACCAGGGCGGTCAAGGCGTAAACACAGTACCGTCAGCGAGTGCTAAGGAAGAAGCACTGAAGTTCAAGGAACTAGGTGCCCGCTCATAACACGCGAAAGACACCGTTATAGGCGTTAGTGCTATGCTTAAAGGGGAACAGCAGTGTGTGACGACCTAAGGAGGAAGCGGCTCAAAGAGGAGACCACGCGGTAAACACCGGCAGAACTCACCCAATCAGGCGACACAAGCACACAGCTCTAGATCACGTGGTGATAGGAATCGCAGACTCGGTGTTGCGATCCAGCGATCCAGGAAGAGTAGGAAGGAGGCACTTTAGTATATAAACAGTCTCTACCACCCAGATAGTTTTCCTTCATAGCTCTTCAGCAATCAACTCATGTACTCAATCTCACATTGAGGAGCCACTGCAGCTTGTGACCCCAAGACAACCTACGAGAACGACTGCGACAACTACGACACTCGAGATACCATTCGAACGGCTTACAGCCTGGACCGCCCTGCTAACATACCCTTGTTGGCCCCATCGCCCTGTGGTCATAGTTAACATCTTCTGACATAATCCGTGAAAGTCAATCCTTTTCGGTTTTTATTTTGTTATAGAAGCAACGGCAGGGCAGCCGCAACCGTCACAATTTAAGACAGTGGACATTATTCATGAACGAAGGAAAGTACGGAACGCTTATAAACCCCCTATCAAAAGAGCACGTTTCTTTAATCCTCCACAACATTTCTACTGTTCCCATTCTTCGCTTCCACAGTCGCTGTTCCTCCTTTTCCCAACTTCTGTTATCGCCTAAAGCAATATGGCATCTTTCGCTCAAAACCCACAACCTTTATTTTGGCCTTACTTGCATTCCATCGAATTTCTGCATCCCGGCTATCCAAGCGGCGAGAATTGCATCATGCGGCTAGAGCGTGTCGACATTGTCCCCGCGACCGATCCTACGGAAACTCAAGGGCAGCAGCAGGTCACCAAACGCACATGTGGTGTCCACTACGGGACCGCGCTGGTCGCCTGCCAAATTGCGGCAGTAAATGCGTTTAGCGGCCGTCTCGCCCTCGACGCCACCGGCAGCCAACCGGTTGATCTACCTCTAGACGCCGTGCTCCTTGCGGACAGGTACTACTTCTTCGCCAACCCAGACGGACCAGCCGACGAGAAGTACCCGGTCGTCCCTAGTTTTGCCGACTGGCAATTCCCCCACGACAACATACCCCTTCGCTGGACGCAAGCCTTACCGTATGAGGGGAGCCAAGACCAATTTTGCATCCTGACACGGTTCTGCGCGACTACCAACGGTGCGCATCTTGTCCCACGCCAAGAAAGCGGTTGGTTTGAGAAAAACAGTATGATTGGCTATATTCCAGGTGCATACTCGACTATGCATGGAGGTGCCAACATAGCCCCTATGCGCGCTGATCTGCACCTAGCATTTGACCGCCGCATGTTTGTTGTGGTGCCGAAGCAGAAGCAGACAGACGGGCCTGTCCAGTTTGTAGGCCATATCCTCGATGCCACGGCGGCAGAGTACATGCCCACAGTTCACAACATTGCTATCCGCGACAGAAACCTTAGCGCACCACTGCTTTTTGCCCGGTTTGCCTGGGCAATCTTGATGCGCGTCAAGCGCTTCATGCTACAAGGTCCAGACCGCGTCGTGTGCGTGCTTGCAAAAGAAACAGCGGGTGCATCATCTGCATCCCAAACATCACCGTTTACTGTCAAAATCATGACAGGTGCTGAACTGCAACAAGAATATGGGGGTAGTGGAAGCCTGACGGCCACTTCCAAGAAGAGAAAGCAGGACGATGTTGCAGAGGATGATGATTACGGAACCTCAGACGACGGCGATTCTGAATACTCCGATCACCCGTGCCCCCGCTGGATCCGTCACGCTGACGGATCTCTCACAAGCGTCCGGCACGAACGCCAAGTTGCGGCGCGCATGGAGCAAGGCATCACGCCCCAGATTCCGTCGATACTTGAGGAGCAGCTTCGAACAGCGGCATCTGGTGTCGCCACCAAAGAGACTGAAGAGGACCACTCGTGTTAGATGCAAATGCGCCCACTGTCGGGGCTCTTGGTGGATGTTTGAACAACTGGACGGCAGGCTCGCAGAACGGCAGACGAACAGATGGAACAGTGTTAGTTCTCCTCCGGGCCCGCTGATGTCTGGAACTTGGCTAGTTCTATGCGAGCTTTCCGATCTGCTTGAGCTGTCTTGGATCTGCCCAGACTGCATTTTGACTCTGCCGCCCTTGAGTTTTCTGGATCGCACCGGCTGCTCTTTCACTTCCTCCTTCCAGGCATAATCAACCCAGGCATTGATCGCCGCAATCTTTCTCTCGACCACAGCGTCTTCTGAAATCTTCTCGTTCAAGTCGCCAAGAATGTCGGCAATGCGTCTCCGCTCTGGAAGTGCGAAAATGATGGGCTTGGGGGGTCTCGGGGACGAAAGTCGCCAGCCAATTGCTTGTCTAGATCCTGCTTCTTTTTGTGCTTGAAGTAGCCCTTCCGGATGATTTTTTCGTTCTTTCGAAGGTGCATTGCTTTGGCACTCTTGATTGAAATTTCTAGGGGTTTTCGAGCCGCTGCGTTATTGGCGTTTGCCATTTTGCTCTTAAGGTTCTGCGCCTTAACACTTGGAGGCATAAGTGCCATCATGTTCTGTGTGATTTTGAAAGGCGAATTCTCGTCGATCTAGAGGCCCACGTGGCTGAAGAGTGAGAGGTAGGCAGAATGGTCCGATTTTCCAAGGAAAGCATCCTGGGTAACGACGCTCACCCCAGTATTGACGTAATATCGATCGAAAGTCTTGTCGTCGTTATGTCGAGCAGTTTGGCGCCGGATGGCAGGGTTGCTGGCCTCTGGTGTTGTTGGTAATGTTATTTCGTAAGATAAGAGAGGGCCAGAGAGAAGAAGCATACCATTCACAGCGGACAGAAGCCTATGGCGCATGTCATAGCTGTGCAAGCCCATAGGAAGGCCAGCTGCTCGCCCGAGCTTCGTTGGCGCGTAGTCGTACATACGGCGTGTTTAAGGATCAGCCGACTTTGCAAAGCCAGCCGCTGTACGAACGGTCTGTCGGAAGATAGGTAGATGGAAAAAATCTTTTTCCACGTGATCCTCAGTCCCGGCTGATCGAGTCGAGTATAAAAAACTGCTCTGGCCGTTGAAGATTCCCGTTCTCAATGACCCCCTCGGCGATAGCTTTGGCGATGATGTGAGAAATGGGACAAACGTAGGGCAGGTCGTCTTCGACAAAAAGAATTTGCAAGGCTTCGCATAGCGCTGGTTGCCTTTTTGAAATCGAAGCATGATTGTCACCTGGATAGTGTCCCTGCGGCCCTTCTCTTCTGGATCCTTTATGATCCACATCTCGATGTCTTCCCAGCATAGAACACGTGAGGCTGGTGTCGTTCTGTCCTTGTTCCCGTCGCAAGAAGGGCACCTCGCTGTCGAGTCGCTCGACGTTGGCATCCCAGACCGGCGGTAGTCGGCTTCGGCATAGTATTCGCGCAACTCATCCTCGTTCGCAGATTTCGCAAAGACAAGCTCGTGACTGCGGGCACCCGTGAACATCTGTAATTGCCTAATTGTGGCGTCGTCGAGCCGGTCGAGCCCGATTTTGAAGGTTGTCTTGTTGTCTCGGACCCAGCGAAAGGGGGAGAGGTAACGAAAAGCATCCGGACCGATTGCTTTTTTAGCCCTCTTAGCCGTCTGTAGATCACTGCAGCCGGCGATGATTGCTGCGACTTCTGCGCACAGCCGGGGATCGACGTCGTTGCCTGTGTACTTCTTATATACGCCCCAATGGTGGGACATGTATATCTTGAGCGTGGCTCTGGACGTGATTCTCGAGCCTTCTCTATGCACAAGTTACATAATGACCAATGATGATGCCTCTGTTCTCAAAGGAAATGTGGTGAAGCTCTTGCCTCCAATCTGGCTTACCCACACGCTGGCAAAACTTTTCCCATCGCTGCTGGGCTAAGACAATGTTTCATTTGTGGCCGGTGGAATATAGGGGTCTTGCTGGTTGGGAGTTATTGCCCCTTTCCCAAAGCTGTAGCAGGTCGTCGGCTGTGAGAACTTTGCCGGGTTGCTTGTTAACAAGCGTTGTGGTCTCGACAGAACTAAAAAAATCCATGTTGCAGTAAGCAAAGACAGCTTCGAAAACTCCGCAAAAGCTTGCAGACGAGAGAAGAATGACAACATCTACGAGGTGGAATACGACCGACCGTATATAAAATAAACTCTACGACATAGGGGGGTTCTTTTATCGGCATGGTGAAAGGAAGGCACCCCAGCAGCGCAGACGGTTTTCTGTTTTCTGTCCACGCATCTAGCGTACATGTAGATACCTCATGTGGGGTAAAATGTACATTCCAGGCTTTATATAGGGGCGGAGCGTACGAATCAGAAAACGGCCTCCGTTGCTACGCGGGGCAAATCTCTTGTAATAAAGAGGCAGTGCAGCGTGTGCAGTACAATTAGGAGCTAGCCAAGACGGAGTAGCCAAGACGAGTTCAGTGTTTTGTAGGCACCGAAGGAAGGTGGGGGCGGCCTCCCAGCCGCCAATTCTGGAGGGCGCTTCGAGGCCCCTCTTCTATTTCTTAGGAGATTCTGGCGACAGACTCGTTGTCCTCTGTTCTGCCAGCAGCAGCAGCACCACCACGCCGACCGAGACTCCTATCCTTGCGAGCGCCATGGCCGGACCGATGTCTCCCAGCAGCGACGGGCCCAACTACGCGCCGCCGCCACTGCCGCCGGGGTGGATTGCGCAGTGGGACGCGGCGAGCCGCAAATACTACTACGTGCAGCTGTCGACGGGGGTGTCGCAGTGGGACGTGCCAACGGACGCGGCACCCATTGGCGGGACGCCGACACCGAGCCACGGCGAGTCGCCGTTCGGGGGGCCTCCGGGCGGCATGGGCGACGCGGGCGGACGACGCGGCGACAACGGGTCGAGCTCCATGTACACGCATCCGGACGGATCGCAGACGATCCGGCACGCGGACGGGCGGCTGGAACCAGTGATGCCGGCGGAGGACGGCACGCGAGGAGTGGAGGGCGAGAGAGGACTGGGGGTGAGTGCGCGGGGAGAGTCTGCGGAAAGCGCGTCGCGGCACAACAAAAGACTAACTCTCTCATCGCAGTCCTTTGCCGTGAGCATGCTACAGAGCCAGCTCGGAGGCCAGCACGGAAACAGCGGCAGCAGCGGCGGCTCTGGTGCGCTCGGCCAGATTATCAGCGGGCTGTCGCACAGCGGCGGCGGCAGCAGCAGCAGTGGGCACTACGGCGGCAGCGGCGGCGGCGCGGGCTCGACCAGCGGTCTCGGCGGTAAGCTCGTCGGGCAACTGGCGTCGAGCCTGTTTGCGTCGGGCAACAAGCCGGCGCAGACGCAGACGTACCACCAGAGCGGCGGCGGCAGCAGCCAGGCGGCCCACGCGTCCGTTGGCGGCATGGCGGGCGCGATGCTGGGAGGCATGTTTGGGGGACACGGACAGCAGCAGCAGGTGCGTTGTAGCGGCGGCGGCGACAGGAGACAAGCGGCGCGCTACGCAAAGGACCGACTGACATGTGCAGCAGAACCAAAACTACGGCTACTCGGGCGCCGGCAGCAGCGGGACGTACTCGGGCGCTGCACCGCCGACATCGTACCAGCCGCCGTCGCAGCCATCGTACCAGCAGGCGGCACCACAGCAGCAGCAGCAGGTGCCGCAGCAGGTGCCGCAGCATCAACAGGCGCCGCCGTCGGGACAGCCTCAGTACACCGCCACGGGCGGTGCAGCCGCATATCCGCCGACGCAGCCGTCGTATGCGGCGCAGGGCGGCGGACAGCAGTACATGCCGCAGAGCGCGGGCCAGCCCCAGCAACAGCAGCCGCTGTACAACCAGGGCAACAACTACTACCCGCCGCCGCCGGCCTTTGGCCAACATCCGCAGCAGCAGCATCAGCAGCAGCAGCCGCAACACCCGCAGCAGCAGCAGTACGGTGTCAACACAGGAGGACAGGCAACTGCCTATGGCAGCGGCGGCGCGGCGGCGTCGTACCTCCGGGGCGCGCCGCAGCAGGCGCCGTACAGCCAGGGCAACTATGGCGGGCAGCGGTACTAGGCGAGGAGGAGCAGTGCCGATAGAATCGGGGCAAGTTGCGTGGAGAAGAACAGAGGTTTTTTCTTCTTTTTAGTCCAGGAATTGTTATTATCCTATTCCGCGTGCGTGCTTTGATCGTGTCTTTGTATCGCACAGGTCCTTGGGATCAAGCCAGCTTCTTGGCCGGGACGGCGGGCGCGGCCAGCGCACGCAGCCAACGGGCCACATGGCGGGCCACAAAGGCGCTGCTGACTGCCACGACAACCACGAGGCCGACGGTCGGGGCCAGCGAGCGCGGCAGCACGTTGAGCAGAAACGGATCGAGGATGATGTCGGCGCGGACGGGTGACACGTGACCAGGAAGCATCAGGGAGCGGTCGGCGGCCACGTAATCGGCAGCGGCGACAATGCGGAGGAGGAGGACTGTGTCGAGGGGGCTCTGCTCGCCGGCTAGGGTAGACGCCTGCTCGGCCTGCGCGGCGGCCAGCGCGGGCAGACCCTGGACGTAGTGGTCGAGGGCGGCGGTGAGGGCGGGCGACAGGGTGGCAGTGTCTAGCGTGTCGACGGAGACGGCGGTGGGAGACTGTCGGAGCCAGTTAGGAGAGAAGCACGTACAGACATACAGAGAGCGCGCAGACACACTACGTACCGTCGCCGCCCAACAGACGCGCGCCTCGTAGCGCTGTCCCGGGACGAGGCCGTGCAGCAAGACCCAGGTGGTGGCGTGGGCGGCATCGGCGGCCCAGGGAAAGGCCGAAGGCAGGTCGGTGCGCCAGGCCGAGCGGTGATCGGGGTCGAGGCGCGGAAGACGGGCGAGGGCGGCCGAGAGGACCGGAGAGAGACCAGGGCGGTCGGACGAGGGCGAGGCCGCTGGCGGCGGGCCCAAGAAGACGGCCTTTTCGACATTGGCGCACGCCGCGGTGGCCAGGAAGAGGATGGCCAGCAGCGCTTGGAAAGCGCGCCGTGGCGGCGGCATGGTGGCGGTGGGTTGGCAGGTGAAGCGCTGTCCGTGACGGGGTCCCTGACAAAGGCCGTTTGGGACGGCGCGAGGCCAGTGGATCGATCCACCGACAGCGCCACATTCTCCGCATCAGGCACCGCCACATCACATGCCAAAGCTGGGGTAACAAAACAGCAGCGACCCGACGCTGACGCAACCGAGGATTGGCCAACTGCCGCGAGTGGACAAGGGAGCAGAGGCACAGCACGTTTGTCCCTGCAACGCGCCGCACGACGACGACGGCATCACCACCATCGCCGCCATCATCGCCACCACCGCCACCATATCTGCCGCGCGATGCCCGTCGCCCTTTGATGCTCTCATGGCCGAGTCGAAGCTGGGCGCGCATGGGCGTGCGCTGGCGGCCGCTGCGCGAACAGTCGCCCAGACGTATGCCGCCCATCGCAAGCCGATCGCGCGGGCGATTTACGTGGCGCTGGCCGTGGCCGTGCTGAACCGGGTGCGGCAGGGAATCCGGGAGGTGAGCCGGAAGGAGGACGAGGCGAAGCCAGACGAGGCGAAACCGGGCGGCCTCGACAGCCTCGACCGCCCCAACCATCCCGATCGTCGCGATCGCCAGCACGTCCACCCCCAGGTTGACGCACAGTTTGTCCGCGACCTGGTGCGCCTCCTGCGCATCGCCATCCCCGGCTGGCGCTCCCGCGAGGCCCGCCTGCTGGCGACGCACTCGGTGCTACTCGTCGTGCGCACGCTGCTCAGCGTGCAGATTGCCGCGCTCGACGGCGCCCTCGTCCAGAGCCTCGTGCGCGGCCGCGGCCGCGACTTTATGCGCCGCATCGCCGTGTGGATGGTCCTGGCCGTGCCGGCGACGGCGACCAACGCGCTGCTCGCCTACCACCAGGCCGCCCTCGGGCTGCGCTACCGCGCCCGTCTCACGCAGCACCTGCACGCGCAGTACCTTGACCGGCTGGCCTTTTACCAGCTCGCCGCCCTCGACGACCGCCTGCGCCACCCGGACCAGGTCGTCGCCGCCGACGTCGCCCACTTTGCGGCCGGCCTCGCGGCGCTCTACGGCAACGTGGCCAAGCCGCTGCTCGACGTGGTCGTCTACGGCACCGCCCTCGCGCGCGGCGTCGGCACCGGCGGCGGCGAGGCCGTCGTCGGCATGGCCCTGCTCGTGCAGCTGTCGGCCCTGGGCCTGCGCGCGCTGACGCCGCCGCTGGGCCGCTTCGTCGCCGACGAGGCCCGTCTGGACGCCGACCTGCGCTTCCGCCACGCGCGTCTGCAGGACCACGCCGAGGCCGTCGGCCTGGCGGGCGGCCACGCGGCCGAGAAGAACGCGCTGGACCGCGCCTACTTTACCCTCGTCAAGCACGCCAACCACGTGCTGCGCCGCCGCCTGCCACACGCGCTGGTCGAGGACTATGTCATCAAGTACGTCTGGGGCGCCCTCGGCCTGGCCCTCTGCAGCGTGCCCGTCTTTGTGTCGTCGGCGGTGGCAGGCGCGGCCCGGTCGGGGTCCGGGTCTTTGCCGAAGACGGCAATGCTGCCGTCGGTGGCCGACCTCGCCGACCACACCCGCCACTTTGTCACGAACCGCCGCCTTCTCCTGTCGGCCTCGGACGCCTCCGGCCGCCTGTTGCTGGCCTACCGCGACGTCCTCGCTCTCGCCGGCCACACCGCCCGCGTCGCCCAGCTGCTCGACGTCCTGGCCGACGTCCGTGCCGGCCGCTTCCAAAAGGCCCTGGTCGCCGACGCCGACCACGCCCTATTGCACCAGCGCGGCACGGTTGTCGAGGGCGACTACATTGAGTTTGACAATGTGTATGTTTCTTTTCTTCTTTTCCTCGCTTCGCTCGTTTCTCTTTCTTTCCTCGCTAACCGCCAGCCCAATTGTCTCCCCCTCGGGCGACATTCTCCTGCACAGCCTCTCCTTTGCCCTCCACCCCGGCCAACACCTCCTCGTCATCGGCCCCAACGGCTGCGGCAAATCCTCCCTCTTCCGCATCCTAGGCGGCCTCTGGCCCGTCTACGGCGGCACCGTCCGCCGCCCACCCCCGGCCGACATCTTTTACATCCCCCAGCGGCCCTATCTCTTCCGCGGCTCCCTCCGCCAGCAGCTCATCTACCCCGACGCCCACAGCCGCTGCGCCGACACGGAACTGCTCGACCTCCTCGAACCGCTCGGACTTCTTACCGTCGGCCCCCACGAAACCGAACACGAAACCGAAACCGAAACCGAAACCGAAGCCGCCGCCGCCGCCGCCGCCGTTCTCGACCACGTCGCCGAATGGCGCGACAGCCTCAGCATCGGCGCCCAACAGCGCCTCGCCATGGCCCGCCTGCTCTACCACCGCCCACGCTTTGCCATTCTCGACGAGTGCACCTCGAGCGTCACGCTCGACATGGAGCGCCGCATGTACGCCCTCGCTAAGCAGCACGGCGTCAGCCTCATGACCGTCAGCCACCGCCGCAGCCTCTGGGCCTACCACACCCATCTGCTCCAGTTCGACGGCCACGGCCACTACCTCTTCACTCGCCTCGACGCCGCGCGCCGCCTGCGCCTCGAGGACGAAAAGGACGAGCTGGATGCGCGCCTCCGCCAAGTGCCCGATCTCGAGGCCCGTCTGGCCGAGTTGGACGCATAGTCACGTGATGCAACTTGCTGCTGGGGAGACATAATCTGTACTATATATATACTCTTGGAAGATACGTTGTACAAAACACCTTCACATTCAACTTTTTCAGTCTACCCGATTGGAGCCAGAAGACCGCAGTCTCATCCCAGCTGGCCGACAGCGCACATGATAACCCAATCTCATGGAAAACGTACATAATACACCACGGCAGAAGAAGAAAAAAAGGTACAAATTTACACAAATCACACTGACTCCAAAGTCCTCTACTTGGCCCCTCATCCCCTTTCCCGGACCCGTCTAATAGAGACGCTTGGACCGGCCGAGGTGCTGGCGCAGCGCCCGCTTGGCAGCCGTCGAGTTGGTCGACGCCGTGGCGTTGCCGGTCGCCGCAGCCTTGGCAGCCGTCGACGTCACGGTGACCACAACCTCGGACTCGTCGCAGGCAGACTCAGAGGCAGTCGCAGATGCCGATGTGGCCGTCAACGTTACAACCACCTCGGACACGCACGACGTGGTCGACTCAGCAGCACCGGCCGTGGTCGAGGCAGCGGCAGCACCAGCGACGACCTCAGCAGAAGTCGTAGCCGCAGCCGCAGCCGCAGATGCAGACGCAATCGTCACCGTGACCTGAGCCTCTGACGAGCAGGCAGTCTCCGTGACACCGGCAGCCGTCACTGTCACGTAGACCGTCTCAGCCTTGGCCGTGACCGTCACCGTAGCAGAATCGCACGTGTCCGTGCCCGCAGCCGCGGCAGCGCTGGATACGGCGCTCGAGCCAGAGCTGCTGGAATCCGAGCTGGAGTCGGAGCTGCTCGACTCGGAGCTGGAGCTCGAAGAGCTGGTGGCCGTGGCAACAACAGTCTTGGTGGCGACCTGGGTCGAGGTAATGGCCGAGGTGTAGGTTGAGGCAATAGTAGTGGTGATGACGCTGGCCGACTTGGTCGTGCCGGCACCGGTGCTGGCGCTGACGGTCGAGACAACAACCTTTGATGTCGTCAGCACGACGCTCGACGTAATGAGCGAAGTAACGGTGGTCACCGTCGTCGACGACGTAGCAGCAGCCTCGGCGGAAGCAGTGGTCGAAGCAGCCGCAGCGCCCGTCGCTGCAGACGACGTGCCGGTCACGGCAGCAACGTTGGCAGTGGACAGGGTCGAGCCCGTGATGCCGCCAGTGCTGGCAACGCTGATGACGCTCGAGGAGATGGACTCGGCAGCAGTCACGGGGCAGTAGGTCGTGGTCAGGGCAATGGTGGCCGTCACCTCAACAGTGATGATGGCACCCGACGAAGCAGCAGCCAGAGCAGCCAGGGCAGAGGTCTCAGTGGCAGCGGGGCAGTTGGTGATGCTGGCGGCGCACGAGGTGATGGTGACCACGTTGGTGGTGAGAACGGTCAGAGTCGTGTATCCGTTGGCGGCCACGGTGGTGTTGCTGTACGGAGCGCTGGTCGTGGCCACGGCCGCGGCGGAGCTGACAGACGTGCCGGTGCTCTTGGCGACCGTGCTCGAGGTCGTCGAGGGAGAAGCCGCGTTGTTGGGCAGAGTGCTGTTAGCGGCGCTGCTCGTCGACACGGCAATGGAGCTGGTCTTGGCGACCTTGGACGACACGCTGCTGGTGGAGTTGGTGGCAGCAGCGACGGCCACGGAAGCGCTGCTCGAGACGGCAGCGGTCTTCGCGACCGACGAGGTCGAGTTGGCCGAGGACGAGACAGCGGCCGTCTTGGCGACCGACGTGGTCGATGAGACGGTCGTCTTCTGGCCGACAGCAGTCGTGGTCGAGTTGGTAGCAGCAGCCACCGGCACGGAGACGCTGCTCGAGACAGCCGTGGCAGCAGACGAGGCCGAAGAGACGGTCGTCTTCTTGCCAACGGCGGTCGTGGTCGAGTTGGCCGAAGCAGTGACAGCCTCGGCGCTGGAGACGACCGAAGAAGACGACTTGACACCAGCAGACGAGGTGGTAGCGGCAGACGTGGTAGCGGCAACCTTGGTCTGGGAAGTCTTGACGGTGCTGCTGCTCGTGGCTGAAACAGCCTCGGCCGAAGACGTCAGGGTAGTGCCGGTGATGCCGCCGGTGCTGGCGACGCTGATGACGCTGGACTGGATCGACTCGGCGGCAGTAACGGGGCAGTATGTCGTGGTCAGAGCAATGGTGTTGGTGACCTCGACGGTGATGATGGCCTCGGAAGAGGCCGAGGCAAAAGCGGCCAGCGCCGACGTCTCAGTCGAGGCTGGGCAGTTGGTGATGCTGGCCGCGCACGACGTGACGGTGACAACGTTGGTGGTCAGAACGGTCAGCGTGGTGTATTCCTCACCGGCGCTGGTCGTCTCGTTGGCACGGGCAAAGATGGGGCGGTAGTGGCCGCGCGGGATGGACGAGGCCGAGGCGGCCACGGCCAGGAGGCCGACGGAAAGAGCGTTGAAGAGCATGTTGCGTGTGAGCGTGGATAGCTGGATGGGATGTCTTGGCTAGTAGGTTGTTGGTAACTGTTGGCAGGTTTGATTTGAGCGAGGGACTGGCGACTGAACACAGTTCAGTTCTAAAGAAGGTCGAGTTGAGAGTCTAGGACAAGTGTCGGATAGAGCTCAGAAAATATTGACTTGCAATATACAGAGAATGGAAGGCCAAAAAGATACCAAGAAATGAAAGAAAACCTGTCAAGAGGAAAAGAGAGAGTGAGAGAGTGTGTGGAAAGAACAAAGTGGGATAGTGAAGTAGAAAGAGAAGGACGAGAAGGATCAAGAAGAGGAAGATCGCCGCCCTATATGTCCGCTGGCTGCGAGCAAGCGAGGGGCCCTGGTCAAGCCACACCGACAGAAATCATGTCTTGGCCGTCTGATCCACGAGTCCTGACGCAATGTCGTTCGTAAGGGGGGGGTGCAGCGGGACGGGGGTGCGTGGTCTGGATGGAGCGGCCGGGCAGGCCTGCCTGGCTGCATCTGGCACGTCCGTCGGCTGGGCTGCGCACTGCAGCTGGCGCCGTCGTTGCGAACCCATCAGAGCACTGCCTCCCGTCTCATCCAAAGAATAGCCGACAGGGGACGAAGGGGGCCGGGGAAGACGGTCGGGTGGAGGCAGTGGGCCGTCCAGAGGCCAACGAGGAGAAGCGCGAGAGCGACCGCCAGAGCTGTCCATCAACCAACCACCCACCGGCCACGGCCAGACGTTAGTCGAGATTTGCCGGCTGATCTTGCTCGGGTAGGACGTGACATAGGCGCAAGTCCCAAACGGCCCTGCTGCGTAGCGGTTTGGCCTGGCGTGGGCGTCTGCAGGAAAAACGAATAGGCGGACAGGCGGACGGCAGGATGCCGCCACGCGAGGGCAAGAGCCTGCGCAAGCGAAGGGCCGCTGGCCAATGGCCGCGGGGCTCTTGCCTGTTGAGATGGAAACGGCCAGGGGAAAGGCGCCCCACCGCGGCGGCCAGGGGCAGTCCGTAGCCAGTCATGCCAAACCACCGGAGCAGGAGCGAGCGAGGCTGAACATGGGTGTGTAAAAGGGGCAGGTGGGGTTGGGGGTTTCTGGTTTCTGGTTCCTAGTTTTTGGTCCCGGCTCGTACCTGCGTTTTTCTGTAACGGGGAATGGCTGTTTCTGCCGATCCGACAACTGAGACTGCTCAGCCGACTTTGTTGCCGGCTTCTCTCGTGCTCAGCCCGCGTGCATAAAGGACGGTGTGGCCACTCGTAACGGACGGAGCGCGTAATACGGCGGACGCGCAACCACGCCGGGACCAGGATCGATCGCCGGGAACCGCCAAGATGTGCCGCAAGCCGCCCGTCGCATCCGTGTCCGCAGCTTTCCACGCGCCGCTGACGCGTCCAATATATTGCGTGACGAAGACGCTCCCGGACGCTGCTATTTACAGCGGAAGACACGCTGCTCAATTTGCTCAAATTACTTATAGTACACAAATGTACCTTTCTTGGCGCCATGGCCCCCGGAGACAACAGACATGGCAAACACTGCAGACGGACTACGATGGACACGCCACGCAATGGCGCCTGCGTTGTACGGAGTCATCCCTGGAAGCGGGGTTACAGGTCCTTGTGGTGAAACCAATGGCCGCTCCACCGCGGCGAAAGCACAGAGTCCCTGCTTTTAGTGGGCGCTGTAGAAGTGCGGTGGAGGCGCGTGGATACAGCGCTGTTTGCCCGGTTTTTTTTCGGTGCTCTGTGCGGCGATCTGGCGCGCGGCCTTTGGGCGGCGCTTTGCTGCCGCCTGATGGGCAATCCACAGCCCGGACCGTGGCGTCTAACCGCATTCCTGGCGTCTGTCCATCACCGTCAGCTGTCCGTCTTACGCGGCCCTGTTGACAATTCGTGTGCCGTTGAACACGAAAACTCTTCTCGTGCGACGTACGCGTATTGCCAACATTCACACTCGCCTTTATGCGCACCTGCCTCGAACCCACTCCAGCGAAATTGGAGGCCTTTCTCCTGAAACGACTCCTGTAGCTGCGGCTCCAGCCATGGCCCGATATTGCGCTCCCGACACCCAATTTCACCATCTTTGTCCGTGTAGAGTGAGTGATTCTCTCATTCTCATTTCGTCGCCGTATTGGCCTCGTTTTCCCAGTTGAATTGGGACTGATGTTACAATGGTTATAAACATACTCATGCCGTTTCTCGCCCTTTCCCACCCATGGGTATCCGGTTGAAGGAATTGCCCTAGAACACCTGTTAAAAGTTCCTTTTCTTGCCCCCTCGCTAGTGTTGAATGCTTTTGCAACCTTGTCGCTGGCCCCCTGGCCGTTTGACAGAAACAGAAAATCAGAAATCAGCCGCGAAATCAGATGCAGATGGTCCAAACGCCGATGTTGAAATCGAATCTGCCGGCGCACACATTGTGTCGCACCGTCAGCTTCTCACCCCCGTCGTACTTTCGTAATGGCAAGCGAGTTGAAATGCTTGCTCTCCCTCCTTCTCTCCACCTCGCGATACAGCCGGCTGATGTGGCCGCTTACTGCGAGTACTTGGCACGGTAAAACTTGGCCGCGTTGACCATGTTCACCAACGCCGCCTTGGTCTCCGACCACTGGCGCGTCTTCAGACCACAGTCAGGGTCGATCCACAGCTGCTCCGGCTTGAGGAACTGCAACATCTCCTCGATGCGGTCGCGGATCTCCTGCTCGCTCGGCACACGCGGCGAGTGGATGTCGTACACACCCGGGCCAATGTGGCGCGGGTACGCCGAGTCCACAAACACCTTGAGCAGCTTGGCGTCCGACTTGCTGTTCTCAATCGACAGCACGTCGGCGTCCAGCGCCGCAATGGCGTGGAAGAAGTCCTGGAACTCCGAGTAGCAAAAGTGCGAGTGGATCTGCGTCGAGTCCTCCACGCCAGTCGTCGACAGACGGAAGGCCTTGACCGCCCAGCCCAGGTACGCCTCGCGCTCCTTGCCTGCGCGCAGCGGGAGACCCTCACGCAGAGCCGGCTCGTCCACCTGGATCACGTCGATGCCCGCCTTCTCCAGGTCCACGACCTCGTCACGCAGCGCCAGCGCCAGCTGCTCCGCCTGCACCGACTGGTGCACGTCATCACGCGGGAACGACCATCGCAGGCACGTCACCGGGCCCGTCAACATGCCCTTCATCGGCTTCTTGGACACCGACGCGGCGTACTTGCTCTCCTTGACCGTCATCGGCGCCGGGCGCGAGATGTCGCCGACGATAATGGGCGGCCGCACGCAGCGCGAGCCGTAGCTCTGCACCCACGCGTGCGTCGTAAAGGCATAGCCGTCCAGGCGCTCGCCAAAGTACTGCACCATGTCGTTGCGCTCCGGCTCGCCGTGCACGTACACGTCCAGGTCAAGCTCGTCCTGGATCCGCACGTTCTCATCGATCTCGCGCTCAATGAAGCGGTCGTACTCCGCCTCGGTGATCTCGCCCTTGGTGAACTTGTTGCGCTGCAGGCGGATCTCCTTGGTCTGCGGGAACGAGCCAATCGTCGTGGTCGGGAACAGCGGCAGGTTCAGCTTCTTCTGCTGCTGCGCAATGCGCGTCGGGAACTCCGACTTACGGTTGTAGTCCTCCGGCTTGATCTGCGCCTGCCGCGCCTTGACCTTGGGGTCGTTGGTGCGGCTCGACGTCGCGCGCGCCTGCCACGACTTGGCGTTGGCCTCCAGCGCCGCGCGGACCGAGTCAGGGCCGGCCGTCACCGCCTTAGCAATGATAGCGACCTCGACGGCCTTTTCGCTCGCAAATGAGAACCAGTCGGCAATCTCGGCATCCAGCTTCTTCTCGCTGGCCAGCGTGTGCGGCGTGTGCAGCAGCGAGCTCGACGTCGCCACGATCACGCGGTCCTTGCCCAGCTTCTGGATCGCCACCTCCACCTTCTCAATGGCGCGTTTCAGGTTCGTCTTCCAAATGTTGCGGCCGTCGACCACACCGACCGACAGGACCGTCTTGGGGCCGAGAGCAGCAATGACCGCATCGAGCTGTTCCGGGTTGCGCACCAGGTCAATGTGCACGGCGTAAATCTCCTGTGGCAGAGCCTCCAGGTTGTGGACAATGTCACCAAAGTAGGTTGAGAAGACCAGCTTCGGCAGCTTGGCGGCCTCGGCAGCAAAGTGGGCATACGCCGTCTTGAAGGCAGTCTTGGTCTTGGCCGGCAGGTCAAAGACCAGGGCGGGCTCGTCAATCTGCACCGTCTCGGCACCAGCCGCCTTCAGCTGCGCCAGGAGGGCATCGTAGACCGGCAGCAGCTTCGGCAGCAGGTCAATGGGGTCAACACTCTGGCCACGGTCGGCCTTGGCGAGGTGCAGGAAGGTGACCGGGCCGACAAGGACCGGGCGCGTGACAATACCAGCCTCCTTGGCCTCGACGAACTCGGCAACAGCCTTGGGCTTAGCCACCAGGCTGAAGGTCTGGTTATCCTGCAGCGTCGGCTTGACGTAGTGGTAGTTGGAGTCAAACCACTTGACCATCTCCAGCGACGGCAGGTCAACACCGCCCTTCTGGTGGCCACGGCCAAGAGCAAAATACTCGTCCACGGGGTCCAGTCCGGCGCTCGTGTACCGCTCAGGAACAGCCTGTGTTGTTAGCAAGTGGAAGAGTGCTGCAGCGAAAAAGGACACTTACACCAAAGTCCTGGATGTGGCTCAGGACCTGGTCGTACAGAGCAAAGTCATTGCTGGGGATGATGTCGACACCGGCATCCTTCTGGATCTTCCAGTGGGCGAGGCGGAGACGCTTGGCCTCGGCGAGCAGATCGGCCTGGCTAATCTTGCCGCCCCAGTCTGCTCAGTCAGCAATTGCCACATAACGGTCGGAATGGGAAATGGCAGAAACGAGACCTACAAGCTTCGGTGGCCTTCTTCAGGTCACGGTTCACACCCATGCGGGGGAAACCCAAAACCGCAGACTGAACCATGGTGGTCTTTGTGAGTAGGAGTTTTCGGGAGAAGCGGAAGCTGTTTGTCAGATAGGCATTCGATCGGCGGAAAGGAAGGAAGAGGACAAGATGAAATGGAAAGGAAGAGCCGGAAGAGGAGGGAGGGAGACGGAAAGGCAGGAAAGCTTACGAGAAACGGATCGACGTGGTGAGAGAGAATGGGGGAGGAAAGAGAGGATGAAGAGGAAAAGAGGAGGAAGAAAGTCAGAAAAGGAAGAGCAGGAAAAGCCGATATTAGTTTTTAGCGAACCCCAAGAAAACCCTACTCAATGTGGAGGGCGGTGAACCAAGTGGGATGATACCATTCCATTGCGGGGTGTTATGTCGCAACTATACACAACTTTGAGGGTGGAAAAAAGTTTCTTTGGCGGGGTTGTCGGGCCCAGAACACGAAGGAGCCAGTCAAAGCTGGGCAGGAACGAGCGCTAGTGGCAATTGCTCACGCTACGGCACAAGTGTAGAAAAGCAAGTAGAGCTTAAGTTGTACGCATTTTGGCAAAGGAATCATCGAAACAAGTTTTTGTGTAAATTGGTAGCTACCGATGCCCCATTGCTAATCCCCCAAGACAATGTGTTCCAGCTGTCGGGCGTCGAGGTATTTGCGTAAAACTTGTTGTAGGACGGCTTTGCTTTGGTCAATGGCCGGCACGACACCCTGGATCTGCTGCAGATTGCTGCGCAGGCTCTCCATGTGGTTGCCTAGCTGGGTCGACAGCGTCGATAGCTCTTTGTCCGCATCCTGAGACATGTTAGAGGCCGAACGAGCTGAAGGGGTAGAAGGCGGAGCTCAATTGGGTCGGATGGACCGAACAGAGCAAAGCGGGGAGACAAAAGACGAGCTTGGGACACGGGATTGGGCAAGATTGGAACATGCAAAAAGAAAAAACAACACACCTGGTAGTTGTCGCTGTCCCCGCTCACATCGGTGCTCTTGGTCAGCTCCAAGCTGGATGGGAGGTTGCCCGACGGCCGTGTCGTATCCTCGACTGGTGCCAGGACGTGTAGCCGCCGCGTTCGGTCTCGCCAAGTACGCATCTCGGCCTGTGCATTGGTCTCCAGCTGCCGTAGGGCTGCGTAGTCTTCCTCCAATGTGTGCTCCTCCTGCTTGCGCTGTCGCTCTAGCAGAGCCACCGCGTGCTGCAGCGGGTCGAGCTGCTGCTCCAGCGCGCGGACGCACTCTTGCGTCCGCTCGTAGTCAAACTCAGGCTCCCGGGTGCTGCCACCACCACCGTTGCGTCTTGACATCCTCGTTGGCCGGCCGAGAGAGCCTGCGGCTGGTGGGAAGGGGATGCCCTTGATCAGCTTGGACCGTAGACGCCGTGTGGCCGCCGAGATGGCCAGCTGGCTTTGTTGCTGGCGCCGCTCGTTGTTGGGGCCCCGCGTGAGACTGGTGTGCGAAAGCACCGGCCGTGCACAGTCGGCCAGAATCGCCTGCACCGCGGCAATAGCCTCGGGCTCGAGAGGTGCCCACTTGCTAGTCATTGTAGCCAGGGGGATGAGCCGTGTGCGAGCGACGAGCTGTTGGTATGGGAGCTTCGTCTCCGTCTCGGATGGCTCATCGTCCTCTTCTGGCTCCTCTTCCGGTTCTGCTTCTGCTTCCGCTTCCGCTTCCACTGCTTTGACCTTGTTACGCGCCGCTTTGGGCAGCGGCGCCTTGCGTCGTGGTGTAGATTCTACCGGCGTATCGTCTGCTGGCTGCTTGCGTGGCCGACCTCGCCTCCGTTTCGTTTCCGCCTCTGGGGTGTCGAAATGCTCGTTCCCCTCGTTGATGGGTTTGGGGGAGTTTGTAGTTTTGGCTCGGCGTCTTTTCTTGCGTATTTCGGGCTCCTTCGTGCTTTCGGTCGTGGCAAGCTCTTTGCTTGTTCGGCGCGTGTTGCCCGCCTCGGCCATATCCCGCAGACGAGCGCTCCGGGGTTCCCGCAAGGATGTATCATCGTTTTCCTCCTCCTCACCCGCCTCTCCTCTTCGAGTGCTCTTTCTCGGCCCCCCAACCTCTTCGTGCGCCGCTGCAGCCGCAGCTCTTTGTTCTTCCACAGCCGCTCTGGACGGTCGGCCGCGTTTTCGCTTGTGAGATACCATAGGAGCCTGTCATTCAATTGTCAGAAAATATCCACCAGTTTCGGGATGGCAGAGTGAACGAACCATGCGTGTGGTGGTTGGGTGGTCACTAGGTAGGTACGCGTCGTTGCCTTGCAAAGGTCGAGGCGCCCGTTCACGTGATGGGACAATTGTACCAACACCGATGGCGTAAACACAAGACATCAATGTCTTAGCTTGCACGTGATAAGTTGGAGGCGCATCCATATATCCTAGTCTTGGAAATGAAAATATTAGTTCAACGTATCCTCTCATTCTCTCCGTCCAACCCCCCTTTCCATCCATCGTCTTCCTTCTGTTTTTTGCGTCGCTCTTTTTGCCTTTTTTTTGGCCCGATACTTTTTTCCTCTACGCCGATCGTCCTGATCACAACCAGCTTCACAGACTCTTTGGCGCATCCTCGCTATTTCTCGTCCAATCAGCAGCCACCATGCGCATTCCGACGTCTACGGTCCTCCTGAGCCTCCCGCTTCTGGGAATGGCGGCAGAGAATGAGGGCCCTTTTGCGCAGTACCGTGCGCAGTTCCAGGACCTGGTTGGCTCCGTCGGCTCGTTCCTGCAGGCCACTGCTGCTTCGGTTGGCGTCTCCGAGCCCGTCTCGACGGATGCGGCCGCCGGCCAGACGGCGGAGACCACCGATACCGCTGGGGCTGTTGTGCCTACGCGGGCCACCGAGAAGCTCACACTCGATAACTGGAAGGATACCCTTTACAGCCGTGTGCAGCCCGGTGCTACAGTCCCCGAGGAGTGGTGGGTGCTGATCACTGGTGGCAACAAGACGTGCTTTGGTAAGCTACGCTAGATTCTATCCATTGTGTCCTATCTAACCAGCAGGCCGCTGTGGTGTTGTTGATGCTGCGTTCGCCGAGGCTGCCCCGAAGCTGTCCTCTATCCCCGACGGCCCCAACACGGCTATTGTCGACTGCGAAGACCAGCCGGTTCTTTGCAACAGTTGGTCCGCTAGCGCGGGCTTCCTTTATGTCTTTGATGTGCTGCCGGCGCCGGCCAAGACGGATGTGTACTCGAAGCGGCTCAACATGACGACGACCACCGGCGAGACCATCTATGAGCTGTACGAGAGCCATGCCAAGGACCAGTTCGAGTCTCTCAACGACGGCTGGTTCCATCCTCTCGACGGAACGCTGGCCGTCAACGGCCTCGCTGTCCCTATTGGCTATGCTCTGTGGTTTTTGAACATCGTCCCTAGCTGGATGATGATGCTCCTGGTCTCGTTTGGCAGCCGCAGTCTCATGTAAGTTGTCGTCGTGACCGTGTATCTATCATTTCAGAGCTAACTCTTTTCCAGGGGCCGTCGTGCTGGTCCTCCCAGACCCGGTCCGGCCCGGTAAGCGGTGTCAGACACCGCAATCGCTTGTGACTTTGTATCTTGGTAGCCGGAACCTCCTTTGGAGAAGGATTGTTTTTACTGCGTCAGCTTATTATTAGTAATTTATTCAGAAAAGTCTGCACCTTGACATACCGCGAAACATGATTTGTGGGATCGTGCGTTGTGTCATAAATTTGTTCTTCTCGAGGCTTCAGGGTGACCTTCCGGCCGTGCCGTTGGCCTTCACCACGCTACATACTTCGTTCACAAAGTTCAAGCTCTCCAGCACCTCGTCGCGGAGCTGCGTGTTGGCCAGACGTCCGTAGCGGAGGTCGCTTAGACTGCCAATGGTCTGGCGCAGGGAATCGCGCAGCTGGAGATCCTCGCTCTCCAGGTCTTTCAGATCGTCCTCGAGACTCTGTACCGCAGCCTCTAGCTCCAGAATCATAGATGCAGGATCGCGCGGCTGGCCCTTGTCCCCTGCCTGGTGGCCAGTCAGAATGTGCTCGATCTGCAGCTCGTCGTCACCGTAAATGTCCTCTTGGGCATCAGCGCGCAGACGGGCGCGGATGATGCTGCGGTATAAGGCACGACCACGAGCAGCCTCTGCATCAATGGCAGCAGCCACGTCATCGACAGCAGCATTGCGCTGGCGTTGCAGGTCGCGGTAGAGCGTTCGTATTTGCGGCGAGTTTTGGTGGGCTTTGGGAAAGAGCGCGGTGAAGTCGGCCAGCGAAATGATTCCCGGCAGCTGTGCCGGGGCCAGCAGGAACTGGTGGAGGATCGATGCTTCAGACGGCGCCGGAGCCATTGTGTGGTGAGGGCATGCACTTGCGATGCGGCAAGGCAAAGTGCATGGGAAAAAGGGAAACGCTGTCGCGTAAAGTAATTCTCTTAGACGCGTCCAGGTGGGGCATGGAGTGAAGAAGAGGTCACATGACTAGCATTCTCCTTTGCGCGGTTGCTTTCCTGGTAGGACTTCACCTTTTGCAGCATCTTTACGGACAGCAGTAGCTCACCGCACCTGCCCGATAAACCGCTTATGAGCTCGCTGACCATTGACCTATTCAGCGATTCCCAACTGCCTTCAGCTCCCGCCAACCCGCCTCTTTGTGGCCACTTCAACCTCGGCACATCCGCTACGTGTTGACGGACAGCGCAATAACGCATAATCACGACACTCGCCGACTGATTTACCCTGCTGCCGCGAGAATGCCCCCGAAACAAGCAACGCCCCCTTTTGCGGTCGACGAGCGCGTCTTTTGCTTCCACATGGACATGCTCTACGAGGCGCGCATCCTCGACGTCCAGCAGGACCGGGAGAGTCAGCGCTGGCGCTTCCGCATCCACTACAAGGGCTGGAAGAACACCTGGGACGACTGGGTTCCCCAGGACCGCGTCCGAAAGTTCAACGACGAAAATCGCGATCTCGCCGCCCAGCTGCGCAACCAGGCGCGTCTCCTGCAGCAGCAGAAGGGCGCCAGCAAAGTTCCTAAGAAGGCGACGACTGGCCGTCTGAGCGGCTTTGGCCCGGGATCAACAGTGGGGTCGGGCCCTTTTGGCACGCCGTCGTCTGCCGCGGCGGGCGGCCCTGGCCCTGGCAGTGTCACACCGGGCGAGCGTACGAGTGGCCGAGAGCACCATCACCGAGACACGGACATGTCGTCGGCGCGAGGGAGCGAGGAGCGGACCGGCGGTGGGCCCTTGTCACATGCCCGTGGTCCCCGAAGACAACGGGACTACGATCTCGAACAGGTAAAGATGCGTCTCCTTTGCATAGTGCTTCTTTACGAGTCCTTGTTTCGCATTGCCAAACCCCCTTCTGACAACGCACAGGAAGACGGATTTCATAACCGACCGTCCATCCGACTCGCCATGCCCGACCACCTCAAGGCAGCGCTGGTCGACGACTGGGAAAATGTGACAAAGAACCAGCTGCTGGTGCCGCTGCCGCATCGCGTGCCCGTTGAGACTGTGCTCGACGACTACCTGGCCTTTGAGCGGCCACATCGTGAGGAGGGCTCGGCGAACCTAGACATTCTCGAGGAGACAGTTGCCGGCCTGCGTGAATATTTCGACAAGTGTCTGGGACGCATATTGCTCTATCGGTATGCCTTTTCGTACACGCTGGTAATCTCTCTAACATGGTACAGTTTTGAGCGACCCCAGTACATTGAACTGCACGCGGAGTGGGAGTCTAATGGCAAATACAAGTCGCCCCTCGACACATATGGCGCCGAACACCTCTGCCGGCTGCTTGGTGAGTGCCTCGGGCCTTTCGCGTCATTCTCTGCTAATCATCCAGTGTCACTCCCGGAGCTCATCTCCCAAACCAACATGGACCAACAGTCGGTCAACCGGCTACGCGATGAGCTAGCCAAGCTCACCACATGGCTGAGCAAGAACATGACAAAGTACTTTGTCAATGAGTACGAGACCCCGAATCAGCAGTATGTGGATAAGGTCCGGAGTGCATAGGGTGTGCCCGACGTTCCACACACACGCGAAGAGGAGGTGGACTCGAGGGGGACGGAGGATACGGAGGTTGAAAGCAATGTCGGAGCAAGGAAACGATCCCGAAGGGCAAAGGAACAGGCCAAACAGCGCATGCCCCGGGCATTCGGCCAACCGGCCAGGCACAGGGGTTGAGATAGATCGAGAAAGCCATTCCCGTACCACAACGGTCATTCAAAATATCTTGTATTGTACACAGCCCATCGATTGGTGGCTGGGGCATGGATTTCTATCCTTTGCGAGAGCAATGCTGTTCCTGTTCCAGTCCTTCGGTCCCAAGCCGCCCTCACAGGGCCTCCTCGCCCCTCGTCTCGTACTTCTTCACAATAGTGTACCCCGGGTCTGGTCGCCGCGCCGCCTTGAGCTTGGCCAGTGTCTCGGCCCGCCCTTCGGCCACCTCGGCTACCTTGACCAGCTCCTTGACCTGGAAGATGAGACCGGCCGCCGAAGGCGACACCGCGTGCACTACCGTCTGGTTGCGGAACCGCAGGCCCAGGGCCGCCAGCGCGTCGCGTGTCCGCTGCGGTAGGCCGATGGCCGACCGGTGCAGTGTTATCCGGAAAAAGGACATGCTCGCAACTGTGTCTTGGACTGGCTCGCTTCGTGCTTCGTCGCTCGTCGCTTCGTCGCTTCGTCGCTTCGCAGTGTTCCGGGTTCGCTCGTCGTATGCGCCCTAGTACTGCAGATGTGAGCTAGGCCCATGTAATCATATCTCGTAAATTTATCACCTGCTGGTCCATGTGCCGTCCCTAACCGCCCAATGTCTTGTCGTGTATGCCGGCTCGTGGGTGATGCCGAGAACTGGTCGATATTTTCTACTCCGATGACCCATTTTTCCAGCGATCACGTGTCTATAGCGAACATCTTAACACAGCACAGAGGAACGAATTGAGATAAATAATTTGACTGCCTTTATTCTTGCGCATTACATATCTCGCAGTACTAACAGCATATAATTCCTAGGCACATGATAACGTCTCATTAAGAGATTGACCGACCGATTACATCTGCACCTCCACACGGCCCTCAGCTCCCGGAGGACCAGACGCAAGGTTGGGCAGCAGGTAGGTGATGTCGTCCCACGGGTGACGGTACAGGCCGGTGCGCAGTCTCTTCTGGTCGAGGTAGTGCGCAATGAGGCCGATGCTCCGGCCCAGGACAAACAGACCGTTCAGCACGCCCATCTTGAGGTATTCCTCTGCCTCTTCGGGGCTAAAGGCACCGCAATTGCGCAGCAGGTCAACGAAGCAGACAGCAACACAGCCATCGACGTTCAGGATAAGGTTGTCCTTCTTCGAAGTGGTGACCGTCTCGACGGCCAGAGCGTAGTCGAGCAGCTTGTGGTTGGGGAACTTCTCCGTGACGTACTGCTTGACGAGCTCCACACGCAGATCCGGGTTGTTGCGCGACTTCACGCGATGGCCGATGCCCGGAATCAGCTTGTTGGCCTTGCGCATGCTGTCGACAAACTCGCGGGGGCTGAGACCCTTGTCAAAGGCACGGGTAAACTCCTCGGCTGCTCCATCCAGGGCACCACCAAAGCGTGAGCCAATCGTCAGCAGACCAGACACCAGGGCGCTGATCAAGTCCTTGCCAGCACGCGTGGTGATAATGGTATTCATGGCACCAGACACGGCCGGACCGTGGTCCGCCGTGAGCATGAGTACCATCTCGAGGAACTTGGACGCGTAGACCGGCAGACGGCGACGGAACCACAGCAACGACATGACGCCGCCGATGCCGATATCTTCCCGGAACACATCCGAAATTGGCATGCCAGCGTATAGCAACTCCTGGCCACGGTCATCCGAAATCGTCGAGATAAAGGCGGCGGGCTTGCGGACGAGACCAAGCTCCTGGGCCCACGAGTAGTCAATGGGGATCTTGGGGACGGCCGGCTCGGGGCTGGGCGTAATAGTGCCCGCCTTGACGAGCTTTTCGTACACGGACTTGAGCACCGCCGGCATGTCCTCAAAAGTGTCGGGGACGAAGAAGCCAGCCTCGCGCATCATCTTGTTCTTCATCGCAGCTGTTTCGAGCTGGGAGTTGGCAAACGAGCCGGCATGACCGAACTGAACCTCCGTCTTGAACATGCTTGCGCAAGTGCCAATTGCCCAGGCCACAATCGGCTTGGTGATGATACCCTGCTTCACGGCTTCGATGACCTTGTACTCCTCGACACCACCAACTTCGCCCAGCAGCAGAAGAATCTTGCAGTCGGGGTCGGCCTGGTAGCGAAGCATGTGGTCAATGAACGTGGTGCCAGGATAGCGGTCACCACCAATGGCAACACCCTCAAAGACGCCATCCGTGTTCTGCGAGACGATATTGTTCAGCTCGTTGGACATGCCGCCAGACTTGGACACGTAGCCAACGGAGCCCTTGCGGTAGAGCTTCGAAGCTACAATGTTATCCATCATGCCACCGGTGTTGCCAATCTTGAAGCAGCCGGGCTTGATGCCACCGACCGTGGCGGGGCCGATAATGGTGATACCCTTCTTGTGGGCAATGTGAGCAATCTCACGCGCACGCTGCAAGCAAAAGTGTCAGCCGAAAGTGATAGACAGAGGATGCCGAACACAAGCTTACCCGCTCCGGAACACCCTCGGCAATAATGGCAATCGTCTTGATCTGCGGGAACTCCATGAGCTCGAGAGTCGAGCTGTAGACACTCCGCGACGAGGCAAAGTTGACAACCACATCGACGTCCGGGTGCTTGGCCATGGCTTTGGGCACCTCCTGGTACACCGGTAGCAGGGTCTCGCTGGTGCCCCAGTACATCTTGCTGACAAACTGCCCGCCGAAGGTGTAGATGATGCCAGCCACGGACGGTGTGGGGCGCTTGCAGATAAAGTCGAAGTCGAGCATGCCCTGGACAGCGCGGGGCTGCAGACCATAGACAAAGCATCGCGTCTTGTTGTTGAACAGGCTGTGAGACGGCAGCGGGCTCAGCGGCCGGCTGGGCGCCGCGAAGCGGGCGATTTTGTCGTTTGCCGAAAGCCCGACGGGCGTCTTTGTGCCATTGGTAGCCATAGTTGCTTCGGTTTGATAGATCTTTGATACGTTAGAACTTTGAGATCGCTGGGAGCTCTGGGCAAAGCGATGCAAGAAGTCTTCGTAAAAGGAGAAAACCCTATCCATAAGACCAGCTCTCGTTGGACGGTTCGGCTCAAAGGTACGGGCTAGCCAGTACATACCTCTTATACTCTATTGACAAGATGATTTCCGGCCAATGTCTGAGAATTGATGCTCGGCGAGATGCAGAAGGAAAAGACGTATGGTCGCAGAGGCCGTCGGGGGGGGTTTTTTCCTCGGGATTGTGCCTCCTTGGTCAGGCTAATTAATTGGGGAAGTAGTGAAGGACGCAAAACGGCGGTGTTCACACAAAGTGGAAAGAGCCAAAGCAGGTTGGATGTGAGTGCGCTGTTGGGTGGGCCGCGAGCTTGTCGGTGGTGCTACCCCTGTCGGCCTTGTAGCTGTACTTTGGCGAGAAATCGGCAACTCTCGTGCGGTCTTTTTGTCTTAGCTGTGCCCTCGACGCTACCCCTCCGCTGTCCGTCAGATGCTGTGCACACTGCTACCGTTTACCTGTTGGTCAAGTTGGGGATTTCCAGCTGGTTTTGTTGAGTCATCCGTAAGCTGTTTGGTGTAGCTGTTTGAGGGGTAAACAAGTACCCCAAATTGTGATGCACGGTGGCAGGCACGTACTGCTCTATCGAGGTCTTTCACTTGAATGGCCATGGCACCACTAGTTTTCGTTGTTGCTCCTTCTTAATCCGATGCCTTGCAGTACCCGATCCGCCAGCCACCTCATGTAGTTTTCTAGCCGATAGACGAGGAAGTTGCAACATGGCGGATGGTCACGCCACGGTAACAGTTAGAAAGGCACATGCACTGTGTCGTGATAAGAGGGGTGAGGTACGAAAAAGTGGGGAGCTTTCTGCGAGGAGCTCCAGGTCCTGGAATAGTGTGCTTCCACTAACTGACGGGGAGGGAAATTGCAATGGCCGCGGCTTCTTGGTGGGATACCGGACAATGCAAGTCTTCGGGGAGACGAAAACCAGGTGGGGTGCTTAGAGAAAATACGGAAACATTCGCTGTTTTGTTGAGTGCTCCTCTTGGCAAGGTTCCCCTCTTTCTGGCCTTGTCACAGTCTCCAGCCGACGGCAATCCCCAGATGTAGCCTCCGGCACTTTCCGGGGGTCCTTCTTCAAAGCCTTCCGTATCACATCAGCTTCCAAGACCGAGAGGTCTCCGAAGCCGTAGACAAGGGCAGAGACCTGCGAGAAGGATCCGTGATGACTCCATTACGGACCACCAAATAGGCCAGTGCGCCCCACCATGTTGTTCGCCAATATGCACCAGGCCCAACAGGCGCCAATCGCTCTTGCCGTTGAGCTTCTGGCCGCACCGCCATCAGCACCACGGCACGGTTGGTCGATGTACAGGTACTTCCTGTGTCGCTCACCGCCCCAACTGTTCAGGATTTCCCCAAGCAAATTCCTCTGTCTTGTCGCGCCTTCCCCCTCCTCGTGCTCCGCTTTGTATGTGTTCCTGGCACGCACTTTCCTGGAATAGCGGAGCTGCTGCACACCTGGCGAGTCGCTGTTGCCCTCTCTTTCTCGCATCCAAAAGAGCTGCACTTTTTTTCCCGATAGAAAAGATTCTGGCCCAAAGACCCAAGGCTCAAGCCTCTTTCCAATCAAGCGATTCACAAATAAGACGAGCAATCGCATCATCCTCCTTGCCAATCGCTTCATAGGTCCGTCCACTAGACAGAGCTGTGCAAACGGAACTCGCCACACTCTGTGCAGCCTCATCAATTTTCGACTGGAAAACTGACAGCTGTCCCTCTTTAGCCAGGTCGAAAGCAGTTGGGACAATCGCATACCTGAAGGACTCGCTGCAGATTCTCCACAGCCAAAATGTCGGCGAAATCCATCCTCGAAGCTGACGGTAAGGCCATCCTCAACTACCACCTGACCCGTGCTCCGGTCATCAAGCCGTCAACTCTGCCGGCTGCCACGAAGCACAACCCGCCGCCGAAGCTGGCCTCGCTGCACTTCCCGGAGGATGCCACGGTCGATTCGGTCCTGGACCAGGCCGAGGTCACCTACCCGTGGCTGCTGCAGCCCGGCGCCAAGTTTGTCGCAAAGCCCGACCAACTGATCAAGAGACGGGGAAAGAGCGGTCTCCTGGCCCTCAACAAGTCCTGGGCAGATGCACGTGCTTGGATCGCAGAGCGTGCCGGCAAAGTCCAGCAGGTCGAGAGCACCCAAGGCGTGCTGAGACAGTTCCTCGTCGAGCCGTTTGTTCCTCACAAACAAGCCGAGGAGTATTACATCAACATCAACTCTGTCCGCGATGTAAGTGCTGTTGCCGTCGTTTCCAAAAGGAGCAGTGTTCTGCTTTCTTTTCCTTGCGTCCTTATTTCCGATTTTCTGCTTTCCTGTTTCCGTGATTTCTGTGGGCGACAGCGAATTGTTGTCGGAACGTCCAGTGGCTTGCAATTTTCCAAGGAAAATGAAGAAACCACAAACAGGAGGGAAAAGCGTGCAATTTTACTCTCAGATGGCATTTCCCCTGCTATATCATTTTGTCCGAAGTTACGGGCCCCCGGACGAACGGAGACTACGCTATCTTGTTTTGTCCCCAGTCGGGCTCCTTCCACCTATTAGCACACATCCATTTCAACAAGCACCAAGACACTAATACGGAGCACTAATCTGGTTGATTAGGGAGACTGGATTCTCTTCACACATGAAGGCGGTGTCGATGTCGGCGATGTGGACGCAAAGGCTGAGAAGCTGTTGATTCCCGTCGACCTTTCCGAATACCCCTCGAACTCGGAGATTGCCGCTGCTCTGCTGAAGAACATTCCTGAGGGCCTGCACAATGTACTCGTCGACTTCATCACCCGCCTGTACGCCGTGTATGTGGACTGCCAGTTCACATACCTGGAGATCAACCCGCTTGTTGTGGTCCCCAATGAGGATGCCACGTCCGCAGCCGTCTACTTCCTTGACCTAGCCGCCAAGCTGGACCAGACGGCCGACTTTGAGTGTGGTGTCAAGTGGGCTATTGCTCGGTCACCCGCGGCGCTGGGCCTGACCAATATTGCTCCCTCGAGCGGAAGCTCGGTCAACATTGATGCCGGCCCGCCGATGGAGTTCCCGGCTCCCTTTGGTCGCGAACTGACCAAGGAGGAGGCCTACATTGCCGGGCTGGACGCCAAGACGGGCGCCTCGCTCAAGCTGACTGTCCTCAACGCCAATGGCCGTATCTGGACTCTGGTGGCTGGTGGCGGCGCCTCGGTCGTGTATGCCGACGCTATTGCATCTGCTGGCTTTGCGGACGAGCTTGCCAACTACGGCGAGTACTCGGGCGCGCCGACTGAGTCGCAGACCTACCACTATGCTCACACTGTCCTGGACCTGATGCTGCGTGGTCCCGTGAACCCCAAGGGCAAGGTCCTGTTTATTGGCGGTGGCATTGCCAACTTCACCAATGTAGCGTCGACCTTCAAGGGTGTGATCCGGGCTCTGCGGGATTACGCAAAGGCGCTCAACGAGCACAATGTTCAGATTTGGGTGCGTCGTGCGGGCCCCAACTACCAGGAAGGCCTGAAGAACATGAAGTCGGCGACCCAAGAGCTAGGTCTCAATGCCAAGATCTTTGGCCCCGAGATGCATGTGTCGGGCATCGTTCCGCTAGCTCTGGTCCCCGGCAAATGGGAAGAAGCCAAGGTAGAGGAGTTCAAGGCTTAGATATCTGGTGTCTGGCGCCTCGCTACATGTCTGTTTTTAGAGTACTTGACTCGGGGGGTAATCAAAGTTTCCAGAACGGAATATCTGTGCAAGGCATAGTTATATTACATTTTAAATGGGACTTGCTGTTACTGTCGACAATTTGGAAAGACATTATCAAGTCAGCACGAGTATTTCGTGAATATATCCGATCACAGGCGAAGCTTGAAGAACCCAAGTCGATTAGTCGCGCACATTTTTTGTTAAGATGGCTTTTGATTTGCAGGATGGACGACGATGCAAGGAAATAGCCCTTGGGCTGTAATCCATCGCCGCCATGGGTGTGATATATCCGTGCCTGAGTAACGGAGAAGGCCGCAAGAGACGTCACCTCATACACGCTGTCGGCCCAGAACACTTATTCGAAAACAAGTCTTATTTAACCTATTTTGCTGATCAAAAACTCTCCTCCGAGCGTATCCTTGCTTCTGATAATAATAAAAACACGATAACGATGCATGTAATGGATACCCAACCCAGTCACAACAGTATTAACATCCCTATGGGAACCATGCCCATAGAGTGGGCAGGACAACGGCAATGGCCACAAGCTGCATCCATGCAGGGCTGGCATGGACTGTGGCAGCGCTCTTGGCGCTGGCAGATGCCGACGCCGCGCTGGTGGTGGCTGACGCGGTCGAAGATGTCTTGGACGACGACGTCGCCGATGTCGTCGACGAGGCTGCTGTCGAGGATGCCGTGTTGGTGCCCGGAGTGTTAATAGCGTCCTCCGACACAGGGTTGACAAAGAGATTCGTCAGGACAGAGCCGTCTGGGTTGCGGATTGTAAAGGAAACATTCCAGCTCGAAATGGACACAATCTGTCCAGTGGGCTTGGGCGAGACACCATTGTCAATAATGTCCTGGGCACCAGGAGGCAGATCCGGCAGGGTAAAGTTGCTGTTGAAGCCATCGCTCGAAATGAGGCTCGAGCTGCAGACGGGCGGCGTGATGGACGACGAGTTGGCCTCGGTGGACTGAATGGCTGTGAAGTTGAGCTTCTGGTATTGAGCCTGCAGCGTATAGAAATCCTGCAGGATATCAATGCTGCCATCAGAGCTGATATTGACTAGACCGTAGTTGGAGACCTCGTTGGCGTATTCATAGACGACACCACCACTGAAAACGGGCATCATCTGGTCGCTATAAATGGTCTCGACCTCGGTGAAGACGCGCGGCGAAGGAACATTGCAGCCATACTCGGAGTAGAAAACAGGGACGGAGGTGGTCGTAAATCCCTCGACTAGGGTGTCGTAGCCGCTCGTGGAGAAGCTGCTGTCACCGCACCAGCTGTAACTGTTGAGGGCAAAGACATCAGCGCGGCTAGTGTCGTTGACCACGCCGTCTTCCTGGCACTGGAAGTAATTCCAGCTGTCAAACAGCACAGTGCGCACATCGGCAGCAGAGTAGCCGACAGGGATAGCACGATCCGAGTTCTTGGCGATGTAGTCCTTGATGTCACGGGTGACGGCCCGAATGTAGGGCGGCGCGAGCTTTGCGCTTTCGAGATCGCTGATGACCTCGTTGCCAGAAAAGAAGAGAAGCGTGTTGGGGTAGTGGCGGAAGGCTTCGACAATAGCAAAGGTTCGGTTCAGGTATGCAGCGTAGTAGCTGGTCCACGGCTCGTCGCTGTTGATACTCTCACCAACAAGGGGAGAGTTGACGTCGATCATCATGTACATACCCGCCTGAGAGTGTCAGCCTGGGTCTAGGCCACCAGAGCAGCAGCAACACCTACCGCGTTGAAGATGCTGGCGCAGTCGTCATGGTTCAGATCCGGATCCAGGTTGTACACGCGGATAGAATTGATACCGAGAACCTGCATGAGGGCGGCATCCCGGAGACACTTTGAGCCGTCGCTCAGAGGATCGAAGCCGAGTGCCGGGTTGTATCCTGCCGAACCACCTGGCTGGTAGGCGACACCGACGACCTGAAAGCGGTCGCCGCTGCTGGGGTTGACAAACTGGCTTCCCTCCACCACGAGAGACGGGACTGCCCCAACAAGGGTTGCGCCTAGCGCAAGAAGAATCGTTGAAGCCTGATCGGTTAGTTTCTTTGATGCGATCTTGCGAAGAACAGAAACGCCTGGGCCTGGTACTCAATCAAGCAGGACAGCCAGATACTTACATGCATTTTTAAGTTGATTAGGGGACTTTGAAGTGGGATTGGAATGCGGCGAGCGGGAAAGAGAATGAGGTACAAGCGAGCGACAACAAGGGAGGACAAGACGAGAAGCCCGAGAGCTTCAGGCCGGTCAGTGCGAAGAGTGTGTGGTAAAGACTGGAGGAATAGGCTGGATGGGAGCTCGCGACAGATTGGCAGATGCAGCGGAGAAACGACGGGGGAAGCGAAACAAATACAAAAGGATGATGGCGGCAAAACGACGGGCGGTGGGGTCTAGTCCAAGGGAAATAGTAGCTACGGAATACGACAGCGACGTTATCTACAAAAGGGGCAGCAGCACGCTGGATCTGGGGCTCTACTGCCTGGATCTGGCAGGTGGGAGAGAGGCGCGCAGGAAGGCGCGACCCACGCCACAACCAGAACCAGAGCCGCAGGGAGCAACAGCCGAAACGAAGACCACACAAAGCAAAGGGTCGTGCCTGACTCCTTGACGGAGCCGCTGGACGAGGAGCTGCCCTGTGGATGGAGACAGACATCTGACGGGCGAGACGATGATCCAAAGCGGTCAAGGGTTCGTAGCAGCCAAGACCTTAGTTGGCCATGGACCAATCAGCAGCGGCCACTGACCTCGTGGCCCATGAAGCCATGCCCTGACGGGAACAAGGTTATCCACTCGCAGAGGCTAAACGCAGAGGCGAGAGCCAAAGTTTAATACGGCAAGCCTCGAGGTTTGATTGCAGCGCTCCTGTCCCCACATATGATGGTGAGATGGCGAGCACGAGCGCAGGCGCAACCGGCTATACGAAATGCGCCTGCCGTCTGTGCTCGCTGGGGGACGCGATTTCAACGGCGTCTCGGCAGGGATGCATTGTCTGGGATTAGTAATGCGTACTTTATATGCGAGAGGCTCGGCGACAGGACGCCTGGGCATGCAATACGAGCCTACATCACTTGGCTACTGACTATTCACATGGCTGCTGACGATACTGTTGCCATCCCACTGCTCCCACACCGTAAGACGTTCTCCACTGCTTCGATCACTTGTTCGCCAGTGCCCGCGCCGTGCGGTCAAACCGCCGAAACGCGCCGACGCCCTCCCACGCCGTCGTCCACATCCACAGCTGCCAGTCCCGGCTGCTCGGCCGCATGTGGCGCGGCGCCAGACGCGTCCGATTCATCCACCAGGCCTCGGTCACGTGAATCAGCAACACCGGCAGCAACAGCAGATGTACCACGCGCCGGAACCCCGACGCGCCGCCAAACGTGGCGCTCAGCCAGGAGGCATGGCCGGCCACTGGCGGCGGAATGCCCACGGCGGATAGGGCGTGGGACCACACGGCGGCCGAGGTCGCGTCGTGGCCGGAAAAGACGAGGACGGCCTGGATGGCGTAGAGGACGACGCCGCCGAGGACGAGCACGTCGAGGCCGGCCGGCGGCTGGAAGGGGACAGGCTTCGCCGGAGTCGGGGCCGGCCCAGCAGCCGCCGCCGTTTCGCCGTGCTCGGGCAGCGGCACGCCAAACTGGGTGCGGGCCTCGAGGGCCATGGCGACGAGGCGGGTGCGGCGCTCGCCCCACGAGGCCATGGGCGGCGTCAGAGCGACGGTATGGACAGTGCCCGAGGTAGCCGTGCGGATCCAAATGGTGGACAGATCCATGTCGAGCATCTCGGGCTCGCCTTCGGCGGCCAGCTGGGCGGCCGAGAGACCGTTGATGTAGCGCAGGTAGAGGCCGAGGTCGAGGCGATGGTCGGCGTTCATGTGGCGCAGGACCATCTGCTTGGACTTTTCGTCAATCTCAGCCATTGTACAGGGGATTGGTCGTGGAGGAGCGGTGAATTGGGCTGTTGTCGGGTTGTGGACGATGGACGACGGACTTGGGTTGGGAATTGAAGCAAACCCGGTTTCGGAGACACAGCATGAAATAGGTGGGGCCAATGTAACATGCACGTTTCGAACTGACTCTCCTATTCGAACACAACCGCAAACAAGGAAAGACATGATACAACAGAAAGCCAACCTCATGATAGACATACTTGCAAACCCAATGCGCCCTACCACATGGCCGCTGCGTCAAAGTCAAACCGCCGCAGGTCCTTGTTGGCGTCCTCCAAGTCCTTCTTGGCCTTCATGCGCATGTAAAAGATGGGACAGTCCTTGCTGCTGCAAATCACCTCGCAATGCATGCTGCCTTGGCATCGCTGGCACTGCGTCCACAGTCGGCCGAAGCGTACCTCCAAATCCGACACTTTGTCCAGCGTCTTCTGGTACAGCTCGCCCACGCGCTCGGCATCGTCGGCGCAGACCGCGCCGTCGCGCTCCTCTTTGCCCGACAGCGGCTTCTTGCAGGCCATGCACGTCTGCGTCTTCTTGGTGAACTTCATCAGCCCGCCCACCGTCGGCGCCGCCACGGAAATGGCCCGCGTGTGGGCGCCCGTCAGCAGCGACCGCGCCTTGGTCTCGCCCAGGATGGGCTCGAAAATCCGCCCCAGTGGCTTGGCCAGCTGGTTGTCCAGATAGTACTTGGTATCGATCGGCACGTTGTGCTCCAGCACGTAGATCGGATCCTCGGACCGCTCAAAGTTCTTGGAGCCCGTCGCGCCCTTGATCATGACGTACGCCACCCGGTCGCCCAGGCCCGGCGCCGAGCCGGGATCGCGCTTCCGCATCCGCTCGGCCAGCTCGACATGTGCCTGCTTGGCCGTGTAGCTCTCCTTGGTCAGCGCCTTGGTGATGACCAGCTTCGACATGTCAATCTTGTTCTGCAGCAGGTCGGCAATCATATCCTTCACGTAGCTGGTTTGGTTAGCAGTGCGTTCCGACAACCACAGCCACAAAGTACTTACGCCTGTGCGCCCACCTCGTCCTGGTCGACCAGAATCATCCGCAGGACCTTGTCAATCACTGTCTGCACTAGCAGGCAGTTGTCGCGCCGCACCGTCTCGATGCCCTTGGTGTCCATCTTGTCGTACGTTTCCGGCTTCGTCCAGAACAGGCCGGCGTACCGCTTCTTGTTGATCAACAGGTACGGGTAGTAGACCTTTTCAAACTCAAGCTTGATGGGCTTCTCGAACTTGGACGACACGAACCGCGCCGCCTCCTCGCCTAGCTTCATCGCCTCCGCCAGGTCTTTGGTGCCAAACTTGACCATGACCGAGTCCGTGTCGCCGTAGATGACCTGCGCGTTGTGCGAGTATCCGTTGGCCACGCTGTACCGCTGCTCCACCTCGTTCTTGGTCCGCTCAATCATTTGCCGGCCGTAGCTGGTTGTGCTCCGCGCAATCTCTAGACAGGGCAGTTTGCCCGTCGTCGCGCCCGTCAGGCCGTACACACTGTTGGCACTGATCTTGAGCGCCAGTTGCCGGCCGTTGAGGACCGCCTTCTTGAACGGATCCGTCTCCATGGCGAGCTCGCGCTTGGCCTGCTTCCGTGCCGTCAGCAGCTCCTCGAGGATCTGTGCCAGTAGCCCCTTGCGCCGCTTCGCCGTCACAAACTTGTCCTTGTTGGGCGTCACAATGTAGTCCACATCCTTGACCAGGCCAAACGCCTCAATGGCCGCATTGTTCACTAGCGTCGTGTAGCACAGGTTGTGCGCCTGCATGATGCTCGGGTATAGCGACGCGAAATCCAGCGTTGCCACCGGCTCCTTGTAGAAGCCGCGGATCGGCTCAATGACCGTTGCACCCTCGTACTGCTCCTCGGATTTCTGTGACTGCAGATTGGGGACCACGAGCTTCTGCTCCAAGGCCTTGCGGAAGAGCTGGCTGATGAACTTGACCTGCTGGCCACGCGACAGAAGAAAGTTGAACGGCACGCCCGTCACACGCGCCATCTCCGTATAGTTCTCCAGACATGACAGCTTGTCCATCAGCCGCTGCGGCAGGTAGGCATCCTTGAGACAGTACAGGGCCAGTCGCCGCCGGTTTTCCGGCGTGCCGTTGAACAGCTCCGTGATCATCGTGTGGTGTACGTCCTCCTTTTGCTCGTTGAGAAAGTGCGAGCAGACCGAGTTGAGCGTGTAGCTGCGCAGCTGGTGGTCGCGCTGGATTAGCTGCAGCAGGTCGAGCTGCAGCCGGCCGTTGATGTTGGTCGCCTTGGTGTTGCGGTTGCCCATCTGCTTGCTGGAGATGTTGTCGTCCCGGGCCTGCGACCGCGTGCTCGGCACGCGCGTCCAGTACGGGAAGCCGTCCACTTTCAGGTGTTTGGCCCGGCCGAGCAGGTACGGGAAATCAAAGTTGGAAATGTTGTAGCCGGTGATGATGTCGGGATCGACACGCAGCAGAAAATTCCGCCAGTCCAGCAGCATCTTTTCTTCACGCCCATACTCGAGAATCTCCGTCGCCACAATCGAGCTCGTCTTGTCCAGGCAAAACACGTTGCGCACAAACGGCTTCTTCTCGCCGTACCGCGTCACCACATTCGCAATCTGGATGACGGGGTCGTGGTCGGCCTCGGGGAAGATGCCCTTGCGCCCAGCGCACTCGATATCAAACGACAGGATCCGGAGAGGCGCCATTTTGGACCACTCGCCTATTGGCCGGTGGGCAATCAGGTCGACGCAGCTGATCTCGGCTTCGATCTGGCAGTTGGACTGCCGGTACTGTTCGGGCACCAGCTGGTACTTGCTGGCTGGGGCTTCGATCCACGACATGCCAAAGATCTGGAGGTCAGCGGCCGTTCGCTGCGGCAAGGGACGAGCGAGAGATACGTACATCACAGTCCACCATGAACCGCATGACGTATTGGAGGTTGTCGTAGGTCATGATCTGGTTCTCGCTCTGGCCCCAGAGCCCCTTCCAGTTGGCCTTGCGGTCCTCGATCAGCGACCGTACGCGGCTAATGTTCTTGGGATCGGTGACGGTGATCTTCAAAAAGGGGTTCTGCGTGTTGTTCTGGAAGCCGAGAATGCTCTCGCGCATGGTCATCTGCACCGAGTGAATTACGTGCTGGTGCACCGCCAGCTGCGTCTCGAGATAGGTGCGGAAGGCCTGGCAGTCGGACGGCACAAACGACGACGGCGCCGCCACATAGAGGTAGTGCCGGAAATCCGTGACGTGGAGCATCACCGAGTTGCCGTGTTCAGTCACGCCAAAGAGCTTGACCGTTGGGCGGCCGCCGTGGATGGTGCCCTCCTCGGCCTCGATCTGCTGAAAGACAAGGCTGTCCGTGTGCGCGTCAAACGTCGCGGGGACCGGCGGCCGGTCCCACGACTGGTCCCGTTCCGAGTTGTTCTGCTTGAGGTCGGTGATGTCCTGGCTGAGCTTCTCGAGCACCTCGGACTCGAACGTGCTCTTCTGCTGGCTGGCACCCAGACGGCCTTTCTGGGAACTCGAGAACCGGTTGGCCGGTGTCGACGACGGCACCTCGAGACGCCGCTTCTTGGTCAACGCCGCTGGAGAGAGTGCGATGTTGCCGCGGGCGCTCGAGGCCTCGCCAAAGACGCGCTTCTGGGGTAAGACGACGGCAGGCATTTTGTCGGCTACGTCGGGTGTGTCGGCGTTGGTGGTGTCGATGTGAAGGACTCTCCAATGGAAAACCAAAACGCCAGAGTTCCAAGGGAGTATGTCCAGGAGAAAGTGGAAGACATGGAGCCTCTTTCGCGAAAATCAATTAAGGCGACGCGTTTTGGGCAACCGTGACGGGTGCGTAGCGCGGCGTGTTGTGGCCCACTTTTCGCTGCTCAATCACATGACCTTTGCAAACACCACAGTGAAGCGACAACGTGGTTGTGTCGACAATGCAAGACAGACGACAATCTTCTTTTCTTCTTTTCGATACCTAGAACCTAGTAGAAACACCATAGATACCACCATGGGCGACAGGCACACCGCCTATCCGGCCAGGAGCGCCCTGCCGACCCGAGGAACCGATCCGTTTCTCCTCAGCCGAAGTTCCGCAACGACGACAACATCCACGCACCTCCGCCGCAATCTGTTCCAGAGCCACCTGACACGCAGGCCACCATCGGCTGCCCCCGGACTGCTGCCGACGATAGTGCCAGGTGCTAACGGTGACGGCGCCTCCAGCCTCGGCGTACCGTCCCTAAACAAACCGTCCGAGATCATTGCGCGGGATGGCAATGGCGAGATAGAGATGATCGACCCACCGTCGCCATCGCCCGATGATCTCAAGGACATGGGCTTCGACGAGCGACAAGAGAGCGAGCGTAAGCTAAGCGCTCATCCCTGTCAAGACGCGATATTAAGCATGCAGGCGAACGACAACGACTGGCCGACACCATTAAGTACCACCAACAACGAACGAGTATCACGGGCCATCCAGAAGGTCGGCGCTCACTGTACGGATTCTTGAAGACTGGTATTGACCGAGACGCAGAATTGTTGGACGCCATAAGGGCGAGCATGAGAGCAGAGGTGTCTGCACTGACAGAAGACAACTGGATGTACGAACGAGAAGACATCCAGCGGCCCGAGTGAGAACACAACAATGTACGGCTTCATTCCCCTTCCATGAAACTTCTTCACCCGCTAATCCAAGCCCTCCGAAGCAGGTGCCTCAACACTGCTGCCAAGTGTCTTGGTCGCTGGCCGCTTCGCGCCGCCGCCGCCGCCGCCGCCGCCAAACAGGTTGCCCATCATGTCGAGCAGTGGGTTGCTCTGGCGCGGCCGCTGTATACCGAAGTACATTTCGGAAATGAACTCGAGCGGCTCGTCCCACGAAGCGTTCCCGCGCAGCTCTTCCGCATACCTACTGGCCAGCTGTCGGTACAGGTCGGGGCTGCCGCGCTGAATGGCCAACAGCAAGAGACCGAGAAAGTTGAGGAGCGGCAGGCTGGGGAAGACGCGCGCGTCGGCGCTGGCGCTGCCGACGTCCTGCACGGCGAGCGAAGGATTGTCGGATGTGAGGGCGCTGGCAAAGGCGCGGTAGCACTGGTTGGCAGCGCGCACGTTGGCCATCAAGAGGTACGGCAGGATGGCCCGCGCTGCGTATAACGGCGCCGTGTGCGGGTCGTTCTCCTTGTACCATTCATATTCCATGCGTGCCAGCACCTCGGGCGAATCCTTGGTTCCCGTGACCAGATGGCGCTCCGCCTCGTACGGCTCGTGTTCGGATGCGTAGAGCGAGCCGATGACATGGTGCAGCTCGGGGTCGCCGGCCGGATAGTCGCCAAACTTTGCCGACCAACTGACGAGGCGCATTAGCCGAGCGAAGACACAGACGGCTAGTCCCCCCAACATGTGCGTACCTGACAATCTCGGCAATGTACTTCTTCCGCGTTGGCTCGTCCTGGTCAAACAGCCGCAGACATGTGAGCAGCCGGCCCTTGTTGGTGGCGTCGGGCGCGAGTTTGGCTTGGCCGTACACGTCGACCAGGAAGATGCTCAGGTCGCCGCCACTGCCGCCCTGGCCGGCCTTGAGCAGCGCCTGTGCCACGCCAAACAGAATGTCAATGGCCGCTGGCCAGTTGGCTGCCTTGATGTGGCGCGCCGCCACCACCCGCGTCTGCTGCTGGGCCTCGTAGAATTGGCCCTCTTCGATGCGCTTTTGCAGGCGCACAATTATCTTTTCGATCTTGTCGGCGCGGCCGGCCATGATTGCGAGGTTGGGTTGTGACGAAATGGTTGGAGGTGGATGAAGAGGACAAAAGCAAGAAAGCCGAGAGGACGACAGCGAAAGCCTAAAATCGCAACGTGGAGGGGTTGCCTGTTCTGGGGAGTGCTCCAAAGACTATTTATATGCACACCACCGAGGAAACAGTATCCAAATGGCAACTTTGGTGTAGCGGTAACATCTACGCTTCCCATGCGTAGGCTCCGGGTTCGACTCCCGGAAGTTGCAGAGTTGCTTTCTTTTTGTCACATTTTTTTTTGGCGCTATCTCAGACCAAAGCTCGCTGGAAGAGCATTGCATACGCCGCTGAGACAGGCCGCATACGGCGCGTTATGTAATAGTGGACCGCCTGTGGCCATTTCCGACCGCGAACTGTCCCTGGAGCAGAGCAACCCACAACTGTGTTCTCGGTCCCCAGATGCACAATGATGTCCTCCACGAATGACGGCGACCCCTTTTTGCAGGTCCAGCAGTACGTTACACCTCTGTTCGGATGGCCTGCGGCTCTTGCTGGCCTTGCTGACCTTTTTTCGTTCAGAGATGTCCTCACCCAACTGGCCGCCGTCCGGCCACTCTTCGCTTCCTATCTGCGCATCCGATCCCTGACGACGGCGGCGTCCTCGCCTGAGCTGGCCTCTGCGCGCGCTGACCTCGAGACAGCACTATCATCCCTGTCCGAAGACCTGGCCGATCTGGAGGCTGCGGTACGGGCGGTCGAGGGCGACCCGGCGCAGTATGGCCTCGATGCGGCCGAGCTGGCACGGCGCCAGCGGCTGGTGCAGGAGGTGGGCGGCGAGGTGGAGGACATGCGCGAGGAGCTGGCCAAGGCCTTGGCCAAGAGGGCCGGCGGTAGTGACGCACTCCCGGACCCGAGCACGTTTGCGCTGGACGACGAGGCGCGGCACGACGACAACTATGCCGAGTTTGAGCGCGAGCAGCAGTTGCAGATGCTGAACCAGCAGGACCAGCACCTCGACGGCGTCTTCCAGACTGTGGGTAACCTGCGGCGGCAGGCCAACGATATGGGCCGCGAGCTCGAGGAGCAGCGCGAGATGCTCGAGGTGACGGACAACCTGGCGGACCGTGTCGGCGGCCGTCTCGAGACGGGCATGAAGAAGCTGGAGCACGTCATCCGCAGCAACGAGGACAAGTGGAGCAGCTGTTGCATTGGCGTCCTGATTATTGTGCTGATTGTTCTCTTGGTGCTGGTGCTGGTGCTGTAATGTCTACGTCTCTTGCGCGCGCGCGTTGGTCTGCTCCTTTCTTGGTTCTGGTTCTTGGGTTCTGGTTCTTGGGTTCCCTCTGATTCCCCTGTCTGTCGTCTGTCGCACTACCTATAGATTTGCACGCAATGTACATGGCCTGCCACTGCGGCCCGTGCCGAAAGAAAAATCCCCCAAAGCCTGAAAGCCCAAATGCCTCTTATATCCTGTTCCGGAAGCATGCTGTGGTCTACCGCGAAACGCCTGCTGATGATGTCTGTGTGTTCTCTCCACAGCCTCCTCATATCCTCTCCAAGTCCAGTCCGGTCTTCATGGCCAGCGACTTTGCCAGCACCTTGAGCGTCTCCGTGCCGCTCGTCGGCTTCACGGCGCGCGCAGGGTAGTCGACGAGGGCGCACTTGAGGGCGGCAATAGCGGCATGACCGTAAAAGGTCATGAAGCGGGCCTCGTTGTTGGCAATCATGGCCTTGAGCACGTAGCACTGCGTCTCGGACATGTCCTGCGGCGGCGTGTTGACAATCTTGGCCAGCGCCGTCCAGTAGACCGATGGCGGCCAGGGATTGGGCCGCTTGACGCGGGAAAAGTCGCGCAGCGTCAGCGCTGCAAAGCCGGCGCCGAGGCCGGTCATACGGTCCATGTGGTACTGCTCGGCGATCCAGCGGCCGTTCTCCTTCTTCCAGCCAACCACGGCCCGGCCGTGCTCGGTGCGATCGTTGCCGCGGAAGCCAAACAGGACCGGGCACACGATGCGGTACTTGGCAATGAGCATGTCAATCATGGGCTTGCCGCGCCACAAAAACTCGGCCTCGGAGTAGACCTTGACCACAGCCTGGCCAATGGCCTCGGCTGTGCGGGTGTCGGCGCCGGATTCGTTGACAAACTGCGCAATGGCCGCCTTGGCCATGATGTTGAGCAGGTACAAGAACAGCGACGGCAGCTGCGGCTCGTTGCGCAGCGCGTCTTGGACGGGGGCGTTGATCGGCTCGAGCAAAAACTGGTTGGGGTCGAGCAACTCGCTCGGCACCTCCTTGAGGCCGGCGTGCAGCACCGTGACCAGCCGGGCGACCTGATGGTTAGTACGTGATGCGCATGTTCACCAGCGTAGATGGAGACGTACCGGTATTTTATTCTCTCGCAAGCCACCACTGGTCAGTTGGCCCAGTGACTTGCGAATGTCGCGTCGCATGTCACCCATGCGCTGTTTCAAGAGGGCATTGGACTTGGCCTGCTCGGCGACAAACTTGCGCAGCTCCTTGAGGTTCTTATGTATTTGCATGTAGCGGTCGACGACCACAGGCTGGGCTGTCGGCGCCGGCTTGGCGGCAGCGGCGACGGGGGGGATCTTGACCGGCTTGGCGGCGGGCGGCTGGACGGCGTTGGAAAAGGATGACGGCGCCGCGGCCTTTTGTTCGGTCGGTCGAGGCGCTCCAAACGGGTTGCTGGCCGGGGCGGCAGTCGTAGGATTGAGCAGGCTCTGGAGCGATTTCATAGCGTCCAGACTTGTTGCTGGCACTGGCGGTGCCGGGACCGGGGGTGCCGCTGAGGCTGCTGCCGGGGCTGCTGGCGGCTCTGCCGGCGGGGGGAGCACGGGGACGACGGGCTTGGGTAGAGGCGCGGCCTTTTGTGCGGCCAAACGGGCCTCGTCTTCGAGCTGCTTGATCTTGGCCTGGCGCTCCTTGGCGATGCGGCGCTCCTCTTCGACGACGCGCTCCTTGCGGCGGATCTCCTCCACTTCAATCTCGCGGTTCGCCTCGGCCAGCTGGTGCAGCTCATAGACATGGAGGGCGGCTTCGAGCACACGCTGGTGGGCCTTTTGGGCGTCCTCAAAGTTGCGGCGGTGGGCCTCGGGCGAGTTGCGCGCCTCAGACAGAAAGTCGGGCAGGTCGGGTGCGCCGGAGAAAGAGATGCGCTTGCCACCTGCCGCGGCCGGCGACGGCCTGTCGCGCCGCGAGGGCGTCGTGGTATTGGCCATGACGAGGAGGACCGAGGAGGAACGAGGAGGAGCAGAGACGAGGAGATGGAGAAATTGCAATGAGGGCGAGTAACACAAGCAAGAGGACAGAGAAGCTCGAGCACACGACGCCGGTTCTGGGAAAGATGCGAGTCAGGCGTGCGTGGGCGACTCGGGCGACGGCTGGTGCGGTGACGAGGTGCCGAAACCCAGCCCCCAGCTTTGCTTTGCAGTTTAGGAGCTTTGTGCTGCAGACAGATTCTGCCGGGCGGTGAAGGGAGGACAGCAACCAACAGGCAATGACAACGAGGGTGGAGCAACCTGGCGGTCGTCGTGCGGCGCCCAACCGAAGGACGGGCCAACAAATCCCCACCAGGAGCTGGGGGCAACGACACCTTGGACCCTCCATCACCATTTTCTCTCCTTCTCCCCCTTCCCCCTATGTCCTTCTCTTCCGCACAACATCGCTCTCCTTATCGACCGCTGCACTCCTTCAACTGCGTCTCTCTCTTTCCCGGCCTGTGGCTAGCACTCTCTCCAAATCCCTGATCATCCATCTCTGCTGAGACCCAGAAGCTGAGGATCTTCCATCCCCTCCAAAGCCGCCTGGCTGGACAGCTTGTCTCTTGCCATCCCATCACCACTCATTGCGGAGAGCCCAGCGCCTGTCCCTCGCACCGTTGGCTGCCCGTCTCGTCGCAACGACCGACCTGAATTGTCCTCGGACAAGAAAAAAAGCACAAAAGCACAAAAAACATAAAAAACACATTCTATTCCGTCCTTTGCCTCCCGAGCTTCCCCTCCCAGCGAACCCATTTTGCCTCATCTACATTCGCAGCCGTCATGGAGCAGCAGAAGCCCGTCTCTGGAGGCGTACCCGGGCCAACCGGCCGCCGGCTGCACATTGCCCACCGGCGAAGCCCTTCGGAGCTCACGCCGCTGATGAGCATGTTCTCCAACACTAACAGTAAGCTCAATCCGTTATCCTCGGTCTATTCTTTTTTAGCTCTGCAAGCAAGGAGCTCTGTTGTTTTGCTGTTTTACACTGCGTCGCAGGGGTTTCTGTTTTGGCGCTTTGACGCTGTCTCGTGTCAATGAAACTGACGAATGCCGTCTCCACCAGTGGACCAGCTAGCTATTCAGCAGCAGATTGAGATTCTGCAGCAGCAGCAGCAGCAAATCCAGGCCACCCACCAGCAATATGTCAACATGGGCATGATTGCGCCCAACCAGAGCCTTGGCGCCGGCGGTGCTTTTAACCATATGCAGCCCTCCCTGGCCAACATGTCGCCCCAGGCCGGCTTCCAGTTTCCCAACCAGCTTCCACAGCAAGGCGTCTCTATGGCGATACCTGCCCAGCCTATGGCCCACCGCCGTAACCAGTCCGCCCTCCCCGGCATGACCATGGGCCCGCCGCCTGCCCCGTCCTCGGGCGCTTCCGGCTCGGCCTTTGGCAATTTCGAGAGCCCGTCCAACACCTTTAATCGGGAGGGCAGCGGCGCCAGCCGTGGCGGACGCGGCGGGGGGGCAGGCGGCGGCCACCAGCGGCGGCACTCGCTGGCACTGGCGGACGCCAAAAAGGCCGCCGAAATTGCCCAGCAGAAGCGCACCACGTCTGGCTTCCAGTTCCCTGCGCCGGGTGCGGCGGTAGGCGATAAGCCCGATGATGACGTCAAGGCGCCTGCGGCCGCTGCGGCGCCTGCAGCGCCCGACAACCTCCTCAACCCGGGCAACCCGGTGAACCCGATCAACTCGATCAGCCCGATCAACACGCTTCCTGTGCGTGGCCGCGGCTCTGGCCATGGCCGAAGTCAGAGCATGGCGGTGGGGCGTGGCGCTGGAATGGGCCGCGGCGGCGGCATGGGGAGCTTCCAGGCCGATGCCAGCCAAGGCATCACCCACGACTTCCAACAGCGCCGTACCGGAGGCCACGCGCGCACTGGCTCGCGCAATTTTGATGGCAACTGGCGCAACCAGAGCCAGAACCAGGAGAACGCCGGCACTCCTCAGCAGCAGCAGCAACAGCAGCAGCCACAGCATCAACAACAGCAGGGCGGCTTCCAGCCCGGCCACCGCCCGCGCGGGTCGATGAGCAACCAGTCCATTGGCTCCATTGGGGCATTCCAGTACGCCCCGCAGCCGCAGCTGATGCAGCTGCCTGGCCAAATGCTCATCCCTGGCGTCTACCCCGGCCAGCAGCTTAGCGCTGTGCAGATCAACCAGCTCCAGGCACTGCAGGCGGCCCAGATGGGCGGGCAGGGTTTTGTCGGCCTCCAGGCCAGCCAGCACGCGACCCAGCTGGCGCCCCAGCAGCAGCAACAGCAGCAGCGCAAGACACTCTTTACGCCCTACCTGCCGCAGGCGACGCTGCCTGCGCTTCTCGGCGACGGCCAGCTGGTTTCTGGCATCTTGCGCGTGAACAAGAAGAACCGTAGCGACGCCTATGTTACGACGCAGGATGGCCTCCTCGATGCCGACATTTTCATCTGTGGCAGCAAGGACCGCAACCGCGCGCTGGAGGGCGACTTGGTGGCCATTGAGCTGCTCGACGTCGACGAGGTCTGGTCGCAGAAGCGTGAGAAGGAGGAGAAGAAGAAGCGCAAGGACGTTGCCGACACACGCTCTGGCGCTGGAAATGCGTCGGGACAGGGCAACGGCAATAGCGAGGACAATGGCAACGCCGAGGGCGGTCTCCGGCGCCGCGGCAGTCTGCGCCAGCGGCCGACGCAGAAGAAGAACGACGACGTCGAGGTCGAAGGCCAGAGCCTGCTGCTCGTCGAGGAGGAAGAGATCAACGACGAGCAGAAGCCGCTGTATGCCGGCCACGTCGTCGCCGTGGTGGAGCGTGTGCCGGGCCAGATGTTCTCGGGCACGCTCGGCCTGCTGCGGCCCAGCAGCCAGGCGACCAAGGAGAAGCAGGAGGCGGAGCGGGCGGCACGGGACGGCAATGGCGGACGGCACCATGATGGGCGGCACCAGGACAAGCCCAAGATTGTTTGGTTCAAGCCAACAGACAAGCGCGTGCCGCTGATTGCCATTCCGACGGAGCAGGCGCCGCGCGATTTCGTCGAGAAGCACCAGGACTTTGCCGACCGCATTTTCGTGGCATGCATCAAGCGCTGGCCCATTACGTCGCTGCACCCCTTTGGCACGCTTGTGGAGCAGCTCGGCCGCATGGGCGATCTCAAGGTCGAGACGGACGCGCTTCTGCGCGACAACAACTTTGGGCCGGACGAGTTCTCGGACGCTGTCCTCCGCAGCGTCACGCCGCAGGACTGGACACTGGCCAAGGAGGAGGAGGCCGCCGTGGAGGCGCGCCGGGATTTCCGCGACGAAAAAGTGTTTACGATTGACCTGGACGGCACGGGCGAGCTGGGCAACGCGGTGCATGTGGCCTCGGGCACCGACGGCAAGGTGGAGATTGGCATCCACGTGCCGGACGTGGCGCACTTTGTGAAGCCCAACTCGCTGGCGGACCGGGAGGCCAAGAAGCGTGGGACGGCGGTGCACCTGCTGAACCGGACGTGTGCGCTGCTGCCGCCGAAGCTGTCGTCAGGCTTCTGCTCGCTGGCGCCTGGGGAAGACCGTCTGGCCGTCAGTGTGGTCTTTAAGATCCACCCGCACAACTTTTCGGTGGCCGAGGAGGACGTTTGGGTCGGCAAGAGTCTGGTCAAGAGCGATGGCAAGGTGTCGCTGGACAACATCAACGAGGCGCTGGCCGACGCGGAAGCATTCCAGCACGACGCCATCACTGCCAAGGACATTCACATTCTGAGCGTATGCGTTGCTTGTGGTCTTGCATTCTTTTCCCTCTGCTAACGGTGTAGTTTGTGACGCAAAAGTTCCGGGAAGCGCGGCTGGGCGCAGGCAACGAGCCGATTGCGCCGCTGCGGCTGTTCCAGCAGCTGGACGACGAGAACATTCCGATTGAGCACAACATTTTCGACTCGACGCCGGCCATTGAGCTGGTGGAGGAGCTGATGCACAAGGCGAATGCGTACGTGGCGCAGCGGCTGGCGCAGGCGCTGCCGGACAAGGCGGTGCTGCGGCGACAGGCGGCGCCGAACCCGCGGCGGCTGCAAACGATTGTGGAGCGGCTGACGGCGCTGGGCTACGAGGTGGACTCGAGCAGTAGCGGCACGCTGCAGAACAGCCTGTTCAAGGTGGACGACGCGGCGATCCGCAAGGGCATGGAGACGCTGCTGGTCAAGTCGATGCAGCGGGCCAAGTATTGCGTGGGCGGCAAGACGGCGAAGCACCTGTGGCCGCACTACGCGCTCAACCTGCCGCTGTACACGCACTTTACGAGCCCGACGCGGCGGTACGCGGACATTCTGGTGCACCGGCAGCTGGAGGCGGTGCTCTCGGATGGCAAGATTGAGTACACGGAGGAAGTGGACAACCTGGTCAAGACGATTGAGCAGTGCAACACGAAGAAGGACTCGGCGCAGAACGCGCAGGACCAGAGCGTGCACATTGAGTCGTGCCGCAAGATGGACAAGCAGCGGCTGGAGACGAACGGCGATCTGATCAGCGAGGGCATTGTGGTGTGCGTGTACGAGTCGGCCTTTGACGTGCTGATCCCGGAATGGGGCTTCGAGAAGCGGGTGCACTGCGACCAGCTGCCGCTCAAGAAGGCCGAGTTCCGGAAAGAGAAGCGGGTGCTGGAGCTGTACTGGGAGAAGGGCGTGCCCAGCTCGGCCTATGTGCCCGAGGATGAGCGGCCCAAGGCAGCGGCGTCGATGCGGGTGTCGAACGCGGCGGCGGCGGCACGGCAGCGCGAGGAGGCGGAGCGGCAGCGCAAGGAGCGCGAGGAGGCGGCGCGCAAGCAGATTGACACGGGGACGATCTCGACGGACGACGCGGACGCGCTGTTTGATGACGACGACGACAACGGGTCGGACATTACGGAGGCGATGGCGGGCGCGTCGCTGGCGGAGCGGCCGACACAAAGCGTACCGGGGTCGCCGTCGCACCTGGAGGCGGGCGTGGATGCGTCGGCGCTGCAGCGGGCGCGGTCGGACTCCAAGGTGCGGGCGGGCGAGACGCCAGAGGGCCGGCTGAGCGACAAGGACAAGTACTTGAAGCTGTTTGCGCTGCGCGAGGAGGGCGGCGAGTACATCCAGGACGTGACGGAGATGACGCGGGTGCCGGTGATCCTGAAGACGGACCTGAGCAAGAGCCCACCGTGAGTGCCCCGAGAGCGGAGAGTGAAACGTTGCTGACTGAACCAACAGGTGCCTGACGATCCGGTCGCTGAACCCGTACGCATTGTAGCCAGACGAGGAGGCAGCATTTGGGAACACGATTGTTTGGAACAAATTGGCTAGATTAGCAAGCGAAGAGGCGTGGCCGCGATGGGCAATCTAGAAGTTGGAAAAGGCGACGTGGAAGGCGTGAGAATGCAAGGATATCAGAAGTGCACAACCAACAGTATGCATGTGGAAAAAGAGAGATACAGTTGCAACGTACAGGCGGGATATTTCCCGGCTGCCGTTTCAGACGCGTCGGCCCTTTTCAGCCGGCTGCCGTTGCTGCGGCGCGACGCTAAAATCTGGAGCTCGTTGCTGGCGGAGGAGCCGAAACCAAGGTGCGACAGGGCAGCGAGCTTGACGGCTACTATCGCGGCCCCTGTTGGGATGGCAGGCATCTGGATGCTGGCGCTCTTTGTTCGCACTGAACAGACCGAACCGGTCGACGACACAGTGCAATCTCTGCCCGAGGCGGTGTCTATTGTTTGAATTCCTACAGACAAAAGACTGCAAAAGACGGCAAAAGACGCTGCCACTGCCGCTGCCGCTGCCCTCGATCTATTCGTCCGGACCGCCAGATGCTTCTCCACCCAGATTGGCTTTACGCTTAGGCTCTCGGAAGGAACAGCAGCCGCTGCGCCCCAGTGTATAGGCTCGGACCTGGCAGCTCCCTGCCACCCTTTAACCCTCTTGGGGCTCCCGCCTCCTCGCCGGCATCGCTGTGGGCAGCTGCTTCCGGTTTGGCCCAGGAGACGTCCATTCGGATCAATCTGTCCGCAGCCGGCTGGTCGAGTACTTGAACGGCCGCGCGCCCTCTTTCTTTCTCTGGGCTGCTCTCTTTGCCCATAGCACTGGCCTGCTTGTCCTCTTCGTTTTCTCTTGTCGAGCTTTTCTCTTTGCATTCTTGCACGCGTTGATCAGGCTGGTCTTGGTCGTTTTTTGGTGTTTTATTCCTTCCTTTCCGACCTCTTTATACGATGCCCTCCTTTCTCTGCATCGTCACGACCCTCGTCGGCTGGGCCGCCGTCGCCGTCGCCCTCCCGGCGCAGCCCTTGCTGACCGCGGTGCAGCGCGACTTGTACGCGCACAGCAAGCGCCAAAACGCCGCCGCCGCCGCCGCCGGCCTGAGTGATGTGGACATTTTGCAATTGTGCGTTTTCCGCTTTCCTCCTCTCTCTCTCCATCCTCTAACCGTCAGCGCCCTCACCCTCGAGTGGCTCGAGACCAGCTTCTACCAGCAGGGCCTGGCCCTCTTTTCGGCCGCCGACTTTGCCGCCCTCGGCCTCGGCGCCCAGGACGTGGCCGACCTCGCCGCCGTCGGGGCCAGCGAGGCCACGCACGTCACGCTGCTGCAGTCGGCTATTGCGCAGAGCGGCGTGCAGCCGGTGCAGCCGTGCACGTACGCCTTCAACCTGACCACGGCCGCCGCGATGCTGGCCACAGCCGCCGTGCTGGAAAACGTGGGCGTCGCCGCCTACCTCGGCGCCGCGCCGCTGGTCGCGTCCGCGTCGCTTCTCGGCACCGCCGCCGCCATTCTCACCGTCGAGGCGCGCCACCAGACGTTTGTGCGCGTCGCCACGGCCGCCCTCGCGTCGCCCGGCGCCCTCGACACGGCGCTCTCGCCGCTGCAGGTCTTTTCCCTCGCCGCGCCCTTTATCCAGTCCTGCCCGACCGGCTCCAACCTGGCGCTGACGGCCTTTCCGGCCCTGACCATGGCAGCCGGTGCCGCCGCCGTCACCACGCCCGGCGCCACGCTCGCCGTCACGTCCGCCGCCGAGACCGCCGCCGCCTTTTGCGCCTTTACCAATGGCAACTTCCTCACCGGCACGGCCTTCACCGCCTTTGTGCCCGGCACCGGCTGCACGATTCCCGGCCTGGACGAGATTGCCGGCATCGTCTACGTCAACCTCGTCAGCCAGACGCCGGCCACGGGCACGATCAGCGACGACATTATCGTGGCCGGCCCAATGGTCCTGCAGATTTCCTAGGGAAACAAGTGAAACCGATCCCAGACGGGAAACAGAATATCCATCGTTCCGTACCTTTTATACCCCCATATCGTATCGTACCATAATCATAAGTATCTTCGTCCTCCCCCGATCGTATCCCTCTTCTTACCGCGCCTGCTGTTCCAGCGCCGTCCGCGCCTCGCTCAGCAGGGCCTTGGCCTCTTCGACCTCGACGCCGTCCTGGCACAGTTCCTGCGCGAGGCGACAGGCCGTGCCGTATGCGCCGTCGTGCAGGGCGCTGCGGGCCAGCCAGAGCCGCGCCTTGCTGGTGGCGGGCGTGACGCCGGTACCTTCGCCAGCGCCCTCGCCAGCGCCCTCGCCACCGCCGCCGCCGGCACCCTCGTCGTGCTCGTCGTCGTCGTGGCCACCGCCGCCGCCCAGGGACTCGCGCGCCAGGGCGACGGACTCGCCGAGCGCCGCGTCCTGCTCGCCGTCCTCCTGCGCCATGCACAGCTCCATGTAGGCGCGCGCCTCTTCCTTGTCGCCGAGCTGGTCGTACATGGTGGCGATCTGCAGCAGGACATCGGGGTCGAGGTGTCCAGACAGGCCATCGCCGCCGCCGCCGCTTCCGCTTCCCACTCCGCCTCCGCCTCCACCTCCACCACCGTGGCCGCCGAAGCCGCCGCCGCCGCCGGCCGCGTCGTAGTGGGCGTCGGCCAGCAGCGCGCGCTTGAGCGCCTTGATGCCGTCGCGCTCGCGGCCCATCTTTTGCAGACACGAGCCGACGGCCATCCACATCTTGCCGTCCCACGGGCGCAGGCCGGCGGCCTTTTTGTAGTACCACAGTGCGTACGTGTGCAGCTCGAGCACCTCGTACGTCTGGCCGAGGCCGTACCAGGCGCGGTAGTCGCGGCGGTTGACGTCGACGGCGCGGCGGTACGACTCAATGGCGGCGTGCGTGTTCTTGAGCTCAACGTACTCGTGGCCCATCAGCGTCCAGGCCGACAGACAGGCGCGGTCGAGGGCGAGGGCGCGCCGAAAGTACTGCACCGCGCGCTCGTGCGCCGACATGAGCGAGTAGTAGTTGCCAATGACGACGCACGTCTCGGGGCGGAACTTGTCGAGGCTGGCGCAGAGGTGCGCCAGAAAGGCCAGTTTGGGCCGCAGGTTGAGCACGTACAGGATGTTGGAGTAGTGGTCGAGCGCGTCGAGCCGGTGCGGATGTTGCGCCAGCAGCGTGCTGAAGCGCTGCTCGGCCGTGATCAGGTCCTTACTGTGGTACGCCAGCAGCGCGTTGCACGTCAGCAGAAACGATGAGTTGGGGAAGATGGCCAGCAGCTGGTCCAGCGACGTCGTCAGGTTGTGGCCCTGCTGGTACAGCTCGAGTGAGGCGTGCAGGTGGAAGATGAACGAGACAATGTTCTGCGGCAGCAGCGGCGCGATCTTGTTGAGCTGTGGCGTGTTAGTGTAGCCACTTGCAGCGGCAGCAGCAGCAGCAGCAGCAGGAGCGGCAGCACCCGGAAAGTACGCACCTCGTCCACCCGCGAGATCAGCATCGTCATCTCCTGCCAGCAGCCCCAGTTCATCGGGAAGCGGTGCACGCTGCGGACGAACCAGTCCATCGCCTCCTTTTCGTTTTTTTCCTTGGCGAGCACCATGCCGTATCTGCTGGTCAGGGAGCGTACAACACAAACTCACGGCTATCGACCACTCACAGATATTCGAGCCATCCCTGGCTGACCACGTCGCCGTCGTTGTCGCCGTCGCCGTCGCCGTCGGCGTTCTGCTCAAACCACGTCTGCAGATACGCCCCAATCACCTGCAGCTGCCGGTTCGCCGTCTCGCCCGTGTCGTGCGGCCCCATGACCATCTCCACCGCCTCGTCCTTTTTCTTCTCGCCCGCAATCAGCTTCGCGTATAGCGCCAGAAAGAGGCTCTTTTGGCTCAGCTGCGGCAGCGTCCGGCTGGGCTCGGGCTCGGCGCGGCCGGTGGGTTCGTCCGTGTCCGGGTCGTGCCCGCGGCGCGGGGCCCGCGACGGCTTCGACGGCCTGCTGCTGTGGGCGTCTTGGCGGTCAGGGGCGTCGTCCTCGGTGTCTTGCGGCTGCGCATCGGGAAAGAGGTCGGGCCGGTCCTGGCGAAAGGCCGCGAGCACACCCGAGAGCAGCGAGTCGGGCAGAAAGACGGCCGCACAGCGGTCGTACTCGCGGCAGTCGAAAAAGGACTTGGCCAAGAGGTACTTGCTAAACTCGTTGGCCTCGAGACGCGCCTCGGCGGGATCAACATTTTGTGTGACCAGCAGGGCGGCGGGCGGCTGGCCGTCGTGATCGGCCGTCGGCGGGATGGAATTGAGCAGTTCCGCAGCCCTGAAGCGCAGAGGTTAGCCGAGTGGACGAGGAGAGCAGAAGAAACCCAGACGAAGGAAGAGACGGGAACAAACACACCACTTGGCCGACTGGTACAGACACCGCTCGGAGCACTTGACCACGGCATCCTGCAGGGCCGAGCGCAGCTGCTGCGTCTCCTGACTGGTGAGGGCCATGGTGCGGGAATGTCGTCGCTGTCGTGCGGACGGACCAGTACAACGGTCGGAACAATGGTACGTACAAGAATAGAATGGGCCGTCGCGTACCACAGCGCGTTCTGCCGCCACCTTCCGCTTTGGTTCACCGCCAAACACCCCGCCAACGACGGCGCTGCACCATAAATTCATTGTTCCTGGACTAAGCCTCGACCCCGACGTCTGACAACCATTGACCGCCCGACAGCCTCTTCCGACAACTTGCACCGCTGCAATTGACTCAGCATGGCCCAGAAAACCACACTGGCCGAGTTTGAGGCCGTCTACCCCAAGCTCGAGGAGACGCTGCTCGCCCACGCCAAAAAGTACAAGCTGCCGGAAGAGTACCTGCAATGGTATAAGACGGTGAGTGCTGCTGTTCTTCTGCGTCCTCTCCGCTCCCGCTTTTGCCCGCCTCTCCCCGCTCACACCTCCAGAGCCTCGAGGTCAACCCGCTTGGCGGCAAGTGCAACCGCGGCATGTCCGTGCCCGACTCCGTCTCGGTCCTCCTCGGCCGCCCCCTCACCGAGACCGAGTACTTCCAGGCCGCCACCCTCGGCTGGCTCACCGAGCTCCTCCAGGCCTTTTTCCTCGTCTCCGACGACATTATGGACAGCAGCATCACCCGCCGCGGCAAGCCCTGCTGGTACCGCCAAGAGGGCGTCGGCATGGTCGCCATCAACGACGCCTTTATGCTCGAGGCCGCCATCTACACGCTCCTGCGCGAGCACTTCCGTTCCCACCCGGCCTACGTCGACCTGATCGAGCTCTTCCACGAGGTCACTTTCCAGACCGAAATGGGCCAGCTGACGGACCTGCTCACCGCGCCCGAGGACAAGGTGAACCTGGCCAACTTTAGCCTCGAAAAGTACCGCTTCATTGTTGTCTACAAGACGGCCTACTACTCCTTTTACCTGCCCGTCGCCCTGGCCCTGCATATGCTGCAGCGCGGCACGCCCGAGAACCTGCAGGTGGCCGAGAGCATCCTCATCCCCATGGGCGAGTACTTTCAGATCCAGGACGACTACCTCGACAACTTTGGCCTGCCCGAGCACATTGGCAAGATTGGCACCGACATTCTCGACAACAAGTGCTCCTGGCTCGTCAACCAGGCCCTGCGCCTGGCCACGCCCGCCCAGCGCGCCGTGCTCGAGGCCAACTACGGCCGCAAGGACAAGACCTGCGAGGCCGCCGTCAAGAAGCTCTACGACGAGATGAAGCTCGAGCAGCTCTACAAGGACTATGAGGAGGAGCGTGTCACCGACCTGCGCGCCCAGATTGCCCAGATCGACGAGACCAAGGGCCTCAAGAAGGAAGTCTTTGAGGCCTTTCTCGCCAAGATCTACAAGCGCAGCAAGTGAAGCGTCACGGTCACCGCAGTGTATTGTAGCGAAGTGTTGCAGCGAGGTGTTGCAGCGACGAGGTGTATTGCAGCGTAACCTTTTCGATGCGGACATGATAGACTCCAAAACACCCATATCCATGACACATTGCATATCATACGCATACATTCGTTACGCCTTCACTCATGCCTGGCCGCTGCCGTCGGGGATCCTGGCCAGCAGGGGCACCGGCGGCTGTCCCCCCCGCGAACGGTGCACCGTGTGATGCCGCGCAAAACCTGCCGCCGCTGCCGCCGACGCCGACGTCATCGTCTTGGCCCGTATTGTCCCGTGGCGCGATGGCGGCGGCGGCCCGTAGGCAGCGGCCTCGTCCCGCCGCAGCAGCGTCTCGCTCGGCAGCGGGTCTTGCAAACTCGGCTGTGTCGCCAGGTCGATCAGGTGGGCTGTGCCGGGCGGCGCACGCACGCCGTGGCCCCGGTTCTCCGTCGACCACTGCGGCGCCTCCTGGAACTTGGGCCGCAGGTCGATCAGCGGCGCCGGCATGCGCGGGTGCTGCGGCAGGAGGGGGCGTTGCAGCGGCGGCAGCGGTGGCGGGTCGGGCGAGTACGGTGGCGGGTCGCCGCGGGTCCGGCGTGAGGCCAGCGAGGCACTGCGGTGCACTAGCACCGGGTGGTCGCTCGACGAGGAGGTCGGCCGCGAGGGCCCGGCTGGCCGGCGCGTCGAGCGGCTGCGGTCCAGGAGCGAGCCCTCGACAAAGGGCTGGCTCGGCACGCAGCGCGGCGCCGTCTCCGCGTAGGCCTCGGCCTCGGCGAGCCGGCGCTGTTCATAGGCCGTCCCCAGCAGACCGTCGGCGGCAAAGTCGGTCGCGCCATCTGCGCTGCCGGTACCGGTATTGGTTCTGCCGCGCCGACCGGTCCGGTCGACGAGCGGCTGCGGCGTCGAAGACGACGCCGTCGGCGAGCCGAGGCGCAGGCCCAGTCGCCGGTGCACAAGGTACCAGCTGCGCCAGGCAAAGACGCGGGTGAAAAAGGCGCGCGCCTGGGCCGGGTCGTCGACGCAGAAAAAGTGCACATAGTTGTCTGTGTTGACAAAGACGGTGGTGCGCTGCTGGCTCCGGGCGGCAAAGCAGTGGCGCTTGGGCGGCTTGAGGTGGCGGCGCATCTCGGCTTCGGTCGGGCCGTAGACGTCGTAGTCGGACAGCCGGCAGAGGCTCTGCCAGTCGCTGCCCGTGGCGCTCTGCTCGTTGGCAATAAACGAGGCCAGCCGGCTGGCGTCGGCCTTTTTCGACGCCACCAGCTGGCCCGTCGCGGGCACGAGCGAAATGTAGCGCTTCGTCCAGCGGCCCGGCTTGTGCGCGTGGTACATTTGCAGAAAGAAGATGCCGTCAGGCGTAGCGTGGCGGTCCGCCGGCACGCCCGACAGCCCGAGGTCGACCGAGTCGGCGATGCTGTCGCCGCGCACGCCAGCGCCCGCCGCCGTCGGCACCATGGCTAGCACATTGTCCGAGTCGCGGTCCCACGAGTCTAGGACGTCGCGGATGCGCTCGTACCGCCGCAGCCGCCGCTCGAGGCCGAGCCGGCCGTACTGCTCAGCGAGCGCGTAGGCGTCCTCGGACCAGTCGCCGGGCAGGACGTCGGCGCACTGCCGCAGCAGGTCTCCCGCGGTGGTGTCGGCGTGGACGAGGGCGCGGTGCGCAAACTGCTTGAAGCGGATGACAATGGTCTAAACGGAAGGGAGTGAGCAAAGCGCGCGACGAACAAGAGACGGGGACACGTACACGACTGCCGGCCGGCGCGGAAGGCGGCGCGGGTGCGGGCTCCGGCACGGACGCGGACACGGGCACAGGCGGAGGCGGAGGTGGTCGCCGCCGCAGAAAGGACAGCTTGTCGAGAGCCGACGACTTGCCCGTGGCCTTGGGCGTCTTCGGAAGTTTGGCGGGCGCACTCGGCTGGTGGCTGGCCAGTTGGCGCTGCAGGCGCTCGAGGTCTTTTCGCTTCTGCTCGGCCAGCAGCTGTTCGGCAGCGGCGTCGCGCTGGGCCGTACCGCCGACGCGGAGCGTGCGAGATACGGGCGGTGCAGGCGGACGAGCGGGGGTGTCGTCGGCAGAGGTCGCCGGCGCCCGTTGTGACTCGGGCACGTTGCGGCCGCGGATGGTGCGGTAGCGGGACGGCTTGTGCGCCGGCGAGGCGTCTGTAATGGCGGACATGGCGAGGGAGGGGGGGGGGGAGGGGGAGAGAGGGAGAGTTGTAAAAAAAAGAAGAAAAGGAGGAAAAGAAAGAAGGGAAGAGAAGAGAAGGAAAAAAAAGAAGAGAAGAAGCGGAAACGACAAGGAACGGGAAACGAAACGGAAACGACAGACGGCACGCGACACAAGCGTGATCGATGCACAAGCTCCTTGCGTCGATGGCAGCCGCGGACGTACGGACGGACGCTGTGTCGGCACGCGGTGCGGCTTGAATGTTTCTCTTTTGGTTGTCTTGATTTGGCGTGATGCAATTTCATCGCATTTTGTCGTCTCACGAGGCGCATTCTCTGGCGGAAGGAGCGACGCGGCGCGGGCTGACTGACTACCAAGTAAGTGCCTGACAGCCACCCAAACGGAATGCGCCCTGCGCGCCAGCGGCTCAGGCGTTAGGCTGTACCAAGAGGACAAACAGAGGCGCAAAGTCCCCAAAAATGCCGGCCTCCACACGCTTGTTTCAAGCATAGAGAGTGGAGCCAAACATGCGGCCAATTTTCAGATGATCTAACCATTTCGGGCGGATTTCGGCAGATGTCTATTCCGTGCTTTGGAATACTGTACTTTCTCTTCCTTTGTGCTTGTAATCTAATGCCGGTACGCCTTGACCTGCCACCGCCACCATGCCGTAAAGTCCTGTGTGTGCACCGGGATGCCCAGCGCCTTGAGCGCCCGCGTGCTGAGGTGGCAGTCAAACGGCCGCTGCACCGTCGCCGTCACGCCGCCTGTCGGGTCCGGCGTCATGCCGGCAATGTCGGCGCCCAGAATGCCGGCAAACAGCTGGCAGATCTCGTACTTGGTGTAGCGGTCCTCGCTCGAGAACTGCAGGACGGGGGGGAGCACGGCGTCCGCGGACGCCTCCGTGTACTTGGTAGCAATGTCTGCGGGTCAGCGTGGTGCTCTTTTGTCTGCAGGATTGACTCACCGGCCAGCACGCGCCCGACATCCTCCGTGTTGGTCGGGTACCGGATCGACCAGTCGTCCATCTTGGCCGTCCCCCCGGCTTGCACCTTGCGAACAACATCCATCAGAATGTTGACCGCGCTGTCGGCCGGCTTGTCGGCCGGGCCGTACAGCACCGGCACGCGCAGCACGACGCCGCGGCCCTTGAGCGCCGGGTTGGCCGCGCGAGCTGCCGCATAGACATCCAGCACGGCGTGCTCGCCGTCCAGCTTCGTCTGACCATACAGGTTCGTGGGCGCCGGCGGGGCATCGGCCTCGTAAGGCGCCTCACCCGGGCGGCCGGGGAAGACGTAATCGGTCGAGATGTAGACGAGCGTGGCGTCGCGGGCCACACACAGTTGCGCGAGCGTCTTGGACGCCTCAATGTTGAGCCGGCGCGTGCCGGCGGGGTCGCCCTCGACCTTGTCGGGGAAGCGGTTGGCGGCACCTGGGCGGTCAGCGAGTGCGGTGTCTACCAGCAGCAGACAGACGCGGGGACCTACAGTGGACCACCACGTCGGGCCTGCTGGTTAGCGGCGGGCTCTCTCTGCGGTGCTGGACCGGGAACACATCTTACTGGACAGTCGCCAAGGCCTGCTCGACCTGGGCCGCGTCTTCGAGATCGACCTTGAGCATCGTCTTGCCGTCGGCGCGCGAAAAGCCGGTGCCGGTGACGGCCCAGTCAGCCTGCTGAAAGGCGCGCACCACCTGCCGGCCCAGGAGGCCCGAGGCGCCAGTGACGAGCGCAGTCTTTGCCATGGTGTGTATCGTGCGCAGAGCCTGTTCAAGGTGTCGTCGTTCTTCCAACGTTAGTTTGTGTGTCGCTACCCACAAGGCTAGATCTAGTCTCTGCTTGCAACAGGATACTGTCAAGGGCAGAGTGATCAATGATCATTATTATTATTATTATTATTGCTTTTGCGTCAGTTGGGGTCCGTGCTTTCCCACGTGACCCATACCCGCTGGGGGGTCTCAGACGTGCCAAGCGCCATGCGGCAGATCTGGCGCCCTTGGGCGCCTTGATGCCCAGGCTGGCAGTTTCTATGTACATGAAGAGGAGAGAGGGGAAGCGAGAGGAGAAAAAGGAGCAGGAAAGAGCAGTTTTACGGTTTCCGCGTCTTGTCTGACGCTTCCACCTGCCCTGTGAGAGGGCGGTTACAGTCCCGGGTACCGGTTATGGGGGCAGATGTCCTGGAAGAAGCGTGACTCCTGGACGAAGTCTCCAAACAGTTTGCTGCCCTTTTCCGTACCTAGGACGTCCTGGATGGTGAGCCTCGGAAATCCGGACTGCAGGACCTTAGTTTTGCGTCTGGCAACTGTGCAATAGAAGAAGTGGATTGGGGACTTGTCCCTTTTGCACTTGCACTGTAGTTCCGCATCCTCGTGCTTGAACCGTTCGTGATAGGCCTTGAAGTCCCCGTGGCCCGTGCGGGCAGCGAGGAGCCAGCCAAGAGTTTTCCTAGAGAACCCCAGTTCTGGGGGGACTTTTTTGGCCAGGGGGATGGCCAGGTCAGCATAGCTGGTAGGGGCATGAGAGGCCCACCAAGCGTGAAATGCCTGTTGTCTCCAGGGTTTGACCGCGTTCTTGACGTGCGCCAGAGAGGCGGCCGGTCTTGTCGGGGCGAGGGGGAGGGTGGCCCCTTCTTTGGCTAGGCGGTCGGCCTCCTCGTTTCCTGCGATCTTGGAATGCCCAGGAATCCACATGACGTGTACCTTGCCTGGGGCCGACCGTAGGAGGCGATGGGGACGGGAGGGCCATGTCCCCGCGAGGTGCCTGAACTCTAGTATGTCGGCCTGGCTAGTTTCCGTCGGTGTCAGGTCGAGGAGGCGGCGAGTCGCCTCTTGGTTGTCTAAGAGGATGTAGACATCTTTGGCCAGGTGGGAGCCAACTGAGTTGACTGCTGCCCGGAGACCCTCCAGGGCGCCGATGATCTCCGCGTCGTAGACCTCGTATTGGGATCCCAAACCGCCCTTACCTTGGCACACCGTCAGTCCCGCCTGGTATCCGACATATCCGAATCCCGTCCTTCCATCTTCGAGCTTGGATCCGTCAGAGTAGACGACCAGGTCCATTCGGGGGATGTCTCGAATGGCTCTGATCGCCTCGGTTACTGCGGCGGGGTCTTTGCTCTTGGGCGCCCATGTATCGTACGTGGGGGGAGATAGTAAGGGGGGGGGGAGTTCAGGAGCCAGTGCTGCGGTCCTGCCCAGTCTTGTTCGTTGGGAGTCCCTGCATCGGTCGGCACGGATCCGTAGGGGGTGGTATTCGTCAAGCGACAGAATGCGGGCGGCGTGCCTTCTTCGCAGGGACTCGAGCAGGATCTCCGCAGGCGGGATGTGGGCCTCCCGGTGGAGGGCTGCAGTCGGGGTGGTGGACCATGCGGGGAGGACAGCTAGCATGGCCTGCCGAATGGTTTTGTCGATCTGTCGGGCCAAGCCAATGAATCTCGTACTCACTTCCGCGGGGCCCCTTCGGTATGACTTGCCGGGGTAATAAGCCTCGGCGCCGAAAAGGGCAACCGGGAGCACGCAAGCTAGGATGGCTTGTCTGCTCGCGCGGACTGGAAGGCCTCGGTGGGTGTTGCTGAGGTGCCTGAGGTGGGAGGCCACCCTGGCCGCCTTGGCTGTCCAGTGTTGTACGTGCTTCTTGCTCGAGAGAGTTTGGTCTAGCCACACCCCGAGGAGTTTGACGGCGGGTTGGGGAAGCAGGGAATCTGTGGGGCCGACCTGTATAGGGGGCTGAGGGGGGTTCCTAGCCCGCGACAGGTGAAGGAGTTCCATCTTGTCCCTAGAGAAGGAGACCCCGTTAGCCGCGCCCCATGCCAGGACCTTTGTCAAGGAGGACTGCGCCAGGCTAGCCGTGTCTTCGAGTGTCCTGCCCGTGTGTAGTAGGGAGATGTCGTCTGCGTAGCCAAACGGCTGAATATCCGGAGATGCGAGTTCATCTACTAACGGGGCAAGAAACAGCATGAACAGGATCGGGGAGACCGGGGAGCCTTGCGGCAGTCCGCTTTCTAGGGGGGACGTCGGGGAGGTGTAGTTGTTGACCCGGACGCAGCAGCTCCTGTTGTTCGTGAAGGAGGTCACCCAGCGGAGGACGCCCGGGGGCCAGCCTTGCGATGCCAGTCGAGAGTGTAGGCCTCGTGGAGAGACCGCATCGAATGCTCCTTAAGCTAAGCTTGCACATATAGTATGATGCATGTCATGTGACATGCGGGGCACAACATATCGTCATGAAACGGTCCATCCATGGCTGACTCTTTCCAGGTCGTGTCAATTTTCGCAGAAGACCGTTTGTTTGCTTGTTCCCATTCCTTGTCGAAGCTGGCCATATTCAAAATGGACCGTTCGGTGGCCTGCTCCAGTTTCTTGTCGAATTCGGTCATGCTTTTGTCGAGCTTCCCGACAATGACATGAAGGATTTTGCCCATGCTCTTCTCGAAGATTGCAACAGTCACGCCCAAAGCTCTAGCCATCCTCTCCTCCACATTGTCCATACTCTTCCCAAAATTGATGGAAATGACATCCAGGGATTTGTCAAATTTCGTAAACAATTCCTTGTCCGTCTCTTCCATCTTAATAAGAGACTAGTCATCTCGTACAGACGCCCTGTTGACTTGATCCGTCTGCGTATTGAGCAGTTCGCTCATTTTCAAGGCCAGCGTGGCCATTCCCTCCGTAGCAGGCATAGCGGTAGAAGCCTAAGCAGATTGTTAAATAGGAATCGTAGCAGCAGAGATGGGAAGCAAGACACACACCATGGTGGTGATTATCGACAGTCCAAACTTGTCAGCACGAGCGAAGAGAGGGTTTGCGTTGTCGATGTGACCAGGTCAGAGTTTCCAGAAAAAAAATACTGAGCAAAATAGAGGTTTTATCGACGTGCGCTCCTTCCTCTATTGAAGTCTGTTTCTCTGGCTGGGTCGTTCCTTCTTCTTCTGGAGAAATCAGTCAAGTAAACGCATGGAGTGAACTCGGTGCAACCGTCTTCTGGTGGCGCTCCTGGATACTGGGAAGAGATATGCCAGTGGCACTGTCTCTGACGAGAACCCAGTTATTCCTGCACTCCTCTCGGAAGCTTTCCATTTCGCTGCTTCGTGATAGTTGGTGTGACGAGAAATAATCTTTCAGAATTTCTATCGACTTGGCTGACTTGTTGGAGATTGATTACTAGCAAAGTACGCTCAAAGGGGTACACCGCAAGACGATCTTCTATCGTACAATTAGTCGAGTTCAAAGCACTGTTCACAGGATAGTTGCGATGTAACAAGAATATTGTTACAGTCTTGATGGAGTGGATAACAAAACATTCAGAAGGGGGCTTTTTGCAGCGAAGCCTCGAGGCCGCGTCGCCCTCTGATAATCGATTTCACTGGCGATATACGTCCATCTCAAGTCGAGCCGCTCCCCTTCTGGTCTGTCGACTGGAAAATCCCGGCAGGAAATCCCGGAAGTCGCTTACCACTGCTGCGCCCATTCCAGTGCTGCCAGACACTTATGGTGGGTACTTGGCGGGGATTTGTCGTGGCCGTTCCTTTCTCTTTTCTGCCAGAAGAGCGCCGGTCGAGAGGGCAAAGGGCCTGAAAAAGCACGAGCCGACGTTGCACGGAACCGCGAGACGTGACAATGCGAGACGGGCGGAAGCACGCAGAGGACTTGTGCGGTACATTGGCAGTACCTTTCTGCTGTGGAGCCGCAACCAATAATAGCGTACCGGCAGGGTCACCGGTCAGAGAGGCCCTTGCCACTGGAAGCGCCATGGCCCGATTGGTCTCGCTGGCTGCTGTGGCGTCAATCGGCTCATATTTCATCGATAGCGCCACTTCACTGGCCCTTTGCTGCCTGTCACGTCTACCGCCCCTTTCATTGTCGACGGCGCGGTGAATACAGGCCGTCGTTTCTCCCGAGATCTTTGCGTTGTGCCACTCCGTCCTCCTCGTTTCCGACTACTCGTCCACACAGCCAACATGAGCGGCGCCAAGCAGCGGTTAATGTCCGAGTTCCAGGCTCTACGGAAAGAGAAATGGGTCAATATTGAGGTAGGTCTCGCGCTGGCATGACGGCGGCATCCGCTGACCGCTGCAGGCCGACGATCTCTTCCGGTGGCACCTGGGTCTGATGGTGATCAACCCGGACAGTGCTTTTTACGGGGGGTATTTCAAGGTGAGGAGGGAGAGAACAGAAGAGACGGGAGAACAGGAGAACAGGAGAACGGGAGAACGGGAGAACGGCGGGCAGACAGACTGACACACGACCCGACCCCCAGGCCGAAATCCGCTTCTCCAACGAATACCCCTTTAAGCCGCCGACCTTTCGCTTCACGCCCGCCATCTTCCACCCCAACATCTACCCCGACGGCCAGATCTGCATCTCCATCTTGCACCAGCCCGGCGAGGACATCATGTCCGGCGAGGTCGCCGGCGAGCGCTGGTCTCCGCTACAAGGCGTCGAGTCCGTCCTGCTGTCCGTCCTGCTGCTACTCGACAACCCGGAAATCTCGTCGCCCGCCAACGTCGACGCCAGCGTCCTCTACCGCGACCACCGCGCCACCTACAATGCACGCGCCCAGACCATCGTCGACCGCTCCAAAAAGGACATGCCCACCGGCTTCGTCCTGCCCACGCAGTTTGACGAGGCGCCGCCCAAGGCGACCGAGGACGACGACGCCTTTTGGGCCGACTCGGATGAGGAGCTCGACTTTGGCAGCGATACGGGCGACGAGGAGCAGGAGGAGGACGATGACGAGGACGGTGAAGACGGTCGCGGCGACGATGAGAGCGACGAGGACAAATAGGGGGAGAGAGAAAGGGAAGACTGCTGTGGGAAAGAGGACGACTGCATCAGGGACGGGCGTTACTCTCACGGACACATGTGATTGCATGTAGGCGTTGACTAGACGGGGGGTGGCGGGGTATATTGTATATGGACTGCTGGGCCTACTTCTTGGGCATCTTCTTTTCCTCCAGCGCCTCCATGTCCTTTTTCTTGTGAAAGTGCGGCGCCAGTTCCGACAGCCACTTGGCCTCGATCGGCAGACACGAGCGCATGTACTCCTTGGTCGTCTGGACCAGCTCAAAGTAAATGACCATGCGTGGCGGCGGGTCGACGCCCATCAGGACCGAGCTCGGGTGTAGGTAGACGGTCGTGCTGCTCTTGACGGTGCGGTAGCTGGCGCCGTCGCGCTGAAGCCGCGCCGCGTTGGGGAAGAAGCCGGCGGTCAGGGCGCGCTTGATGGGCACCAGATGGCCGGCGCCGGCGGACGACAGCGCCACCTCGACGCGGTCGCACAGCTTGGCCAGCTGCTCGCGCACGTCGCGCGCCCGCGTCAGCGCGCGCTGCTGCAGAAAGTTCTCCTTGGCCCAGACGGGCGAGAAGTCGCTGTCGACCCACTGCGTCCACACGTTGAGCAGCGTCAGGTGGTCGCCGCCGTCGGCCACGGTGAAGCGGGCGCGCGCGCTGTCGGCGTGGATCTTCTTGTCCTTGGGGCGGAAGAAGAGCGCAGACGCCTCGCCCAGCATCGAGACGATTGAGAGGACCTCTTCGACGCAGCCCTCCTTGCCGGCGGCGATGACGGCCTTGGCCAGCATGGGGTCGGTAGGGAACTGGGGGTTAGGAAAGAGCGGCGAGAGAGAAGAAAACGCAAACGACAGGGAAAACACCTACCTCGGCCATTTGCCGCCCAACCTTGGTCAGCTCGCCCTTGTGGTTGAGCGCCTGCAGCGCAAAGAGCTGGTTCAGGGCGCCAATGAGCGCCTCGGTCGGTGGCGGGTCCATAAAGGCAAAGTCGAGCAGCTGGTTGATGCCCAAACTCTTGAGCTGCAGCACGACGCTGTTGAGGTTGGTGCGCAGGATCTCGGGCGTCGTGCTCTCGTCCATTTCGTTCATGTACGCATACTTTGTGTAGAGGCCTGGCGGTCAGCACGCGTAGACGACGACCGACACCGACAGACAGCCCTCCGTCCAACTCACGAAAACACTTGCCCGGCCCGACGCGGCCGGCGCGGCCGCTGCGCTGGTTGGCCGAGGCGCGCGAGCAGGGCACGACGACCAGGTTGGACATGCCCGTGGCCGGGTTGTACACATTCTCCTTGACGTAGCCGGGGTCGATGACGTAGACGATGCCGTCAATCGTCAGGCTCGTCTCGGCAATGTTGGTGGCCAGCACGACCTTGCGGGCGCCGGCGGGCGTGGGCTCAAAGATCTTGGCCTGCAGCTCGGACGGCAGGTTGGCGTAGATGGGGCAGATGACGAGCTCCTTGATGCGGCTGCCGAGCTTGCGCGCAATGTCGGTGATTTGCTGCTCGGCCGCTTCAATCTCGTCCTGGCCCGTGAGGAAGACGAGGATGCTAGAGGTCAGTTCGGGACGCTTGGAAAATCGAGACGAGGATGGGGACGGGGACGGGGACGGGGACGGGACACGCACTCGCCCTGCTTTTGCGTCGTGTGGATCTGAAAGACGGTCGTCACGGCCGCCAGCAGGTAGTTGGCCTCGGGCGCCGGCGTGTAGAAAATGTCGACGGGATAGCGGCGGCCGGGCACGTTGAAAATGGGTGCGTTGTCAAAGTAGAGGGCAAACTTTTCCGCGTTCATCGTGGCCGACGAGATGAGCAGCTTGAGGTCGCGCCGCTCGCGCGCCAGGTCCTTGACCAGCGCCAGCAAAATGTCCGTGTGCACCGTCCGCTCGTGCGCCTCGTCAATCATAATGGCCGCGTAGCCCGACAGGTCCGGCTCGGTCAGGAACTCGCGCAGCAGCATGCCGTCCGTCATGTACTTGAGCACCGTCTGCTCGCTCGTGCAGTCCTCGAAGCGGATCGCGTAGCCGACCTCGCGCCCGACCTTGACGCCCATCTCGTCGGCCACGCGCGCCGCCACGCTCATGGCCGCCACGCGCCGCGGCTGCGTGCAGCCGACCTTGAGCCCGCCGCGCGTGTAGCCGGCCTCGTGCAGGTACTGCGGCAGCTGCGTCGTCTTGCCGCTGCCCGTCTCGCCCACAATCACCAGGATCTGGTGCGCCTCCAGCGCCGCTAGGAACTCGTCGCGGTACGTGTAAATCGGCAGCGACTGCCGCGTCTCCTGCATCGACAGCTGCCGCTTCTCCGCCGCGTCCAGCTGTGCCGCCAGAAACTGCTGCTCCTTGCTGCGCACCCCCTCGGCCGGCAACCGCGCGTCCAGCGACCACTGGATGTACTGGTCCTGGTCCAGCACGTACCCGTATTCGCCCGCGTCGTCGCGCGTCCGGCTCTGGATCTGCGCCTGCGCCTTGGCCGTCTGCTCGCGCTCCCACTCCTCGTACTCGGTCACGAACCGCTCCTGCCCGTACTGGTCCTTGTCCACGTACCGCTTGTACAGCGCCTCGTTCTTCTGCTTCTGGTTGATCTTGCCCTGCTCCGTGATGTAGTCCTCCGGCATGTGGTACCCGTCGCGGTGGTCGTCGATCCGCAGCCGCTCCTCGGCCAGCCGCAAGATCTCCCGGTTCTTGGCAAACTCGGCCGTCTCGCCCGCCGTCAGTGGCGCCCCGCTGCGCAGCTCCGCCGTCTCCTCCGCTACCTGCTTGCGCAGCAGCGCCAACCGCTCCGTCTCGCGCTTCTTGAGGTACTCTTGCCGCGCCCGTTCACGCAGCTCCGGCGCCGCCTCCCGCCGCGCCTCGGCATCGTCGGCGAGCTGCCGTCGGTCGCTGGCGCCCCGCGCGGCCTCGCCGCCCCGACCCTTGGTGCGCTCGTCGTCGCGCGCCCGCAGCCGGTTTGTAAACGCCTCCCGCTCGGCGCGGTCGCGCTGGGCCGCCAGCTCCTCGCGCGCGCTCTCGGGCAGATCGGTATCGTCCACGTCTGGTGCTGCTGGCGTCTCTGCCTCGTCGCCGTCCTTGCCCTCGCCCCGGCCGAGTCCTTGATGGTGCAGCTTGAGGCGCTTTGGGGCCGACTCGTGGAACTCTTCTGGGGCGTCCTGGGCCATCTCCTCCTCGTCGGACCGCGGCGCCTCATCGGCCCAGCGGTCCTCAAAGTCCTCGTCCCGCGTGCTGCGCCGTGCCTCGCGCGCCCGGCTGCTATAGTGCTTGGCCTCGCGATCGCGGGACGGCGAGTGACGGTCGCGCGGCTTGGCGTGGCGGGACGCGCTCGATTTCTTGGACCGGCTGTGCAAGGTGTGCTTCTTGTCCTTTGGCACATCTGCCTCGTCTGGCCCATCCATCGGGATAAACGCGTATTTTTTGGCCGACATCGTTGCTGTGTGGAAGGGTAAAGGGCTGGAAAGTACAGAGGTATCGCGCAGTATTGAACTTGCAGTCTCCACGTGACTACTCTGTGTAGGACCCACATAGAGCTCCGGCGACTCTGGTCACGTCCAGACCAAACGAGACTTCCACCTCCACCACCAAACCGACACGACATGCGATACCGTTAAGACACGGACGGACACTCACAACGACACCGGCATGGGTGTCCACCTCGAGATCCGCCGGCCGTCGCCGACCACGGTCGAGTTCACCGTCACGACAAAACCACGACGACACGGCTGGACCGGCTGGACCGTGGCGGTAGCAGCCGTGGCCCTGCGACTTGTTCTCGCCGTGGCTGCCTGGGCAGCGCTCTGGGCCTGGGTGCGGGCGCAGCCGTGGGCGGGCCAGCTGCCCGGGGCCGTGCCGAGCGGACTGTCGCAAACCGGCCTCGACCCCTTTGACCTCTTTGACCGGCTGGCCGCCGTTGCTGCTACTGCGCCGGGCTGGCTGGTCATGCCGCTGTGTGGGCTGGCGGCGTGGGTCAGCGTCGCGCGCGTGCACACGTCCGAATCACTGCTTGTGCTGCGTGGCCTCGGCATCCAGACGCGCTCGACGGGGGCGACGTATGCTGGCGAGCTAGCGGCGGCCGTTGGGCTGGCCTGGTGGACGCTGACGTCGCCGTGGGCGCTGCTGCAGATGGCGGTGGGCGGGGGACGGGACGGCTGCGGCAGCTCCGGTGGGTATGGCGGCTACGGCAGCTGGGCGCTGGGCGACTACGGCCCACGGGCGGCGGCGACGACGCGCTTCATTCCGACGGCACAGCTGCAGGACCTGCTGGTCAATGAGGCCTTTCGCGGATTCGAGGTGCGGTACTATCTGGTGGCGGTGGTGGCGGGTGGCGGCGGCGAGGCGGCTGGGTGGCGGTGCGGCGGCGGCGGCGGCGGCGACAACGACGCGGACGCGTTGGCGGCGAGTTTCCAGGGCGAAGGGCCGGACCACGACGAGGAGGACCACGTGGTGGTGGTCTTTCCGCGGCTGCTGCCGGGGCTGGACATTGTGCGGACGGTGTGGCGGGAGGCGCGGGCGTGTCTGTACGAAAAAGGTAGCATGTGAGGGTTTTGATCATTTTTTCCCCGTCTTCTGGCTGCTTCTACTCCTCCGCCTCCTCCGTCTCCCCCGTCCCTTGCGCCTCCTCCGCCCGGCGCGCCTTGATGACCGCCCGCCAGTTGCCCGTCTGCCGCATCTCGTTGGAGTCGGCAAACCCCTTTTGCCGCGCGTACCGGTCGTTGATATCGGCCGGCGTCGGCAGCCGTTCCCGCGCCAGCAGCGGCTGGTAGCGGCCGGCCAGCCGCGGCCCGTCGCCGCCCAGAAAGGCGTAAAACTTGCCGCGTGCCGGCCCCGGACACGAAAAGGCCAGGCCCGTGTGGTCCGGCCCCGTCAGCCACGGACTCGTCACCGCGTCCAGCAGCCGGTTCGCCAGAATCTCGTCCATTTTGGCGGCCCGCCAACCGCGCCACAGCCCGTCGACAAAGACGCGCCGCCGCGGCTCCTCGTCCGCCACGGTGCGCCACTGCAGGCCGTCGGTCCAGCCGGCGCCCGTGGGGATCGGCGCCTCCGCCGGCGACACGACCGTCTGGCCGTCGGCCGTCGTGGTGGTGGGAAAGATGCAGTCCCACAGCACGAGCGGCGCCTCGGCGGCCAACTCGTAGGCTGGGCGGCGCGGCTCGGCCTCAATGTCGAGCAGGCGGCTGACAATGTCGGGCGATTCGCGGCGCTGGCCGACGAGGAAGAGGATGGCGACCATGTGGCGGATCTGGTGCCAGAGAAAGGCGGAGCCGCGGACGTTGAAGGAGTAGACGAGGGGGCGCGCGTCGGGAGAGCCGCCGGTGCCGTCAGTGCCGTCGGCCGAGGCCAGACAGCCCAGCGACGAGTGCACGTCGGGCACGGCGCAGATCTCGGCGGCAAAGACGCGCCGCGTAAAGCTGCTAATCTGCTTGCTGGCGTCGACCTTGCAGAAGTTGCGAAAGTCGTGCAGGCCGACAAAGCGCGCGGCGGCGTCGCGCATGGCCTCGAGATCGAGCCAGCCCTCGGCCGCCGGATCCGTGCTGCCGTCGGCGGGGAAAAAGGCCGGCTGCGTGAAATAGTAGCGGTACTGGCGCTCGCGGCAGGAGAAGCGCGCTGAGAAGCCAGGCGGCGGCGTCGGGCACCAGGCCAGGATGCGGATGTCGGGGGGGAGCAGCCGGTTGAGCACGTTGGCATAGTTGATTTCGTCGGCGGGATCCTCGCCGGTGACGTCGTCATCGGGGTGGTTGGGGTCCTCCTCCTCAACCATCCTCCCGTCGAATTCCGCTTCGGCGGACCCCTCGGGCCCCTCGACACTCTCGACGGCCGCCTTGACACCCGCGACGTCCACCTCCTCTCCCTTCTTCTCCTCCTCCTTCACCACCTCCTCCCATCCCCGGCGCCGCCGCTTGCTCTTCACCCGCAGCGCCACCACCTGGCCAAACGCACTCACGCCGCGGTCCGTCCGCCCGCACTTGGAGTACTCGCACCGCATAAAGTCCACCACGTCGGCCGAGACGCCCTCGGCCGGATACACCAGACACGCCTTGACCAGCGCCTTCCACAGCTCCTCCTCAATCGTCGTCTCCGACCCCGACGGCTGGAACTCGAACCCGCCGTACCGCCGCCCCAAATACGCCATCTTGAGCGCAATGAAGCGCGTCGCATACTTGCCCGCCTCGGGAATCGCTTGCACCTTTTTCTTATGAGGCAGCGCCGGCGACGACGCCTCGCCGCGCTCGGCCGCCGCCAGCGCCCGCTCTAGCACGTCGATGCGCCGCACCAGTGCCTCCTTGGTCCACTGCTGGTACTTGACCGCCATGGTGCGCGGCAGGGCCTGGGCCGACTTGGGGCGGCTCGGCGTCAGAGGGGGTTGATGCACGACAGCAGCTGCGCGCACACGGGTGGGCAGGCGGACGAGGCCTCGATGCACCGCTTTCATGCGCCGCCGCGGTATGCCGGCAGCAAAGGGGCAGACAGCAGTGTGCGAATGCGGGAGATGCCCTGTTTCTTTTGTATTGTGTGCGCCGTGTCGCCGTCCGTTGCAGGAACCGGAAAAATTGATCGTGGCGCTGGCAAATCAGAGCGCAGCATTCTGGCGCTAGTGCAGTTGGTCGAGAACCTGGAACGATGACTGTGACGGAATCACGCCTGTACGGAGTGCACACTGTATCTGTGAAAATCGGTTGCTCTAAACGAGACTGTCTCTAAAAAGTGCCTGCTGCTGCGGTGCTCGCGGCGCGGTAGCGTTCCTGAGACTGCTACGCAGACAACGAGAATTGCTCGACCGGCTCCACGCATACACAGATGAAGAGCACTGCCATGAGCTGGCGGTCTTGTATCTGGCCATCCGAAGCTAGCCGGATGTGCAGTGCAGACGCGTGCGTTGCCCGGCACGGCAGCCTCGCGGGACATCCATCCGACGGCGCGTTGTGGCGCACACCGGGACGCCGCCACGCCGCCACAACACGTGTGCTTGTAGCTGCAGGACCTCGGCGCTTGCCCGAATATCCCATCATGCTCCGTGCCCGCTCATCCCTCCTCCTCCTCCTCGGCCACCGGAAACTGCCCTAGCACGTCGGCCACAATGTCCAGCAGCGCCGACTGTTGGTCCTCGCTCAGGCGGCTCTCCACCTCCTCGACACACGCGTGCAGCTGGGCCGGTGTCTGCGGCCGCATGTTGATAATCATGACCAGCTCGCCCTTGGCCAGGTCAAAGCTGCGCAGGCGCTCGACGACGCGCGCCACGGTCGCCGCGCTGTACTGCGATGGCTGCTGGCTCAGGGGTGCCGGAGGCGCAGAAAGGTACTGGACGACCTGGAGCGGTCAGCCTGATATTCAAACAGGCTTTCTACGGCCGATGCCTCTTCACGCACCTCTTGCACCAACGTGTCGAGCTGGCCGCCGGGCCGTCGCCGGCCCTTTTCGCGCGGTTTGCGCTCGGCACGCGCGCTGAGAAAATGCAGCACCTCGTAGTTGGTGAGAATGGCGTTTTGGGACTCGAGGATCTTCATGGTGGGCAGAGAGACGGCAGGTCGACGGGTGCCGTTCGACAAATGGGCAATGCTGTCGTGTCACAAGTCGTCGAGCTCCGAAAAAACTGGACATCACGTGCCACAGATCGTCACCCCACAGGACGGACCCGCCCAGCCCCCATACCGGCTCTCTGCCAAACGCTACAGCAGTCAGCCTGCGGGACTGTTGTGCCACAGCAGCAACATCCCGTCATCTCCCGCAACGCCTCCATTTCGGCTGCCGGCGCTGGAGTTTTTGCCTCCGACTGAATTGGCCCTGCCTGCAACAGCGGGCCAGATAGTGGTACTGTCCGCCATTGTGCCATCGTCATCGCCATCCGCCCCTTCTTCCACTTTTCTCTTGTTGCCATTTCCAGCCGCCATGGGCCTTCTCCAACGGTCTCTGGCCAACACCATAATGTACATTTCCCAACATTCTGGCCCCTTCTGCGCCTCTTGTGCGTTGGCCTCGCCCACCAATACCAACAGCGCTATTTCGACTTATTTCTTAGCGTGCCACTCTCCAGAATACACTGTTCCTGTGACAATGCGCCCTCTCCAGTAGCAGCTTTACCCCCTGTGGGCCTCCCTTTTTTTTTTACTCTTTTTCCCTGGTGCTTTTGTTGGCCACTGATTTTTTAAACTCCTCCCACCGGTCTTATTCATCGTCCTTTCCCCCGAATTCTCTGCTGACAGTGGGCGCTCGAGTTTTTCCTGCCTGGTCTCGGTGCCGCATTCTTCTCCGCATTGGCCCTTGGACGTGCGTTTTTGCTCCTGGCTGGATCCATATCCTCGGCTCTGACCGCCTTTATATAGCCGACACGCGTGGCACAATTTTTTTTCTGCCTCTAAACGATATCGGAGTCGCCCGCCTCCTTCAGCCTTTCTCTTCCTCTCGCGGGAGCGACAGACCGCAGCAGCTCGACTACCCCCACGTGGCGGAACAGACTGCGCGCAGTTTCTTTGCGACTCGACGCTGCGACTGGCCCGACTTTTGTATTTTTCCGCTTTCCGCCTTGTGTTGAGGGTGTCGATCGAGCGCTCCTCGATCGACTCATTCAACATGGTGCGCAACATTGTCGTCCTGGGAGGCAACTCCCACCCACGCCTGGTGGAGAGTGTGTGCAGCATCCTGGGCGTACCGCCGTGCGACCGCATCCTGGGCCGCTTCGAGGTCGGCGAGAGCCGCTGCGAGATCAAGGACTCGGTGCGCGGCAAGGACGTTTACATTATCCAGTCCTGCGGCGGCGACGTGAACGACCACTTTATCGACCTCTGCATCATGATCTCCGCCTGCAAGACTGGCTCCGCTCGCCGCATTGTCGCCGTCCTGCCGCTCTTCCCCTACTCGCGCCAGCCCGACATTCCCTACAACAAGTCGCTGGCCGCCAAGCGCGCCGCTGCCGCTGCCGCCTCGGCCATTGAGAGCGTGCCGCCCACGCCGGGCCCCCACGCACCCGCCGCCGCCGCCGCCAATCCGGCCGAGCTTTCAAACGCCCTCGCCCAGGCCAGCGGCAGCACGGGCGCGCAAAGCGCGGCAGCCAGCGCAAACGGCAGTAACGGCCCTAACGGCACGACGGCGCCGCGCTTCACGACGCACGACTATGACAACTACTCGACCGTCAGCCAGTTCGAGGCTAAGCCGGGCTACAAGCAATGGGTTGCGCAGGCAGGCATCCTGGTGGCTAACCTGCTGACGTGTGCCGGCGCGAACCACATCATCACCATGGATCTGCACGACCCGCAGTACCAGGGCTTCTTTGACGTACCCGTCGACAACCTGTACAGCAAGACGCTGCTGCAGCGCTACATCCAGCAGCAGATCCCCGACTACCGCGAGGCCGTGATTGTCAGCCCGGACGCCGGCGGCGCCAAGCGGGCCACGGCCATTGCCGACAGCCTCGGGATGGAGTTTGCCCTGATTCACAAGGTATGTGGTTGGAGGGGCGCCGCTGTCCTCCCGCTGTCCTCCCGCTGACCAGCAGGAACGCCGACCGATTCGCATCTCGGACCGCCAGGGCTCGACCATGATGCTCGTCGGCAACGTCGCCGGCAAGGTGTGCATCCTGGTCGACGATCTGGCAGACACGGCCAACACCATCACGCGGGCCGCCAAGCTGCTCAAGCGCGAGGGCGCCACGTACTGCTACGCCCTGCTGACGCACGGCGTGCTCAGCGGCGACGCCATAGCGCTCGTCAATGCGTCGGGGATTGACAAGATTGTCACGACCAACTCGGTGCCGCAGGAAACGCACCGCGCGCTCTGCCCCAAGCTTGATGTGCTCGACATTGCGCCTGTCTTTGCTGAGGCCATCCGCCGCGTCCACCACGGCGAGTCCATTTCTGTCCTCTTCCAGCACAACTAGGCGTTTTGATTTCGACTGTGCATTGGCCATCCCTGCTTTCCGCATGGCACCGCCCAGTTTGGGGCGGCTGTTCTGTTGTTGTTTTTTTCCACGACCCGCAACGTGCCTTTTTTTGGTTTCTGTCGTTTCGCTTGCACAAAACTGGTTTATACAGGGTGTACACCCACAGCACATACCTTGGCGTTTGCGGGAGACGCCAGACTTGTTTCGGGGAAAGCCAGATAGCACATGTCCGGGCAGAGACAGGGTCCTTGGTAGAGGCGAATCTCCGTGCTCGCTTGTGATCTGTGACCTGCACGTGGCGGTGGTCGATCTGCTGGCGACCCACCGGCTGTCTGGCTCGCCCCTCTGGCGTTCTATTTTGGGGGGACACTCGGGTAGGAACTATTGGACTGTTCTGGGGCCTTTAGATGCATGGAAAGAAAGCAAAAAAGATATATAAACTGTACCCGCCGCGGGTGTGTTTTGTGCTGTCCGTCGCCACGGACAGTGCCGGTGCTCACGCACGACGATACTGCTTAGATAGAGCTGGCTGGCAATCTATTGTTTGGATGACTCCATGATGAGGAATCCGTCGACGAGTATCTCTCCTCTATCTGACCCCGATAAGCGGCAAGGGGCATCGCTCGTCAGCACAGTGGCCACGATAGGACTGTCTCCTTCCCGCCGCTCTGGTTCTCGGCTATCACCCCCCTTCTCGGTAGTGCTGAACAAAGGGAACCTGTCATGTCGAGGCCTGGATCATTTCTGGGGGTTGGGTGTGTTGCCAGACGGCGGAGATCCAATAATGGGCCGTATTGCTGTCTGGGGTCTGTCGCACTATAGTTATATCCGCCCATAACGCTCAAGCCCTCGTGGCAAGCGGGCCTCTGGAGACGCTAAAATCGTATAGCCAAGAGAAGGCTTTTACATGAAATTCCTGATGACTCAAATACACAATGGCAAATACTCGCCCGTCGTGTCGCGCTGCAGCTGGCAGGGAGGCTGTCAGGCAGGCTTTCGGAAAGGCTTTCAGACAGTCTCAGCCCTACGATCTGGGTGTTCCAGGCATGTGCTTGTATCTCCTCCAGCCAGAACGTAACATTGTCAGATACGGTATCTGGCCGTCCTATCGGACCTATCAGAAGCATCACCAGCCACCGATAGCCACTCGGAGGAGGCACAACTATCCCCATCGGGTTACTGCTATCTTGCCCGGTGTCGCCACCGCCGCGCTTGACGGTGCCCGGACAGTGCGATGCGACACTGTGCGGGTTATCGGCGGAGAGATACGAATCAGAGAGCTGGTCTCAGCCGATTACGGCGGCCGGCTATCAGTAAGGCTTGGCGGTCTAATTGCTGGGACATTGTGCACGATGCGAGGCACGAACCTATATAATAAACATGTCTGCTAGCTGCCGTAACCTGACGCACGTCCAACCATCTTCTACCGCGCTCGTCTACACATCACAATGGCCGAGAAACAGGACACGGTCGACGCCATCGAGCCGACCATGGTGCCGGCCAGCAATGCGCCGAGCCTCAAGGGCGAGGAGGCAGCATCGCACGAGGTCTTCAAAGAGTCGGCCGACGGCGTTAACTTCCGGACCGTCAGCTGGCAGAGCGCGACCGTCATGTTCCTCAAGATCCAGTTTGCCATGAGCATCCTGAGCGTGCCCGGATCGCTGTCGACGCTGGGGGCCGTCGGCGGTGCGCTGTCGATTGTGGGCTGGGAGGTGTTGAATACCTGTGCGTCACGTGGGGAGATGTATTGGAGGGAACGTGGCTGACCTGACCGACAGACACGGCGCTGGTGCTGGGCGAGTTCCGGGACCGGCATCCCGAGTGTCACAGTATGTGTCTTCCGTGTCTTTTTGGGGTCGTGGTGTCTGCCTTCTCTCGCTAACCGGGCAGCGCTCGCGGACATGTGCGGCCACATCTGGGGCCGCTTCGGCAAGGAGCTGGTTGGGCTGCAGATCCTGGTGGCACAAGTGCTGATCACGGCGGCTGGCATTGTGTCGGCGTCGACGGCCTTTAACGCGCTGTCAGACCACGGCGCGTGCACGGTGTGGTTCAGCTTCGTGTCGGCGGTGCTGATCACGCTCTTCTCGTCCGTCCGGACGTTTTCGCGGCTCGGATGGCTGACGTGGTTCGGCTTCTGCACCTTTTTCATTGCCGTCTTCATCTTTGTCGTCGCTGTGACGCAGCAGGACCGGCCGGCGGCGGCGCCGCAGACGGGCGACTTTGACCTCGGCTACGTGGCCATTGCCTACCCCAGTTTTGCCGACGGGATCACGGCCAGCGTCAACATTTTCATCAGCGGCAGCGGCTCGTCCATGTACCTGCCCGTCATCTCCGAGATGCGCCGCCCGCAGGACTACCGCAAGGCTGCGCTCGTCGCCGGCGTTCTCGTCGGCGCCATGTACCTGGCCTTTTCGCTCGTCATCTACCGCTGGTGCGGCGTCTGGCTGACGACGCCGGCCTTTGGCAGCGCTGGCACGCTCTTCAAAAAGATCTCGTACGGCATCGCGCTGCCCGGCCTCGTCATCGGCGTCGGTATCTACCAGCATGTCGCCGCCAAGTACCTGTTTGTGCGTCTGCTGCGCAACAGCCGCCACCTGCAAGCCAACACGGCCGTGCACTGGGGCACCTGGCTGGGCGCGAACCTGCTGCTGGGCGTGCTCGGCTTCATCATCGCCGAGGCCGTGCCGATCCTCAACTACCTGCTCGGCCTGGCTGGCGCGCTCTGCTTCTCGCCCTTTAGCCTCATCTTCCCGGCCATGTTGTGGATGTACGACTTTGCCGGCTACCGGCGCGGTACGGGCATGCAAAAGGCCATCTATGTCTTCCACTGTTTTGTCGTGCTGGTCGGCGTCTTTATGCTGGTCGGTGGCGTGTAAGTGTTTTCCCCTGACATGTTCCTGGTGACTGCGTGCTGACCAACAGCTATGGCGTGGCCGTCTCGCTCAAGGCGGCGTATGCCGACGGCACCATTGGCGGTGTGTTTGAGTGTGCCGACAACTCGGGGTTCATTACGTCTTAGGAAGGGGAAGCGTATATACCGTATAGGGAGGGTAATGGAGTCTGTTTGCAAGGACCAGAGCACACGGCGAAGATTCGGAATTATTTGCTCCGCCGAGCGCCGATTGGTCATTATCCCCACTCCGGGCCGTTTCGCTGGCTTCATCGGCAATGTCCAGTCAGTCAGTAAATGGCCGGTTCTGTAATCATCCTGCATCCGGTTCTACAGCCGGTCTGACGACCAGCCTCTGGCTGCCACACTGGCTGCTAGACAGACTGCGTATACAACTCCCAAGACCACAAATCCTCCAATTCGATCGCCCTGGCCCTGTTGTGTCGTCCTTTGGGCTTGCCGATAGCCGGCTTGGCAAAACGCCCTAGAAGACATCGGTCTGTGATTGGTCGCGGTGATCTTTTGGCCTGTGCCTTCCGGGAAGGAGGGGTCCCCGCGAGGATTGCTCCACGGGAAGCACGACCGATTGCTCATTTCGCCTTCGGACTCCACCAAATGCCCAAAGCTTTAATTGTCCCTTTGAAACGCAAATCCCAACTTCTTGAGCTTCCTCTGCCGCTTTTCGCTCGTCCTCCTCGACCTCGACGGACTTTTCGCCGCGCTAGCCGAGCCAAGTGGAGGATGCATCCGCCTTTCCCGTTTGGGTGACCTAATGGGCCGCTCTCCAGCCGCGGAGAAAGTCCGTCTGCGAATTGCAGTCAGCCGGCAAAACTTACCCTGGCCTCTGGCCTCGAGTCTACCCACCGGAAACGCTGATACCATGACACCACCTTGCCGCCCGGCCACTCACACGCACGGGGCGCATCTAACGGTGGATCTCACCCGCCCTCTGCTCCGCTCCACGGCCCGACGAAGATAACGAGCGATGGCGGGCTGCCTGCCGTATATGAAGGATGTCTCGCGTGGGCTGTTGGCGGGAGTGATGAGATGAGGTACTTTGCAGAATCGTAGCAAAACTGCAGCATAATCAACATGGTGAGTACTGAGAGTTGGGTACTGGTTCTGCCTTTTTTTCCTCTTCTCTTCTTCCCACTCACATCCAGACTACTCCCCAGGTTGCCGAGTCCACGGCGGCGTCGCTGTCGCACCAGACGACTCCGACGTCCGCCGGAGAGAAGGAGGCGGCAGCGCCGGCCCCGGTGGCCGGCCCCAAGAAGGTCTGCGGCATGCGGCGCCGCTGGTTCTGGACGCTGGTCGGCGCCATCGTGCTGGCCTGCGTCATTGTGGCCTGCGTCGTCGGCGGCGTCGTCGGCACGCGCAACGCCCGCCACGGCAAGAAGTTCAAGCTGGCCACGCCCATGGCGCTGACGCGCCGGTCCGTCGCGGCTAGCTCGACGGCCGACTCGGAGGCGACCAATGCGACGCTGCAGGTCGTCTACCAAGACCTGACGTCGACCAACATTCTGTACCGCCTCGTGTGGGCCAACGACGCCAAGGAGGAGCAGACGGCCAGTCTGTCGATCCAGCCGCGCGAGGGCACACCCCTGGCCGTCGTGGCCGCCAACAGCTCGACGGCGGGCGACATTGAGGTCAACATTTTCTACATGACCGACTACAGCGCCGCGGGCAACAACACAGGCATTGTGCGGGCGACGCTCGACTGCACGTACGCGGCGTCGTCGTGCACGACGTCGTTTAACGAGATTATCAGCGCCAACGTGACGGACGGTCCGCGCGACGGGTCCGGGCTCGCGGCGGTGCAGATCGACACGGACGCCGACCAAAAGTTCCGCGTCTTTTACCACAGCGACTCGTCCAACCCGACGGAGCTCTACGCCAACAACGCCGAGGTCAGCAGCTGGAGCAACACGCAGGCCGGCGGCGCGTCGACGCCCAACAACTCGACCATTTGCGCCAACGCGGCCGCAGGCGAGGACACGATTACCATTTTCTTTGTCCTTGGCATGGCCAGCAGCATGGGCGACATCCGCCAGGAGCAGTACCAGGATGCGCTCGGCATCAGCGGCAGCCAGACGAACCGCACCACGATCACGGTCGAGGACGACTCGGGCTTCAACACGACGAGCAAGTTCACCAGCGTCTACTCGACCGGCCTCGAGACATACTACATTCACTATGTCAAGGACACGGGCGGCATTGGCGGCTACATCCGCAACAGCGCCACCAACGACACGTGGACGGCCTACACTGAGTCGGCCTGGGGCTCGCCGGAGAGCGGCATTGCGTCGGTGGCCTGGGGCAGCCATGTGCGGCTGCTGTACCTGGAGAACGGTGAGCTGGTGATGTCGGCAAGCGACGCCAGCAGCTGGGCCTCGGTGGAGTCGATTTAAGCGTAGTTTTGCTTTTTGCCTCTTTTTAGTCCAACATAATAATACGTATTGCGAAAGATGCCTTGTTGTGACTTGCGTCGTTCCTTTGCTTGCATTGTTTGCCTTATGGCTCTGTCTAGCTCTGTATGCTCGATTACTTGTCTACTCGTCTTCTCGTCTGATTGCCCCTTGGTCGGATGGTCAGACTGTCTGTATTGCCATCCCCCCATCACCAAGCTGTCGACGGACCGCCCCGCTTGACAGCGGAGATGCTGTTCTCTCCGTGGAGACGTTCTCCGCGGCGCTACACAGCGATCTCCACGGAGTTGTTCCACGGGGCAGTCGATACTTCACTACGAACGCCGACTTTCCGAGGATGCCGAGCTACGCCCGACTGCATACGTAAAGCAAAGTACAAACTCAACCGCCTCCCAGAAATATACCGCATTTTGTTTCTGGCCTGGAAAGCAATGTCTTGAAAGAATGGAAGCAGAGAAAGAGCACGGAAACGATGTCCCAAACCTGTCCCAAAATAGATCCGAACGAAGTCGAAAATTATAACCCACTTTAATCGAGTCCATTGTACAAAAGCAATGCACATGTAGTCTATAATAGTGGGTCATTCATGATTCCAGCCAATCCTATGATTCTGCTATTTCTGTCGCAAAGAGGCAGTCCATCGTGGTGAACAATGGCACAAGTCTGTATGTTGTTCATGAGATGTCCGTACGGACGCGGCCTCTATATAGAAGATAAATCCTGTACAAGAATTATGAGAAAACAACGAAACAATTGCATTGAATCTCGAAGCATTTCACAACATCTTTCCTCTCTATTCAACCGCATCAACATTTCCCAACGCACGAATCACTACTCACCATGCGATACGACGGATCCCTCCTGTGCCACCACAGGTGGAGCCCATTTTGGAGTCGTTACCTAGCCGATTACGAGGCGCTGCACGCCTACCACTCGGCCCAGACAGCCTACGTGGCCATTGACTTTGAGGGCCGCCACGGCTTCCAGTCTGGCCAGCTGTCGGGCACCTCCGAAGTCGCCGTGGCCGTGCTCCGGCCGCACGCACGGAACAGCGATGGCCATGTTCCGCCCACGACCGCCGCCATTGTCGACCAGTACCAGCTGCAGAGCTGCGCCTTTCCCATCGAGGGCCGGCAGCCGAGCGCGTCGGCGGCCAAGAACCGGGAGACGGCCTGCTTCTTTACCGCGACGCCGGTAGCAGAAGAAGATGTAGAGGAGACGCTGGTGGCGCTGTTGACGGCGCTCCGGGCTGAGCTGCCCCCGTCCACTCCCATGGTGCTCGTCGGCTACGCGATGGAGATGGAGTTTTCCATTCTCAACGCGAGCCTGCCGGGGGTCGTTGCGGGCGGCTTCTTTGCGGCCTGGGTCGACTTGCAGGAGACGGTGCAAAGCGTCTGTGGCAGCCGGCCAAGCCTGTGCGACGCGCTGTTGGCGCTCGGCTTTCCGTACGGAGAGATGGCGGCACCGGGGCGGGTGATGCAACACCGGGCGGGCAACGACGTGGTGCGGGAGCTGGCGCTGCTGCTTCACATGCTGCATTATGGGGAAGTGTGCGCGGCAGCCGCATCGATGACAGCAACAGCATCTTTGACGCCATCGACGACATTGACGGCACCTATTCCCCAACCCTTTTCCCACCCGATGCGCCCGCCCAAGAAGAACAAGAGCAAGGTCGACCAGGCGAGCGTGCACCGACCCCGGCCCTTTGCGGCCCACCCCTTCACCGTCTCGGTCAGCCTCGCGGACAAGTCGTCGCTGCGGCAGATTGCCCGCCACGTCTTCCTCTTGCGCCGCCTCTTTGCCGACTACGACCTCGTCACAGTCGCCATGAGCGTCGACGGGGCGCGCGGCTGGGTGTCTCTGCCGACAGCAGAGACCTGCGAGCGCTTTGTGGCCGAGACGGAGGGCCAAATGCGCAACGGCAAGGTGTGGCGAGCCCGGCTGCTGCCAGTGTCGGGGCCCGTGGCCAGAGCGCCGGATCCGAACAGCCGGCGCGGACGCAAGAAGCTGGGCGACATGCGGCAGCCGGGCAATGCGGGTGTGCAGGACGAGCGACAGCAGGAGCGTGCAGAGCGGAAGCAGGCCATGGAGATGGCGGATCTGTCCATGGGGGTGATGGATATGGATATTGAGTAATAATGCCCAGAATGGGAATTGCAGTCAACATCAAGCAAATGGTATGAATGAAACATTCAATCTGTCCTAAACTCCGGTAAATACAATTAAGAACTCGAACTACAGCCACAATCACACAAAAAACTCAATGGGGTGACTTCATTCCCGACTACATGCCGCAGGTCCACCCGCCGCACAGTGAACCACCACTCGAGTCGGCCGGTCCAGGGGAGGATGTACACGTTGTGGCCTTTGATTTTCCTGTCAAAGGTCATGTCGGCCACAATGGGTGTGTGCTTGCGGCCGCCGAGGCGCACCTGCAGGCACTGCGACAGTGGGTCAATTTGGACGGGCGCGTCGGCTTTGTCGGGCCGGAACTGGCCGGCACAAGCGCGGCTGCCGTCGGCATAGGTCAGCAGCATCCCGATGACGCAGGGCAAGTCATAGAGACGCGCGCGGCAGAGCTGGATGGTGGCGACATTGTGCAGACTGGCGGCCGAAAAGAACTGGGCGTAAAGTTTGGACTGCAGGATTCTGGAGCGCGGCCTCAGACTGACCGGAAAGGGGGTCTCTGGATCAATGTCTTCGTCGTCAATGTCGACAGCGGGGTGATTTGTGGCAACGCAACGGATGCCGTTGCCGTCCCCCTGGTCAAAGTACAGCGGCGACGGCGTGTCGGGGAGGAGGTAGCACTGCGTCCAGTCGCGGTGGATGGTGGCGGGCAGAAAGGGGCCGAGGAGGGCGTACCGCTTGCTCGTCGCGATCTGGGAGAGCGTCAGAAGGGGGAGGACAGAGGGGTCAAGGGACGGGCTGAGGAGAAGCATACCAAGACATTCCCGTAGTAGCCGGGGTCCGTGCGGACGTGGACGGCATGGACACGCTCGTCCGCCTCAATGGGCATGAACAGCCAGACAGTCGGGTCGCCGGCGGACTCGCAGTCGGTGTACCAGGCCTTTGTGGCCGCCAGGGCAGCCCTGCTGGTGCCGTGGGTATGCAGCGAGATTGGTGCGGCGCGGCAGCAGGCCGAGATACCGACGGTGGCCGGCTCGTTGAGGACGATGGCGTCCATGTGGGTAATGGCGGTGCGGTCCTCGTCGATGGGTTCAACGACCGAGGCGATGCAGGGACGGGCAGCGGTCCCATGCAGCGGCAGCGGCCAACGCATGGCAGCACAGTAGGTCAGGCGGCGGGGGCGGACGCGGCGCAGCTTGAGGCCGTCGGTCTCGACCCGGAGCCGGGCGTTGGGGCCGTCGAGGGGGAGCGTCATCCACCAGGTGTTCCGCTCCACGGCGATGCAGTCGAGCCGCGAGTCGTGCTGTCCCGTTGTGCCGACAAGGACCTTGCGGATGCCGACGGCGTCTTCCCAAAGGTAGACGATGGGGCTGGAACGGCGAGCGAACAAGGTGGAGACGGAGGTCGAGGTAGAGACGGAGTGCATATCGTTGAAAAGACTGTCGTCGGACAGACTGTCGTCCGAAAGGTGGCCCTCGTTCTCGTTGCCCTGATCGGCCTCCCTCTGCCCATCCCAGATCAACTCTGCACCGTCCGACCAGTCGTTTGACAGCCCTGCCACGTACCGCGTCCCCTCCATGGACATGTACCGCGCCCAGATCGGCGACTGCAGACGGAGGCTGTTCCGGCTGTCCCCCGCCGCCCGGTTGGCATACTGTGTCTGGACTGACAGCGTCGCGTACTCCCGGTACAGATACGCACCCACCAGTCGCCACAGCTCCAGCGGCAACGTCAGACATCCCGTCGCTCCATACGTCGTGGCCAGCCCTTGGGCCACTGCGTCCGTCAGCCACTGACGTCTCTGCTGCTGCCTTGACGCAGACTCGATCATGGTCGGACGCATCACCTCCGTCACGCGCGTCTGCATCGGCAAAAAGCCAACAGTGGCGCAGCCGAAGTGCAGCGCGTCAAAGATGCAGCCGTCCAAGGCGACCCGAGTGGCCCGACGGGGGCAGCGGGCGGAGAAGCCGCAGAACCGAATGGGACTGGAAAGGGTGGTAGGAAGGGCTATTCATGGTTAGCAGGGCGACGGAGAGGAATGGGCGACCTACAGGTGACAATCCACTCGTCGGCTTCAAACGGGAAGCGACAAAAGGAACAATATGTCGCGTAGGGCGACATGGTCGTCCTTGGTTGCAGAAAAGCTGACATAGCTCGTGGAAATAAAAGAGATAATAGATGAAGGCGGGTGGCGGTTGGCGGTTGAGATATGATGGTTGAGCGGTAACAGTTGAGTGTTGCGAGTCGAGTGGTGAGAGTTGAGTAATGGTTAAGAATCGAATGTGGAAAAGGAAGAGAGATGTTTGAGAGATAGTTGAGGGAAAAGAGTAGTCGAGACAAGGAAAGACGAAAAAGGCTATAGCAATACGACTGCCGTCACGTAATAACTCTCTGTGAGTAAGACGACAAAAAGAGAACTTGAGCTCAACTCATTACTAACAGAACTCTTTGAATTCAAAAATATGTTGCCCAGTTCGGGGATAGAAGATTCAAAAAATCGATCCAGGCAGGGATCGAACCTGCAATCTCTTGGTTCGTAGCCAAGCGCCTTGCCATTTGGCCACTGGACCTCTTTGTGGTTGATTAGCCTCTCATAGTGGTTTTAGGAAGCATTCAAATTGTGTGGCTTTTCCTATTTTCCAGCACTCTGTTTGGTTCCAGTTCTCCAAGTTTCATGTTTCATCTCAGGGCTATCTATCATAGGTACTAGGACTGCCAGCGGAAATGGACATGCATACTAATAATGTAGCAGGTACAAGGTGAAATGGGTGATAGAATTCGTGGTCGTGTCACGGACCGCCGTGCCAGGCCCATAGACCTACCCCACTCTCCAGCCACCAAGGGGTGGCTGTGCCCCAAGTACTGCCACTCTAGACCGCCATCGAGGATTATCCTCGGTTCGCACTCGCCTCCTGAACATAGCTCCTTAAGCTACGTCTTTGTCTCAACCCTGCCTGCACCCTCTGTAGAAGACTCGCTGTTCCGAACCTATCCTCGTCCTCGCCTCTCCGTTCTGTCTGCCCGTGACAGGTCGTTCTATTCTGACATTATGGCGAGCGCGATGATTACGATGCCTTGGAGATTAACCTTTGTGGTAGGCATGAGTGGAATGATACATGGCCCTTTCCCATAATGGCCTTTGAAAGGTCACTAGTAAGAAGCACATACAGAAAAGGCAGAAATTCGACATGACGGGCAGAAAACCTAGAACCATCCATCCCGCAAAAAGAGAAGTACATGCTTCCGCTGGTTCGTTACACTTGGCGCAAGACAGGCCGACAATTTTAGGCATTGCCTTCTATAATTTGAATTTTAAACTAAACAGTAATGCCCTGTTTGTGCCCAAAAAGTCTATTGTACTCCAACCGCCACATCGATGCATGCGATTACATACGCAGACGCAACAGCTACCATCACGTGCCACTATCATAAAAGTGGGTCTCTGGATAATCCCTTTTGCAGATTCGCCCGAGTCAGACCCACTTTATTGCCAAGACACATTTGCCGGATTAGCACCGGCACAATGCCATGCACGATGCCGGCGCACACACGCCGCGGCACTCAATGGACCCTATGCCTCTTTGCCGAGCACAGGCGCTGTTGCGGGGTCGAAGGGTGTGCCAAAGGCTTTGGCGAGGGCGGTGGTGGCGTCGTGGACGAGCTTCTTGCCGGTGTTGTGAATACTGTTGATTAGTTTGGGAAATGCATCACAGTCAGCAGCCACTTACCCTGCGAGGATCAACACCGAATGGGTGGCACCTGGGTACGTATGGACATCCAGGGGCACGCCGGCGTCGCGCAGTCGGTCGGCAAAGGCAGTGGCCTCGGGTGCCAGCAGGTCGCAGCCGGCAATGGCCAAAAAGGTTGGCGGGCTCTGAGCAAGAAGCGCGGCGGGCGCAAAGCAGGGCGAGGCAGTCCACTCGTCGGCGCCGCGGGGGCCAAAGTACTTTTCGCGGTACCACTGCATGCGTGTGGGCGTGAGCCAGGGCGAGTGGCGGGAGGCGTCCCAGGCGGTCGCGATGGTGGCCGTGTTGTCGATGACGGGGCAGATGAGCAGCTGGAAGCAGGGCTGAACCGTGGTGGCAAAGGCGGCGTGGGCAGCCTTGAGGCTGACAATTGAGGCGAGACCGCCGCCGCTGTGCTGTTAGGAGGCGTGGATAAGTAGGCAAAAAGAAACAACTTACGCCGAGAGGCCGCCGAGGGCAATCTTGGACTTGTCGAGCCGCAGTTCGGCCACGGTGGCGGGCGACAGTATCCACTCTAGGCCGGCATACGAGTCGTCGGCTGCCGTGGGGTAGACGTGTTCGGGCGCGTGACGGTAGTTGACGGAAATGACGACGCACGAGAGGTCTGTTGGTGAGAAGAGTCGTCAACAAGACGGCACGGATCCAAGGAGTGGCGCATCAAAACACTCACACTTGCACAGATACGTCAGGAAGCCGTTTTCGCTGGCCAGCCCGCCCACCACCCAGCCGCCGCCGTGGTACCACACCAGACAGGGCCAGCCGGCCGCCGGCGCTGTGCCCGTGGGTCGGAAGATGCGCACCTGCACGGACCCGTCGCCCAGCGGCCGGTCCTCGACCGAAGCGACATCCATCAGCCGCTGGCCGGTGTTAGCCATAGGCGAGGAGCCGGAGCGCGATGCCGGCGTCCACGGCAGCGTCTCGGAGCGGGGGCAGTACTGCAGCACGGTATCGTGGAAGTCCACATATTCAGGGTCGAGCCGGTCCCGGATATCGGGGTGGAGAGGCTGGTAGACGGGGCGGGCAGAGGAATCCATGGTGAGCGTGATCGAGGAGAAACCTCCATGGGGTCGGGGTCGCGCGCATTAAGAACCAGTCCGGGTGGAGTCAACTGCCTGCCGGACCGATGCCGGATAAGGCTCCGTTAGGGCTAGTGCCTGAGCGGGGTTAACCAGTCAGGCGGGTGGCGTTGAGTCGAAAGGAGGAGAAAGGAGATACGTTGTTTATGTAATCAAATAGAAATACACCTGGGATAAGCCAAAGCCAAATTGAAATCGGTAGAGGAAGGAGCACATTTAGATGCAACTTTGTGACAGTTACACTACATTCAAGCCAAAAGAGCCAAACTAGCCAAGCCGGCAGGTGCCGCGGTCGATCAGACATGTGAGTAATTAAAGCGAATCACGAGGCAGATCGCTACGAATTCAAACACATGCTCCTATCGCCCCACAATACCGATCTGGCTGCGGCCCGTCTGACGTCGTGGTGCCGGACATTGCATCAATCGTTCGCACAGCACCGAGGCCAATCAAGTCTTGAGCACAGACAATGTGCCGTTTTACGTAGCATCGCGTCCATCGCCTCCTCGGTCAGGCGCAGACGACTTTGCAAACATATAGTCTGAGTTATATAGAGCTGCAATTCAACGTATATATTAACTCGCGTAGCCCTCCCGTTCTCTTCCCTCTGGAGTTCCAACAGACGACGAACTCATCTTCACGCACCATGAAGTCCTCGCTTCTGCTCGCCGCGGCTCTGCCGCTGGCAGTCGCTACCTCTCCCAAGCGTGAGACAGCAGCGGCCATCTGGGATGCCATTGAAGAGGCGGCCACCTGCACGGCCTGCGAAGCTGTCCTCACCCTGCTGCAGGTCGTCGCCCACCTGGGCAACGATGACTTTTCTAGTCTCCTGGCAGAGATTTGCATCCTCTCTGGGGTACGTTGACCTCTTGTCTCTTGTCCCTTGTCTCTCGTCTTCCATTTCCAACACCCCAGGCGGAAGACGATGATGTCTGCACCGGCATCATGGCGCGCGAAGGCCCTATCCTCGCCCATGACCTCCGCCAGATGGCCATCGGCTCCCATACGTCCCAGGTCTTCTGTGCCTACCTCTTTGGCCTCTGCGCCCTGCCCGCGGTGACACCGTACACAGTCGACTTTCCCTCGCCCAAGCCCACCACCAGCCGCCCCGGGCCCAGCGGCCAGCCGCCCCTCGAGGTCGTCCACTTTACCGACATCCACGTCGACCGCGCCTACACGGCCGGCGCCAGCTACAACTGCACCAAGAACATTTGCTGCCGCGCCTACACGTCCGATGACGCACCCGGCATCACCGACTATCCCGCCGGCGCCTACGGAAACCACGCCTGTGACGCGCCCGTCTTGCTCGAGGAAAGCCTCTACGCAGCCATTGGCGCGCTCGTGCCCGATGCCGCCTTTGCCCTGTTCACCGGCGACGTGGTCGAGGGTGCCGTCTGGCTCGTCAACGAGACCGAAGTCACGGCCGACATTGACGCCGCCTATGCGCTCATGACACAGTACGGCCTACCGACCGTCTACGCCACCGTCGGCAACCACGACACGGCGCCTGTCAACTCGTGGCCGCCGCCCGCCATTGACACGACCATTTCGAGCCAGTGGGCCTACGACGCGCTGTCGGCGGCGTGGTCGACGTGGATCGGCAGCAGCGAGGCCGCGCTGGCCGACACGAACCTCGGCTACTACTCGACGGTCACGGGCAATCTGCGCATCATCTCCATGGACACCAACATGTACTACACTGAGAATTTCTGGCTCTACGAGGCCACCATGGAGACGGACCCCGGCGGGCAGCTGGCCTGGCTGGTCGACGAGCTGCAGGCGGCCGAGGATGCCGGGCAGCGCGTCTGGATCATCGGCCACATGCCCATGGGGTCGTCCAACACGTTTTACGACGCCAGCAACTACTTTGACCAGATCGTGCAACGCTACGACGCCACCATTGCCGCCCTCTTCTTTGGCCATACGCACAAGGACCAGCTGCAGATCGCCTATGGCGACTACACAGCGCGCTCAGCCGCGAATGCTGCTGCCGTCAGCTACATTGCGCCGGCCCTGACACCGACCAGCGGCATGCCGGCCTTTCGCGTCTATTCGGTCGACCCCGTGACATATGGCATTCTGGACGTTGTCACGTACTATGCCGACATGACCGCGGCCGACTACCAGACAACCGGCCCGACCTGGACCAAGTACTACGCGGCCAAGGAGGCCTATGGTCCGCTGGTGACGCCACCGCTGACCGACGCGGCGGCCGAGCTGTCGCCCGCCTTTTGGCACAACCTGACCGAGGTGCTGGCGGCTAACCAGACGGCCTTTGACGCCTACTATGCACGCAAGTGGCGTGGCTACGACGTGGACGCATGCACGGGCGACTGCGTGGCCGAGGAGATCTGCCTCATGCAGTCGGCCCAATCGCAGTACAACTGCTGGACGCCAAGTATCGGCCTCAACTTGAAGAGAGATGCCGTTGTCGCCCAGGAGCATGGCCACGACCACAACGAGTGCGAGGCCAGTCTGACCCGGCGGATGATCCAGGCAGTGCAGTCGAAGAGAAAGTAGAAGATAATGTAATGTCCACAATATGTGTAGCGATAATCAAAGACATCAGAAGGAATATGGCTTGTGGATACGGTATAACGGTATCAGATTGAAGAGCAAGATTCTCCTCATCGCAATGCAATGATAACGAATCATTCGCAATCAGATGCGAGATATCAGGCCAAAGGACGCGGGGTAATGAAATGGTCGGGCATGGTCAGGATGATCTGCATGATCTCATTCTTATCAACCAGAAGGAGAGGCTGCTATAAGCAGGCAGACAGACGGCTGTGACTGTGAGTCTTTTTTCTTCGTATCTTCGTGCCCATTGCCATCATCCAAAACTTCGAGTGTGTTCATCCTATTTTTCGTTAAAGCTTGGCGGTTTCATTCCATCAACAGCACAAAAGTTACTTTACTTTCCAACATCTCCAGCTGCCGCTATGCCTATCATTGCCGGGGCGCATCAAGCTCCAGCGAGAAAGATGGGGCCGACAAACCAGCATTGGGGAGCGCAGTAGTGCACTACATGGTACTCTCATTGAAATGCAAACGTCTATCAAGGACAAAAAGGAGCTGGTAGTATTCTTGGAGAAGTAGAAGGAAGACCTCGAGGACTCTTACAAGGGTATCTAGCTATTCACAATCCGATCTTATGTTCTTGGACAGATTTCAGCACCTTTTGTGCTCTGGCAATCGCCTCTTCCACCCGGCGACCTCCCGTACCGCATCCACTGCCCCCCAGAGCTTCGGCTCCCACGCCCCGTGCTGCACCTCCTTCTTGCGGAACGAACGGGACATGGGGACTTCGCGGGCTACCACATGCGCTTCCACCCGCATGGCAACTTTGACCCCGACTGCGAGTGCGGCAGCCCAAAGGCACCCGGACACCTGGTCCAGTGCCCTCTGACCATTGCACAATGGCAGACACAGGCAGCACTCCATCGGCTCCCCCGCATCCCCCGCAACCCGGCACAGCGCGGGCGTTTTCTTCGGCGACTGCTCCGGCAGCCGCACTTTTTCCAGCTTCTCTCACGTTGTTCTCCACTGCTCCCCTGGTAGCTTGCCCTACCAGGTTCGCGGCCTGCCGCTCCTCTCCTCTCCCCTCTCTCCTTCCGGCGCATCACCGCCACCCAGAACATCCACTTTGGTCAGCTGCATGAGCTGACTTCAGTGCGACGGCTAAGAGCCACAGACACAATACACACTGACCTGCTCACCAAAGGCGGTCGTGCTTGAATTGTATTCCCCCAGGACGGTACCACAGGGACCCGGGCCTCGTCTCTCTTTTCCAATGTACAGTAACCAGGGGAGTCACCCCCCCTTTCATAGACCTGGAAAGCACGCGTGACGTCACCACACGATGCTCGCCCGTCGCATACCCCTCGGGAGGTTGCCGCTCACGCGGCGCGACGATTAAAATTTATTATTATTATTATTATTATCTTCCACCCGGCGTGTGTAGGCAAGTATTTCGTTGGGGACAAACAGCCCACTGTCCCTGAGGTACTGCGTGTAATGCTCTGAAGCCTCAGCGTTTCGTTGTGCCGCGAGTGCCAGTGCGCGGTGTTGACTGTCATCAAAGAAACGCGGGACCACTTCTGTTCTTGGCTCCTTGTACAGCTTTGGGTATATCACCTTGTAAAACAAATCGACCAGGTCCGAGGGATGGTGCAAGAGCTCTGCCATGCCCAGTTCCGGTTCATCCAGCAGGTCCATGGTCCACTCCTCGGCGAGTTTCCGATGGCCGCCAGACACGTCCTTCCTGGCCTGCAGCACCACGTGAAAGACGGTATACTCGGCACGGTACTTGTCGGTGGCCATGTTTGACGCGACCTTGCCCGTGATCCACGGCGGTGGCACAAACAGCTGGCGCGGTACGGCGCTGGTCCATTCCCAGTCGATCACCGCCTGGATATTCAGGTCGTCGTCCAAGAGAATGTTAGGCCACCGCAGGTCCAGATGGCACAGTACAAAGGCGCCAGCGTCCTGACAGGCGCCAAGACGGGCAGGCACCTCCCGCGCAAGACAGTCGAGCGCAAAGATCTCAAACTGGGACAGCTTCAGTGTCTGCTCGTTCACGGGGAGACGGAACAGCTCGTTCATGAAGCGCAGCTGGTGGCGCACAAAGTCGGTACTGGAAGCAAAGGGCGCCCGTGGGGCAATGTCACAGCCATAACCCTGCAGCTCATTGCCGTGGATGGACGTCGGCGGTCCAAGAATGGGCGCAGGGCCGCTCCGTGGGTCCAGCATCAAGGAGCCAGCCAGGGGCAGCTCGAGCGCGCGCAGGCCGGCATAGACATCGATGAGCTGCGCGTAAAAGTGCTCCCTTCGTTCGCATGTGTCCTGTCTAAACACTTCCATGTCCAGCGTGTGGCCATCCACGTAGTCCATGATGAAGGCCTGCATCGCTGGCCGGCCGGCGACCAGAGCGGCCTGACCAAAGGCGTGCACAGCCGGCAGGGGGATTGTGGAGTGGCACTGGACGTATCTGCAATGTCAGGGCGTGCCGTGGAAGCAGAAAGGGCACAATATTACCGCATCGTTGCCACTTCGCACTGCACCTTGGCCCAGGGATCGTGGACCACCGAGGCCATGGGAATGCGCACAATCCATCGCTTGCCGTCGTCAAACACGACAAAGAAGCACACGTTGAAGCTGCCGTTCTTGGTGTCAAAGATGTAGCAGGCCTGCTGGTCGCGATGCCGCGATGCTAGACGGCAGACGGCATCATGGCTGATGGTGTCGATAAACGCCTTTTTGCTCGCTACTCGCTGTTCGTTTGTGCGTGGATAAAGAGGGGGGAACGCGGGTCGAATCCGCAGGGCCACGCCGATACGGAAGAGGCCGCCCCATAGACGGTACAGCGTGCCCCGGAGCAGCCATCGTGCCCGGTCCAGCAGGTCAGTGACGAGCAGCATCGAAAAAGGCGTTTGGGCTGGAGCTTCGCGGACCGGAAATCTAGCAGTGGAAATTGTGGGGCCGGAGGAGGTAGCCCGATAAACCCATGAACGTGGCACATTCTCCGCATTTATGGAGTCGAGGGGTTATTCCCTGGTCTGGCTATCCTTGGCCTCTGATTGGCTAGGAGGCTGGCAACATACACGGCCGCAAGACCAACACTACAGAAGACACCTTCTGTACTGTCCGCTGGCGTTGCGTTTAGAACCAGGCAGCTTTTTCAGCTGTTTCGTTCGCTGCGGCCGGAGCCGCATTTCGGCCGTGACCCACCCTAACTAAATTCGCTAGTGCTGATACCACTGCGGCCTGGACGTCTCCGCCTGACAAAGCAATACGAGTTCTGCTCTCCTCCTGCCTGTTCGGGATCGATGCACCATTGCAGCTCCGAGGTTCTGCCAATAAAACTTTCAAATTTTTAATTAATCAAAGAAATTTCCGTCCAAATGAGAATTGCAGCTAATTTCCATTCATTTATGAGATCCTTAGCCGCTTGTTGCTCTCTCCAGACCCGGCTGCCATTGTTCTTCTCGCAATACACACGTCTCCCTTGGTTGCAAACACGGGAACATTTATATAACTTCTGAACGGTCCCACGACATGACGATTTCTGTCTTGGCCAGCGACTCCTGGCGCCCCTATCCAGCGAGGCCGCATGTCCGGGCCAGAGAAGCCAGTTTGCAAATCTCCAGAGGCCGGCAGGATTTCCGGCTTAACAAACAGATAGCGGCATCTGTGCCATGCGGAATTGCTCACAACATAATGCGGATCGCTGCTGACAAAGTACTGGGGCAGATTGAAAATCTCGTTCAGGCTCACAGTACTGGACGGCCGCAGACTCGATCCCGGCCAGCAAGTGGAAAATTCCATACTGCTGTACCCCTGGCTGGTGTAGAACATATGGCTGAAGTACACTCCATCTCCAAACGACCTCCCGTTGGTGACCTGTGAGAGCCGAAGGCCTGTTTGCAAAATGTTGTTCCAGTTTGCGGCATCGCTGCCGTGCCATGCGAAAAGGCTGTTATTTGGGGGGGGTTCAGAACATTTCACGACTGCTGACGCCGCGGCGTACGCAGTCTCGATCTTTGGCGGATTCTGCAGCACACAAAACTGCATCCACGTCACATCCGTCGCCCCTCCCCGCAACCGATAGTCAGGATGCATTTCCAAGATGCAAGACTGGTTAGTAGCCATGATCCAGCGCAACAGCATAGCACCTGACTCGGTCAGCCCCGGTACCGATGTGATGTCGTCCTGGGGATGACCGAGTAGGTGATTCCGTAGCGTGGATATGGACGGAAAGCCTGTTATTATATCTCGTAGAGACGAGACGACCAAAGAATCGATCCGGGTCTCCTCTTTGCGCCGCAAGATTGCCGTCAAGTTTTCCTCGTGAGGTGCCATGAGAAATGTACCTGCGTCAAGCAGCAACAGCAGAATGCCGTTCTTGCGGCTGACTGAGCGGATTCGTACACGGTGTGTAGCTTCTAGCACTTTGCTCTGGCTTCCCACGTTAATATGAGCTTGTCCCAGGTCCGTGCCCATTTTTTGGCGCACAGGGCGACTAAGCTGTGTGGCAGAGGACTTGCAAGGCAGCCGAATTGTCACCCATTGGCCTGCCCGAACCGATAAAAACTGGGGGGCTGACAGGGCCATGGTGACATGGGGCCCTTTGGCAGGTGTCCAGCTGTAGATGCCGTTGGATTCGGAAGCCCCTGGTGCTAGCAACTCTTCTGTATTGTGGGGTGTGTGGAATTGTCCTCTTCGTGGACCCTGCAAATTGGCATAGAAGAGGTTCACCAGCAGATCAACGGCCGATGGCTGGAAGATTATATCGTGTTCCACGCTGGGGCCTAGACCCATGGTGGCACATTGGAAGTGGCAGAACTCATTGCTACAAACCATTGGTCGAACAGCCACAAAACCCTCGGCGAGCGGCGAGTAGCAGACTGGACACTGTGTCTTGTACCGCTCCAACTGGTCGAGAGCAAACTGCATGGCCACGACCGGGAAGCTGCGATGATCGGCGTCGTCTGTGTTGCGGCGCTTTCGCTTCACGATTGGGTTGTTTTCGATAAAGTGCTCGTAGGCCTCGTCCCACGAGCCATCACATACCTCGTGCAATTGAGCAATTTGCCAAAAATAGGCTTCCATGTGTTTCTGGGCGTGCTTGGAAATCAAGAGGTTCGAAAACTGCGAGGGGAAAATCGACGACGTGCTGTATTCGCCAAAGGCAGCCGCTGCTTCGGTGACCGTTGGCATAGACTGCACGCACCGCCCGATGCGAAAGGACACCTGAGCTTGCAGTGCCGTGTCGTTTGCGAGCGTATCGTAGGACGTGTACTTTCCACACATGCGGATCAAGAGGACAATGTGCATGGACCTGTTGAGGCCCCAGGCGAGCATCATTTCCGACGTCAACCCGAGCTCCGAGACTTCAGTCGAGATGCCAATCAAGAGGCCCGAGCAGCCGGTCGTGTCTCGGAGAATGCTGAAATCATAACACATATTTGCCGCGGCACGGCGGTCTTGGTCGATCAGCTTTTCTGACGTATGTTGGCCACGTTGTCTACACAGTCGGCGCACCGCTGGTATTCTGGATAGACGATTGTCCAGGAAAGAGACACATCCATCGCCAGCGTCATAATCGTCCATGACAAAGTCCTCATCGCCATCGCTCTCGCTGTCACTCTCGCTGTCGAGATCACTGCCAAAGTCACCGTCATCAATGTAGACCGTTTTCGAGCGACCAGCTGCATCCATGATGGTACGAGCGTTGTTCAAGGCGTCTTTGATTTTTGTGACGAGATCGGTGAGGCTTTCAGACGGCAGACCGGTAGGAATTCGCGCCAGCGACGCTTCATATAGGATGGGTATTTCGTCATTGCAAAGGGAAATGAAAGGCGTTTGTGCTTCACCGCCCAGGTCTGTTTGCATGTTAGTCAACTTCGTGCGAAAGAGGTCCAGGTCCAGATCTCATCCCTTTGAACAAGATGCAAATCGACAAGTCATGCTCGAGGTCCTCTTGGCTGTAGGTAAGGACAAGCTCCCCGTCCACCTTGCCCTTTTCGACACCTATGATGTTGGGGTCTTTGCTGCTTTTGAGACTTTTTTTCAACTGACGGAAATCAGTTGAAAGATATCGCAGAGCTTGTCGCTTGGGGCATCTTGTCGTTGACCTTGTCGCTGGCCGTCTGATAGGAGGTGTTTCTATGGTGAGGCCGGCGACAAAGATGGAAAAGCTTGAATCTCACCGGTCGTATCTTTGGAAAAAGCAGGAACGCATTTCAGAAACACAAGTGACTAGAGCCAGTCCTCCAACTTCAATACTCTCCCAGCCAGAAAAGCATCGATCCGCACGTAGCAGGGAATGCATCGTGAGCTACCAGTGAATAGCCGTGAAAAAAATAATTCGTAGAACATTACTGGCTCCAATTCATGCCATGACGACACAAAGAGTCAGAGAAGTGCCGCTGGGCCTCGAAATAAGGCGGACAGCGGCCGGATGGCGACCATAGGTATCCATTCCGATTGGTTGGTGACTATGGAGCGTCCGCGGAAGACGGCTGGCTTTCAGTACATCGTGTGTGGTAAAGAATTTTTTTAAGGCAAAAGGAACAAAAGTGAAAGGGAATTCTGTGAATTGAATAAATGGCTGCTACGAAATCAGCGCTGGGCGATGCCAGGAAGGAACGTCCTCGTGGACCCACTTTTTAAATGGCGACGGCTTTTGGTGTTTCCAGCAACGTCACTTTTCTCTCTGATCGACGCGACAGAAAAGAGTCGTCTTCTGGCAAACCTCCCAACGGATTGCGCAACCCAGAGTCGAAGCCGAACGAACACACACACACCATGCCAATAGAACCTCCGGGGACAACGGGCCGGCGCCGCCAAAACAGCAGCGCGTCGGCCACGTGGACATTGCCGCAGAGACCAAAGACGACGACAGGTGGCAGAGGAGGCGCCGTTCAGCCTGGCTCGGCGCACGTGTCCGACCCCTTTCTGCACGACTTCTTGCAGCCTGTATTTGACCCGGCAGCCTACTGGAACGCGACGTTGGGAAGTGGGAGTGGTAACAATGGTGGTGGTGGCAGCAGCAGCAGCAGCAGCCGGACACGAACGGGCGGCACGAGCAAAACGACCGCAACGACCACTACGACTGCCGACCAGGCCGCCCTCGCACAGACAACCCTCTCGCAGCTAGCCGCCCACACAACGCGCCTCACGGCCGTGCTCACCCAGCTGACCGACGACATTCTGCGCAGCGGCAGTCGGCTGACGTACGAGGTCGAACTGCTGCGGGGCGAGACGATTGGCCTGGCCGAGGTGCTGGAACAGGTCAGCGAGGCGATGCCAGGGGCGAAGACAGAGGCCGAGGTCGAGCCCAAGACCAAGGCCGAGGCTGATGGCGCTGCGGCCGACGAAGAGGTCCCGTCGGACAAGGACCTCACACCCCCCTCTGCGCTGGCCCAGCTCCGCATGCTCGCCCAGGTCCGCGCACGCCTCGACGCCGTCATCCGCACGTTTGGCGACGCCATGGAATTTGTCATGCCGCCGTCGGCGCTGTCGGTCAGCGCGTCGTTTCTGTCCGTGTCGGGGCCCGAGACGGCGGGCGGCCAGGACGCGGGCAGTGGCAGTGCCGGTGCGCGGTCCGGCGCCGGCGCAACGACGTCTCTCGAGGACAAGGGCCAACACCAGTTGCGGACGCGACGGGATGAGGTGGCCCAACTCCTCCAGGGCGACAATGCCGACAACATCGAAGAGGCCGCGGCCCGGGTGGCGGCGCTGCGGGCGCTCTGCCAGGTGTGGGCGGGCACGGCCGAGGAAAAGGCGCGGGCCAAGTTTGTCGACGGACTGCAGCGGATGGTGGACGAGCGACAGAAACAGAGGGAGCGGGAGCGGGAGAAGCAGGCGGCCGAGCAGACGACCACCGCCACATCGAGTGGGCCAACCGCCAGCACAGCATCCGGCACGGCATCTGGCACAGCAACGACAGACGGCACGTCCACCGCAGCATCCACCCAGGACGCGAGCAACCCTTCGGCGGCGGCGGCAGCCATCAACCGGGGCTACACGTCTGGCTACGGCTTCATCAGCCAGCTACAAAAGATTCGCGGGGGGTTGTAAAGGCGAACACGATATTGGGCAATTTCACATGAGCAAGCGCTGGGCAGATTTAGCAAGTGACTCTGCGAGATGCGTCTTGGAATTCATGCACATGGCAACAGCGATACTGTTGGCCTCTTCTGGGCCTCTTCTAAACGGCAGACATTCTTACAAGTCGCGCTGCCCCTATTTGGCCCGGGCGCGCTTGTCTTGTGCAGCCTCTATGAGAAGAAAAGACAAGAGGGAAAGAGAGAAAAAAGAACTGTAAAAAGGGAACACACAAAATCTGCCCGACTCCTGCCTCAACTCCCGGAACGCATGCAAAGTTCTGATTTGATATACCGTGGGCTGTAGATCGCCCACACTGGACACCTGCTCTGTTCCAACCAAGAACCAATAAGACGAGCAACCCGAAGAAAACAGACAAGCCAAACGCAATGCTCTCTCTAATGCTACTTGTTTTTTTCCATACCGCCGCGCAGAAAATCAGAAAGCACCAAACTCCGAGTAGTAGGCTGAACAGCCAAATCGACCACTGGCCCTACCGCTGCATGGTTGACCGGTTCAGGGCCTCCTGGAGCTCGGGACGCTCCTTGAGCGCGTCATAGGCCATCTCAAAAGTAAACCATTTTCTTTGGCGTTTGATCTTCTCGGGCCAGTCGTTTTCCTCGCTCGTGACGGTGACTTCGTAGAAGCGGTAAAGGGCACGCTCGCGGGTCTTGGTCTTTGAAGGGGCCTTGGGCGGCCGGGTCTCGACAATGTCGCCGAGGTCGTAGTCAATCTGGACAAGAATGCCGGCCTCTTCCCAAGCTTCGCGCTGGGCGGCAGCCTCGCACTCCTCGTCCGTCTCCCAGCCGCCCTTGGGCAGCACCCAGCCCTTTCTCCGCGTCGACTGTATCAACATGACGTACTTTTTGTCTTCGGTCAGCGGGACGACGCCGGCGACGAGGCGCTCGCCTTTGGAGTTGTATCCTGGACCGTCAGCAGGCGTTGGCGCCGGGAGGACAAGCAGACCTACTTTGATTTGTACGCCCGGTTCGCGACTCCATCGATCGGGTAGCTGTAGCTTTGCTTGCGGCCATTTTTGTGTGTTGTGTAGTGTGTGTTGTATGTTGTATATTGTGCGTATTGTGAAAGGTGTTGGTCTGAAAAGTGCTCGCCAGTCGCTTACACTGATCTCCGGTATGGCCGAGGAGCTCGTAGCTAGTCGTGTGCGCTGTGTCGATGGCGAGAAAGTAGCAAAGGCGCCGGCACAGAGATCGCAAATGGCACAGGAGGCAAACGCTGGCAAAAGCCGGCAAACGCTCAAGAGCTGAACGTCGACTGTTGTCTGCAGCAAGTTTGCAGTTTGCGCAAAGCTATCGCAAAATCTCCAAATGCCCCTCTTTGATTGGTCGCGTGAGAGTGGTCGGGGCTTAGCTCTACCACAGTACTGTACAGTGCCGCTGGCTCGAGAGTCCTGGACCAGAGATGGGCACCCGCTGGCCAGAAGGTTCGACAGCGGCAGACGGTGCAGCGCGGAGACCGAAGCTGTGCAGTGCAGCTGCAACGAGAAGCCCACGGAATGGAGAGGGCGAAAATCGATTTTGAAGCTCGAATAGGGACTAGGGCGAAAGGCGGATTTTGGTGGCAAAGGTAACGAACGAAGGAGGAGAGGAGAACGAAATGGGGAGAAGGGTAGCTTGGGAGACGGGAAGAAAGACCAGCCTGGTGTCCAATTGAGGTGGAAAAATTGCAAAGAGTCCAGGTCAAAAGGTCTAAAGGTCAAAAGGTCGCGAGGCAAAATTCGCAGCCGGGAGCTGATGACAAGCCCGCCGCGATTCCCTAGCGCAGCGTGGTGGGGAAAAGGGAGAAAGTGGTAGGGAGTAGGGAGTAGCGCAGCGAGTAATTATAGCGGTATGGGCGCTGGAGGGTTGAATTGGCGGCTGAGGCGGCGAGCGAGGTGTTGGTGTCGGGGCAGAGTCCGCTCGAGCTGGAGAGGAAGCTCGAGAACAGGTAGCAACAGCAACAAAACAAACCAAACTAAACCGCCTCGCCGGAGCGCCGGGATGGTGATGGAACAGAGTCTCGTGCCATGGTAGGAAGCGCGAGGGGCAGCGCCAGGCGGCGAGAAGCTTAGCTGATATATGAGGAGAGCAAAGAGAAAGCGAGCAGAAAAAAGGAATAAGAACGGCGAATCAAAGGTGAAAAGGAGCTATGCGTCGTTTGGGGAAAGCTTCGTTTTGGACTGGTGTGGCTACCTGCTTGGCGGCACGAGAAGAGTACAGTACCTGTAGGACCGCTGTATTACGTCCGTCGGGCATGTATTGCTACTCCGTATCGCCCGTAAAGTCCTCACCTCCGTCCTCGTCTAATCCCCGGCTCAGGCGGATGCCACGCTGGACCGCTGGCAACCCTCTGTAGCGGCGTGGGGTGCGCTCCAAGTACCTGGAGGGTACCTGGAAGGGTCCCTGCGAAGACGTGCCTTGCAGCGATATGCCGGTCATGTGAGAGGTACACGGACTCGTACCTGCCCTTCACCGCCCCAACTAGCTGATTACGCTTTCCACACCTGCGCTCCTTCCTCGTGTCGCCGTCTCGCCGTGCGCCTCCTCCTTCCTCTTTGTGCCTTGGTTGCCTAACGTAACTGCCGCATTTTATCGTCTTGCTGGTTTGACCATCGCCGGGCGTTAAAATAGTCCTTTTCCCTCGATACGTCGATACCTCCCCTCTATCCCTTGATGACCTGACCGTCCCCACCACGCTCCAAGCTCGAACAACCCCTCCTTTTGCCAGCCCGCTATGGCGACCAACGGCCCCGCGAGCCCCGATCTCCCTGAACGCCCTGAAAACCAAACCCCTGGGGGCCCTGGAACACCGGGAAGCCCTGAAAGTCCCCCAGACACCGATGGCGCCGACAACGATCCCCTAGGCGACCTCTCCTTCATCCGGCCCATCGGTGAGTCGCACAGTTGCTCTCGTGTTATACTCTCTGTGTTCTTTTCTCTTCGCTTCCCCGTCTGGCGACGCTGAGTGCGGCGCAGCGGCTCTTCTCCTCCAACCATTTCTCCCCGTGCCCAAAGCAGCGCTGTCCGTTGGCGTGTCCACAATTTGTGACCCCCACCAGGAACTGTCTTCCGCCGTCTGTCTGCTCGCAGTCTACTCGTTTCCTGCTGTCACTCGAATCCGAGATGAGATCCGCATAGTAATTCCACTTGTCTGATTCCCGCCCATCTCGGGCGATCTCTCGGGACCGTTACGCGCAGTGTGCCGTGAAGGGTGTCTGCGCTTGACGATCGGTGATGCGAAATGATACTCTAATCGCATGTCATGTGTCTCGGACTCTGCTGACAGCTAGGATACTCCAACTCCAACCACTGTGGCTACTGCCACGGCAAGACCGGCGATGGCAATCCCAAGAAGCGTGCGCTCATGTCTGGTTCTTTGTCCATCTGCTCGTCTGACCGTCTGAACCCTCAGGTTTCTCTTACTATGCCTCATCCCATTCGCTCACTCCGGCCCTCTACCAGGACCTGATCGACCGCTGCTGGAGACGCTCTGGCACGCTGCTCTACCGGCCGAACCAGCGCAACATGTGCTGTGCGCACTACACGCTCCGGCTTGATGCTGCCAACTTCCACGCCACCCGTGACCAGCGGCAGGCCGTCAATCGCTTTAACCGCCATGTCACGGGCGAGGCATATGCCCACGAGGCAGCCCGCCTCCGCCCACGGTCACGTCAGGAGGCCAAGCAGCGCGAGACTATCTTCGAACTGGTCGAACGCATCCACGAGGCTGAGTTTTCCAAGCTTCCTGGGCCGACACTGCCCGCCCACCGCTTCGAGGTCACCCTCGAGCACGACACATTCACCGAGGAAAAGTTCCTCGTGTTTGAAAACTACCAGCGTGTCGTCCATAAGGAGGTGCCGTCGCGTGATGGCTTCTCCTCTTTCCTCTGCGACTCGCCCCTGCGCCGCGGGATCATGACAGACGAGCAAGGCCGCGTCCGCTCGCTCGGCTCTTTCCACCAGTGCTATCGCCTCGACGGCGTCCTCGTCGCCATTGGTGTCCTCGACCTGCTACCACACGCAGTCAGCGCCGTCTACTTTCTCTACCACGAGTCCATCCACCAGCACAACCCGGGCAAGCTAGGTGCCCTGCGCGAAATCGCCTTTGCCCGTGAGGCTGGTTACCGCTGGTGGTACTCGGGCTACTATATCCACAGCTGTCCCAAGATGCGCTACAAGATTGACTATGCGCCACAGTACGTGCTTGACCCAGAGTCGCTCGACTGGGATCTGCTCGACAAGAAGACCCTCGCCCTGTTTGACAAGTCGCCGTACATCAGTCTATCTGAGATTCGACGTGAAGCGGGCGGCGAGAACAGCACAACCGGTAGTAGTGTAGAGACTGCAATCGCTTCTAACGCAGACGGCACAGACGAAGAAACAGAAGAAGAGGAACACCCTCTCCTGACAAGCAACATGCCCGGGCTGCCACCATTCGACGTCATAGAGGCACTGGACCTGGGCAACATTCCCATCCAGACCAGCGGCCCCGGCGGCCGGTTCCCCGTGCGCAATCTGGTCGTCTGGCCCTTGGGCAGCATTCACGACCCCTACAGCTTCAAATGCAAGGTGGCCGAACTCGTGGCCGTCATGGGGCCTGATCTGATTTCGAAATTGTGCTTGGATTTTCAGCGCTACAAGTGATTTTGATGATAACTTGGTGTCTCTGTCCCGAGATCGAATGTTGGAATATGAAAGAGCATTGCGTTTGGCTTGTTTGATTTCTTCTCCCTGTTCGTGCCTGATTCTCGGTTGGAACATCATTTTGGCATGTCACCGTAGCCGTTCGGCAGCTTGCCGTCTTCTCGGTGACCGCATTAGGCAACCGATCACACTATTGTAGGCGTGGGGTAAATGTTGCGGCTACGTAACAGAAGTGCAGCTGTAAAAGAAGTGCGAAGCAGCCAAACCACCCGCACTCGTACTCGTACATCGTACATAATTCCATTTGCTCTCAAGAATATGATGTATTGATCTTGCTTGAAATTAGATTCATCTCATACTGTGACCGCGAATTGGATGGAAAAGTGAGTGGTTATTCCATCCTGTTAGTCCTCTGTAAAAGACAAGCTTTGCTCAACCGTAAGGCTGAAGGATAGGAGACTGGAAACAATGAGAGCCTTGGCTGGACTGCAAAAAGAAAAAAGTATGTCACCAGAGAGGCTCGAACTCTCGACCTCAGGATTATGAGACCTACGCGCTAGCCAACTGCGCCATGGTGACTTGTTTCCGGTAGAAGCTAATCTTGCTTATAGCATGTGGCTATTGTAAGCGCCAAAAGTTGATTGCATGGGGGAAACTGGAAATACCAATGTCATTGAATCGGGTCGCCGTGTTGCAGTTGTGACCTTATTTGATAGCTTTTGTAGGCAAGGCAAATCAAGTTGCAGATTCCAAACTTGGAGCCGTAAAGATTTGTTGACCCAAAAAGAACTTCTCCAACATTTAATTTGTAAAGAAGTGTGCAAAGACCTAAACAGTTAAGCTTGGAAGCATCCGCGGCAGACCAGAAGTAGCAAGAAACCACCTGTATAGCGCCAAGCCTGTCATCGCCACGTGTTCATTATCCGCCAACGTCATGCTGTAGATCATTGCCACGGAAAGACCTTGGCGGTGGAGCAGCTGCAGCCCAATAGCTTCATTGCGTTTCACATTACACGATTAGCCATACTCCGTACACCATCCCGCGATACACTGTAATTCAAATGCCATCCTCCAGACTCGCCATTCCTACTTTTCCCTCCGCGGCTCCATGGCAATGTCTCTCCGCTCCTGCAGCGGGATGTCGCCCGGCGAAGGCGCCATTGTCCCGCCCAGACCCAGCCCGCCCGGCCCGCCGCTGCGGCCCTCTTCGACTTTGACATAGGTCACGCGCGTGCGACGGTAGCGGAACAGGGATCCGTGCTGGCGCGCAGCGGACACGGCGGCGATGACAGAGAAGAAAAAGGCGACGAGCGTCATCCAGTAGCCAGACGACAAGCTGGCCCCAATAGCGAGGGGTTGGATGGCCTTGAGCATGGGCACAAAGAGGGCCGTGTCGAGGCAGATGGCGACGAGCACAAACACGGTGGTGGCGAGACTGCCGGCGAGGGCAGGCAGGGTGCCGAAGCGCTTGACGAGCAGGGTGGCGATCAGCGTGCCCCAGGCGAGAATAGCAGCGACCATGTGCAGGACCAGGGGGCCGGTCAGCGAGTTGAGGTGCGCAGTCTCGGCGGAGGAGAAGAGATCGTGCGGATCGTACTGGGCGTAGTTGAGGATCTGGACAGCGTTGTAGCCGACCTGGAAGGAGGAGCTGTGTGAATGTCAGCAGAGGCGCGACCGAGGAGCGACAGGCAGACGGACCAATACTCGACCAGCTCCGTGTCGTTGCCAAAGATGACAACCGGCACATAAGTGCAGTAGCCGTAGAGGCCAAAGTCGGCATTGACATTGTCCTGTTCAGGTGTCGAGTTGGTCGTGTAGACGCTGAGCATGGGAATGTGGGAGGTCGGCGCGGTCACATTGACAACGGTCAACAGGACGGCGAGGACGAGCACCACGAAGGGAACAAGGAAGGCTAAGCGCGACGAGGGCGCCGGCTTCCTAGGGGCGTCCATGGGAAGAGATAAGGGACAAGACGGAGTGCGGGAGGAGAGCGAGGGGATCAAAGACGTCCAGAGAGTCGACGAGGCCTAAATGGGCATACAGTTGAGATCGTTGGGAATTCAGAGGGGCCGTGGGCACGTTAAGTACGCCCTCTAGCCTGCCGCCGACGACGCGAAGGATTGGTCTTGTGGGCGAGCGATTGATGAAGCCCTGGAAGGATTCAGGCTTAGGCCTGCTCGGATTAGCATGTCCCGGTCCTGGCCAGACCAGATGCAGGGCGAATGCTTATTCGACGCCGCAAGTGCCTGGCCGAGACTAGTGGAGTGGGCCAAAAACAATAATAAAATAGCCAGGAGAATGCCCCGCGTGGAACACAGCGGCTGCGACGTTTAGGCACTGCCACCGTGATCAGCCCTACGGGATCCCTACAGGGTTTCCGAAAGACTGTTGATTGACTTTTCGAGGAAGGAGAAAAAGAGCAGAGGAAAGAGAAAACCGATCGATAGCCGCCTTGCTTCGACGCCCACAAACACGGCATAGTCGCTCATCCACACCGTCCTATGCGTCTCCACGGCCCGCCATGTCCTAGTTGCTGTCTTGTTGGTCGCGTGTTTGGAGCCGTGTCCAGCAATCAATGAGCTGTAGGAGTATTTCGGACACGCTGATATTGTCCCAGCACATTGCCGGTTATGCCAAAACGCGCAGTTGAGGCTGATTGGACTACCTTTACTCTACACTGGGAGGCCTGGATCACAGCCAATGCGTCACGCTCGACACAAACACATGTTTGGGCTCGCGAGGCCGCGTCACCGTCAAGCCAGCCGAATCGAGACATATCTTGCAATGCTCGATAACTTGATCACGTGCATTATCGTGTGACCCATAATAATGCAAAGGGGCTGGCACGTGTGGAGTCATCACACCTGTCCACAGCCGAGCCACGTCAATCGTCCTAGAGATTGCTGTACCAGATGTTGCGCCGGTTGGCCGACTCGCGCACAATGTATGGCCGCACCAGCTTGTTGTGCTCGAGAAAGACCCCCTCCATCGACGGCGGGAGCGTCGCTGTCAGCCACACCGTCTGCATCCGCGCCTCCGTACGTACCAGCTCAGCTGCCGCATCCACGGCCAGTAGTTCTGCGCTGTGATGATTAGATAGCACTCATCTACTACGATGCAGTCCAGCTCCTGTCGATCGATCAGCCGGTGCGCCGCCTCCGCGGAGACCACCACCACGCCGTGTCGACCCCAGCATCTATACATAGAAACAGATCCACTGCTATTACGCCCACTCTAGTTTATAGCACGCAGATAGCTGACTGCTTGTCCTGAGGCTTGAATTTTGAATCTTAATCTCTCGTAGCTACTAGCCGCATCAGAAAAACAATTGGGCGCTACTAAATAGTATTTATTTGTAAAATTTTCGATGGGCGAGTGATTACTGTTACCTGCGTGACGACTCAGCATTCCTAGACCCGACTGCTGTATGCAAATTGAGGAAAGCGAAGGAGAGAGGGCTTGTTTCTAATTGCTCATCCACAGTGCCTCCAACACGATTCCATATGCGGCCCTTGAGAGTCCTCGTCGATATCTCGTCTCGAAGCGACTACAACTCTAAGGCGTGGGAAGGAACGACAGAAGTTGTCAATGAAGCACTTCGCGTATTAAAAGAAGAATCAGTTCTTAACAACGATGCTAGCCCACAACCAAGGCTAAAGTCAGTCCAGAGATGGCCTCGCTTTACCCATGTGATATTCGATCTCTTCCACGACGATATGATGCGAAAATAGGAGACCAACTCAAGCAGAACATGCTGCCTGTCTCCCAAGTAATCATGACCAAAAACGAGAACGTTGATATTTCGTTCCTTTCCCGTGTCACGGAAGGGCTTGATCTAAAAGTGAGCGAAAAAATCCGAAACCTCCATATTTACAATGTGTTAGAGGACGAGTCTGAGCCACCCTTTAGGAAGACCATCTACATGGGAATTTGCCAAATTATACAAAATCGAGACGATAAAATTACGATAGAGCGTTGAGGAAAAAGGTAGGCGGTAATGCATACCCAGGGAGCTAGTGGAATTCCCTCTTTTCCTTGAGACTGTCCCGGCTGCGATGGAGCGCCCTGGAATTATGACGAGGATGGACAGCCGCTGGACGAAGATGTAAAACGAAAATGGGGAGAGCAGAGCGAATATGTGAATAATGGTGGCAATGTCTGAATATGCCGGACGGACGGATAGTAAACTCTCAACGATCCTTGGCAATCGGAAGCATCAAGATATACCATGAGAGTTTATGTCGATCCCGGGAAGTTAGGATATTACAACAAGATTATCAAACAATTTCGGATAGACGGGACGTAGAGTACACGGATATGTTTATTCCCCCGGGGGAGGGTTAGGGGCCGCAACTCTAAAATGGCGGGAGATCACGTCGACATCTAGCGGCGTGAGTAGAGTTGTTGGACACGCGGAGAAAATTTGCCACGTGGGCAAGTGGGAAGGTCAAAGGCAGTCATCATGCTTTATAGCCAATTGTCAACAGCCAAATTTATTATACAATACTTGTCGGTATAAATGCGTCTGGGAGCGCTGTGGGCGCCCGCGTGGTCACGTGTGGTCACACGTGGCCGCTGGGCATGATCCGAAAGATAAGGGGTAGCGCGAGGAGCGGTCCCTACAGGAGTAATTTGCCCACCAATTTGTGTGTTTCTACTTTGGAGGAGACAAGCAGCTTCACCAACAGATCAATTGTATATCTTCCACCAAGAGGAGGACGTACAGGATCTAGAGTGACTTGCATTCAACAGCTAATCTACACCTATTCACATGTACCTTTTGTTTTTATCCGTCTCGTGTGGATCGACAATACTACCCGTTCGCCAACACCTCCGGGTCTCTCTGGGCATCACAAAGGATTTTCCTCATCAAGGAATAAAGCTCCGGCTCCAACCTTTTCCACCTTCCGCCGTTTGGAAATACCTCCCTCCGCAGTCTGTTAACCCATGTGATCAGTGGCCGATAGTAGGGCGTAAAAATTTTGTCGGCTTGTTTGAGAAAGTCCTCCTCATCGGCAATCTCGCCCTTTTTAGACGCAACCAGTTTGTCATCATTCTCGTAATTCCAGCTCTCAAACCCAGTCGGTCCAATGGCTTTGCCCGACCCATCGTAGTGGACGCATATCCAGAACAGCACCCAGAAGAATGACTCGAGGTCGTGCATGAAAGAGTGCTGCTCGCCCAGAAGAGCTCCTATTACCATGAAAGCCCTCGTGCCAGTCTTCCCCTTTGCACCCGAGGCGCCATCTCGTTGCTCCTTAATAGCGAGGTCAAGGTCAATCAAGAACGCAGGCCACGAGGGGTTGTTGTCGTCCTCGTTGATCATGAGATTGTTGACCGAGATGTCTCTATGGAGGAAGCCTGCCTTGCGCAAGGACTCGTGACCTTCAATGCAGCCCTCCAGCGCGCCAAGTAAAGCCGCACAGGAGCTTGCCTTATATTTCCGTAATCACGAAGAATGACACGCCGATGCACTCGATTTGGCAGTGGGGTTCCGCCAGCCTTTGTCGAGGATGCCGAACAGGATCGCTTGCTGGGAGGCAGAGAGACGCCGCTCGGGCTAGATGACCGCTTTAGACCTGCCTTGCTGCTGTTGCGGCCTTTCCGTAGATAACCAGCCCTGCTAGCACTTAATAAAGCTGCTATAGGTTCTTGCCGGTAGTTTGTAGTTGTCCTAACATCTAGTCCCTTTCGAACATTGCTTTGAATATTGTCATCTTTACCACTTAGAAGAACAGTTTCATGGTAGTAGTGTCGGGCCACGTTGACTACACCGCTCTGGGTTGTCTCGCGAAGAAACTCGCCTTCTTCAGGACGCTCTAGATACTGCCACGAGTCTCTGATCACAAGCGGCGTCTGTAGGTCCGTGTCGCGATGCGCTTTCCAGCAAGTTGTTGCCCGGCCAGCCACACAAGGTGTACGCTTCATAACCTGGTCAATGATGATGCGCTCCGTTAAGCCATTCCATTCGATTTCAATAAACCGCTGACCGTCTACTGTCATAATTATAGGATCGAACCCAAGCTCCTCCTTATTCATCCAGAGGAACCCGAGGATCGTGAACACAAACAGCAGCCCATTTTTGTTGATGTCGAATTGTTCGGATGCAATCCCTCCAAGCCGATCAAACTCCCATACCCTCATGAGAGATCCACATATGGTAAAGCCTAAGACGAAACGACGAGCATCTTGAGCAGCAAGAACTTCCCTTGCGTACCTGCCGAGGTCAAGCCATGCCTTTGAGGGTATGTCAGCTGATGGATTGCTCTTCAGCTCGCCGGGTACGAGGATCTGCGACCAGTGGCATCGAGAGTCTTTCCCGGCTTTAGGGTCGTTGACGAAGCCGACGTCCATCTTGCGCTCTCCTGTCGAGCCCTGAATCGGTTTGTTCGACTGTGCCAGTGGTCTTCGTCGATGCGATAGGGTTGACTTGTAGTCGAGGCCGAATGCCGCCAGCTTCTCGATCATGTCGGCAAACCAACTCAATACATCGTCCTGACTTGCATCCTTTGGCCATCCAACCCACCCTTCACCATAGGGTGGATTATCGCCTTCGGTGCACTTCTTGAAGACAGCCTCAGACGCCGTCTTAAGGCCCGCCACAGTCCCGAAATAAGCCTCGTGAAAATCGCGGAGCCCAACATACATGCTTGCGATGTTCAGACGAATTCGCGAAGCTGCCTGTGTTGCGTAGCCATGGGGTTTGTTGGAGGGACGATGCTATCGATCGGGGCGGCGGGGTGGATTCAGTGACGGCATTGTAGACCTGATCCCAGATGAGTGCATCGTCAGGAGTCTCGCTAAGGGCGGCGTTCAAGAGAGGTTTAGCTCTGTCGAAGTCCAAGTCGCCGGAGGCGATCGCAGAAATAAATCTGGGGAGATCGCTTTGAAGGGTGCCGCGACCCGTCTTCGAAGGGAGCTGTACAGCGGCTGGGAGACTCTGTAGAGAGGGAAGGAGGAGAAGTGCAAGATTTCGGAGATCTATACATTAGTTAGACCCAGACCCCGAAAGAAATGCCAGTCCGAAGTACCTTCATGGCGCAGCTGATCAAGCGCGTCAGGAGTGCAGGAGACGCTCCTGCCTTCACAAGTTATTTTGAACGAAGAGCGGAAAGAATCTAGGCCTCTCTCAATAGGATTTTTTTGGATGATCTGTAACCGCGTCTGGTCTGCCATGGCGGATGTGACGTCCTTGAGAGGGAAAGGATGGGGACGCGTTTCGTGGCATTTTGGTCCGTGCGGATTTCGGAAAGGGGATAGCTACAATTACACGCGCACCCAAGCTAATCCCATTCAACACGTGACTACTTCCGCACCGAAGGCGCCTGTAATTCAGGAGTAATTAATTCGGGAAGGCACCAGACTCTGGAGGGAAACCGTGGCAAGCAGCACACAGGATGGGAAACTTCTCTGGAAGTTAGCATCCTGGGGAAGGAAAAGCAGCCACGTCCCGACCGAGAGGCCACAGATCCCGGAGCTGACCCGCGAGAGCGACGGTTCGACAGCCCGGACCAAAGAGGAGAAAGCGGCCGCCCTGGCAGAGCGGTTCTTCCCGAACACGGAACCAGGCGAGTCACCGCGCCCCGCCTCCAAGCAAGGGTGGCTCAGGGCAGAGGCACCGTCAATCACGCTGGAAGAAGTTGAGCGGGCCATAAGGAAACCACGGCCATGGAAGGCGCCTGGAAAAGATGGCATCCCAAGTGGATTTCTGCAAGCGTGCGGAAAACCCCTGGCGGAGGCCATCCGGAGAATAGCCACTGCAAGTTTGGCCCTCGGGCACTACCCGAAGACATACAAGGGGGCCCGAGTGGTGGTGCTGAGAAAGCCGGGAAAGACGCCAACCCAGCTCAAGAAGCCTGGTGGCTGGAGGCCAATATCCCTGCTTAGTTGCACAGGCAAGGTTATCGAGACAATCATGGCCGCAAAGATGACCGAAATGGCCGAGGAACAGGGTGTCCTCCCTCCGGAACAGATGGGCAACAGAACAGGACGGTCAACCGAGCTGGCAGCACGATTTGTGACAGAAACTGTCAGAGCGGCATGGGCCAAACGCCTGAATTGCTCAATGCTACAACTCGATCTGAAAGGTGCGTTCGACCGCGTCCACCATGGGTGGCTGATCAGCACACTCGAAGATCAAGGATGGCCACGATGGATGGTCAGGTGGGTGGCATCGTTCCTGGAGGGAAGGGAGGCAACGCTGGCGTTCGACGACTGGGAGTCTGGCCCCATGGCAGTCCCGGCCGGCGTACCACAGGGTTCACCCCTCTCACCCCTCCTCTTCATTCTCTTCACGACGCCCCTCTTCGACAAACTCCGAGAGCTAAAGGGGAGTGGAACAGTCGGATTCGCGGACGACACCAACCTCGTCGCAGTAGGAAAACGAACGTCGGACTGCTGCGAGACGCTGCAAAAGGGCTGGGAAATCTGCAGCAGCTGGGCAACCAAAAGAGGGATGGTCTTTGAACCAGAGAAGAGCATACTGATTCACTTCTCGAAAACCCGTGCAGGAACGGCAGACACCATTTCCCTCGGCAGCCAGACCATCGCGCCTGTGAACGAAACCAGATTCCTGGGGGTACATCTGGACAGGAAGCTCAATTTCTCCGCGCACCGAAACCACCTCATAACGAAGCTGAAGACCCAAAGATTCGCACTAACCAAAATAGCGGCGAAGACTTGGGGCCCGTCACTGCTTCGTTCACGAGAGGTCTACGTATCGGTGATACAGAGCGTCCTAACGTACGCTGCTTCCACGTTCACGACCAAAGAGAACGCGCTGAAGGGGAAGCAGGGAAGAGGCAAGGGACTGGTGGCCAGGCTCGCCATAGAGCAAAACAAGTGCCTGCGCGTGGTAACGGGCGCCTACCGATCCACACCCATCAGAGTCCTGGAGGCAGAAGCAAACTGCATGCCGCTCAACCTGGTACTGGCAAAAAGGGCGGCTAATTTCGGATCCAAAGCTACAGAAGAAAGGGGCGCGTGGCCGGAAATTTGGGAGAGAGTGAAAAAGTTGGTCGGAGGGGCACAGCACGGCAGGAGAGCAAGAACCGCCGAGCTGCCCGATCCCATGCAAGAGTGGAAGGAGTGGACAGGGGAAGAGACGGCCAAGGTAAAGGCCAAAAAGGAATGGGAGGCACTGCGGCAAAGAGAGGGAGAAGGCCAAAGAGGACGCCGAAAGGGACTGGCCTGGGGCAAAGCAAAGAAAGTCTGGAAGCAGCTCACGAAGCACGAGGCATCCTGCCTCGTACAGGTGAGATCTGGACACATCGGCCTGCGCCAATATCTGGCCGGAAGAAACGTGCCAGGCGTGCTACCCTGGTGCGACTGCGGAACGGGTAGCGAAGTACAGGAAACAGCAGCCCACATCATCCTGGACTGTGAGTTAGTCGACAGAAGCGCACTTCCCCCCTTGAGGGGAAGGCGGGAGCTCTACGACGCACTGGACGACCCGGAACTATGTCCCAAGGTCATCCGGTGGTTTCTTACCACCGGTAGACTACAGGAATACAGACTCGCCTTGCGCCTCGAAAAGGAGGCAGAGGAAGGCTACTAACATCCACCAGCGCGCAGTCGCCGCGCAGCCGTTACGCACCACCAACAACTCCGTTCCTGGCCAATCAGCTACAACTCTTCCCAACGGAGACCCCGGCCGGAGGGTATCTTCCAGGCACAAGAAACTCGGCGCACGATAGGTTTTTTTGTTTCTCTCCGAGAATTTTTCCTTGGTAACCTTGAACCCGGGAGCCCCACAAGCTCTCGTATTATGTAATTAGGAATTAGCGCACACAGATCTGTAAGCGCGTCAATCGATTATTTATTTATTTATTTGTAATTAATTCGGCGAAATCACACCAATTCATCACGAAATGGCTTCAATTGACTGCTACAACCCTCCTATTGCCGTTTACGACGGAAGCCAGCCTCCCGTCTTTCATTCCAATCTCCCTCCTGCCCTCGGCAGCCAGCCTCCCGATCTCCCCCCTGAAACCTTATGTGAACCCCGGGACGCCCTACTTTAATCAATCAACGCCTGGGCTGCGCTACGTGGTTACGCCTTTGCTACTAGCAAGTCTTAAACGGACTGGCTAGGCAGCTCAACTTGTCTCTCAGTCCGGCCTGGTCTAGCAGAGTTAAGGGCATTATGCTCGAGACTCTTGCATGCTGCTAACCGCGACCGGGCCCTGGCTTTAAGAGGGCCTAATCTAAAGCAGGTGCATCTGGACCTAGCGAAGCCAGTCCGGAGGAAGCAAGGATCTACCTAGCTGCTCGCCTGTTGTTCACCCTGTCGGCTTGCTCTAGGTCGGCAAGCATGGCTTTGCAGCTCTCATCGAACGTACCAATGATTCGTTCAAGAGCCTTGCATTGGGGTGTACCGGGGCCATGCTCTGCCTGGGCGTTCCTCAATTTGTCCCGGCATTCGACCAGCGCATCCAGACGGGTCGACGTCGATTCCCGGGTGTTCGCCACAAAATCTTTGAAGTCATGCACCGCCGCAGAGAACACGCGGGTGCACGCGCAACAGCCGAGCGAGATCATTCGTGTGACGACGGGCTTGTTATTTTAAACAATCACTGTGTCGGCGTCTGTCACAATATAGTAATTGCCTGGCACCAGCGGCTGCGCGTTAGGCAGAATGCGGGCACCATCAGCGCTCTCGAGCGTATAGTGGCCTTGAACTTGAACCACAATGTTTATCTTGGCGAAGAAAGTCTCTTTAGTGACGAGTGACGGGGCAGGTGCGGCAAATACAGGCCGCCAAGGATGGTGTCACGATCTCGTGCATCGTAGAAGAATACATTGCGGGCGGTGGTGCGATCGTACGACATCGTGGAAGAAATCTAAGGAGAACGAGAACGAAAAATGGAATAAAGAGTAAGACAAAGAAAAGAAAGGAGAAGAACAGGAACAGGAGGGAGGAAATGGTAAAGCAGAAGAGGAACACAGGCAGGAGAAAAATAAGAAGAAAAATTGTATGAACAACATAATTTCAGGCAAATCACAATAGTTACTGCATGTTCTGGTTATGCGCAGACTAATCAGCAATCAGCATCCATATCTTTTAGACCCGAAAGTATCGACTCGTGTCTCCACGGTGATGACTAAACACTTCACTCTTGGATGAAGATTTATCCGACCCGGATGGGCCTCTCTTAATCACGTGTCTCGGTTTGGTGACTTAGTCATAGTCCTTATCCACTAGCGCGATTAGGGCTTGCAAACCACCGCCCCGAAAAATCAAGGGCCAGAATAATTTTAGCGCCAAAAAATCGTCCCGGCTCCTCTTGAGATTTGCCATTTTTGCCATTTTCGCTTTTTGCATCTTCGTTCACGACATCGACAGTTCATTTCAGAGAACTAGGTATGTGCATGCATTGGATTCGGGAAGCCCTCTTTGGGAACATTCCTGTCTTGTACTGACCGTTCCCAGCCACAATGGGTGCCCTCAAGTACGTCGAAGAGCTCCAGAAGCGCAAGCAGTCGGATGTGCTGCGCTTCCTCCTCCGGGTCCGCTGCTGGGAGGTACGTTGAAACCGAAGACGCCCGTCCATCCTGCCACTTCGAACAACACAATACGGTGGAAGGGGGGAGACAAGAGAGCGACACTGGCCGAGTGTCGTGGGCGGATCGAGGACGGAGCTTGCCTCTGGTCGAGACGAGACGAGACGAGACATCGAGGAGGGGAAGCCGAGACGAAAAAAAGTCTCTCTTTCCCACCTCAGATGGGCCTAGCCTCTCTCCATCTCGCACGAGGCACGCCTCTTCCTTCTCGTTCCCCCACGACGCCGTCCGTCACAACACTCGTTGACCACGTGAACCATTTGCTGAGAGTGTTTTGTGCATAGTACCGCCAGCTCAACGTCATCCACCGCGCCACCCGTCCCTCGCGCCCCGACAAGGCCCGCCGTCTCGGTTACAAGGCCAAGCAGGGCTATGTCATCTACCGCGTGCGCGTCCGCCGCGGTGGCCGCAAGAAGCCCGTTGCCAAGGGTGCCACCTATGGTACGTTTTTCTTTCCTCGCTTTGCCCGCATTTCCATCTCGCTGCTCACCCGCTAACCCACCCCCTCAGGCAAGCCGACCAACCAGGGTGTGAACCAGCTCAAGTACCAGCGCTCCCTTAAGTCCACCGCCGAGGAGCGTGTCGGCCGCCGCTGCGGCAACCTCCGCGTCCTCAACTCCTACTGGGTCAACCAGGACTCCACCTACAAGTACTTTGAGGTCATCCTCGTCGACCCCAACCACGCTGCCATCCGCCGCGATCCCCGCATCAACTGGATCGTCAACCCGGTCCACAAGCACCGCGAGTCGCGCGGCCTCACTGCCACCGGCAAGAAGTCCCGCGGCCTCAACAAGGGCCACAAGTTCAACAAGACCCGCGCCGGCCGCCGCAAGACCTGGAAGCGCCACAACACTCTGTCTCTGTGGCGCTACCGGTAAACGGTGTGACCATGTGGGACGTGTGCAGACAGACGATGGTCTGTCCGGCGGTCTGTCCTCTCTGTCCTGGTGGCTGGTTTGGGAGCATCTGCGCGGCGCTCTCCATTGGAGCTGCATTCTTTACAACGGGTGTGCTCTCGGCGCACGTCTGTTCAAGGGCCAGGCCCTGCGGGTAGAGCAGATGCGATGACGGCGTAAAAATGGAAAAAGATTAGCATGGAATATTAAGGATTTACAAGTGCAATACTCTGTACTATGTGATTGTAATTGTGAGGGGACTCTACTCTGTATTATTCAGTAGGGAAACAATCTGCAGATCACGATGGCGAACTAGAATGCACGTGATATAAAACTAAACATCTACAGCGTCTTCACGTCGCATCATTAGTCTGTGAAAATGAAATTCGAGTCTACCTAAAAGTATTCATGTATGTCTTCTGTGTCTCAAGTTTGGCGATCCTCCAGCTGATACACCGTGCCTGTTCTGCCTGTGTGCCACGAAATATGGCATCGAAAAAAATATGTTCCGAAAATAAGCGTAAAATGCAGAAATGGTTGCAATGGCCAAAGTGGCCATCTCCAGATGCAAAGCAGACATAACAAAGATGAGCGACAGCATCGACAAGCGTAAAAAGCAAGCATCGAAAACCTGCGCGCGAAATCAGGCCGGTCATGCATTGTCATCAATCATTCCGTCGCGAAAAACAGACGGCCATCTGAAACCAGAAGCGCTGAAGCAATCCGTCCCCCATGGCTGGAAGAAGAGAGTGCGAGAAAAAAATGTAAGACATACCAAAAGAAACAGAACAGGAAGCGAAGCGTGCCGAAATGTGGATGCAGAAACAGACAGATGATCCCGTGATTGAACGGCCGCCATTGCCAGGCGGACAAAATCCCGTGAGAAACGATAAAAATAAATGACACCAGAACAGGGACAGAAGACAACAGTAACTCCAGCAGGTGGAAGTGTGGGGACGGCGGCGGTTCGTGTCGCTCACTGCGTCGCCGTGTTGTACCGGAGAGAAACGGGAAACCATGCGCCGTCCTAGAGCCATGCAGCCTCACCATTCTCATCCGACATACCCAACGGCATGACAGTGATCGTCGTCGGCACGCTCGAGCGCGCAAACTGCGGAGGGGCGCCGTACGGAGCCATCGAGCGGGCGGGGGCCATCCCGATCATGGCCGGCCCAGCACGCGGCACCATGGCATTTATGCCGTTCATGCCGTTGGTGGAAAAGGCCGACGTCGGCAGCATGATCGAAGAGCTGCCCGTGCGGTTGTGGCTGGCATGCAGCGGGACCTGGCCCTGAGAAGACTCGGCTGGCGTGATGTGTCCGCTAGACTGTCCGCTGCGCGAGTCGTAGGCCTGGATCTTGGCCTGGATGCGACGGCCGTGCGGCGTTGAGCGGATCTGTGCCAGGAACGGGCGGATCGAGTCGACCAGGCGCACCTTCATGTAGGGCGTCGCGTACTCGAGCGCCGTTTGGACAACGTAGTTGGCATACGAATCCCGCACTAGACGCTCAACCTCGCCAGACGTCAGAATTTCCTCGACGATCATATCGCGCGAAGGCTCGAGGGAGCAGCGGAGACACTTCTCCACCACGTTGGAGCTGAACTTGTGGCGTGAGAGAGAGCAGATGCGGCCCCGGAAGCGAGCGACCAGCGGCTCCGTGTAGTTGACGTCGTTGAGGTCAATGATGTACTGAACGACATAGTTGCCGTAGGGATCCTGAATCAGAGTGACCGCCTCCTCCGTGATGCGCTGAATCAGCCAAAGCTTTTGGTCACCCGACGCGTGGTCGATGCAGCGCTGCAGCACGCAGCAGCCATGGCGGTGAGTGCCCACCTCGACACAGGCACCACCGACAGCGTCAAAGATGAACTGTGCGTTGGCCGGCGTGAGCTTGTTCAGGCACTTCTGGATCACGTGGTTGCCGTTGAGATCCTTGATAAGGTCGACGACAGAGTGACGCAGGGCCTCGATGATGATGCGCACTTGGGCGTCGGTGGAAATGAACTCGATCATCTTCTGCAACGCACGTGTGCCGTGCTGGTTGAGCGCGATGCGCACCATGTCCTGGGCGGCATTCTCAATAAGCTTGGTGCGCTCCTCGTCGTTGCAGTACTCGAGCAGCTTCTGGCACAGGTAGTTGCCAAAGGGGTCGGTCATCAGCTCGACCACGTGCTGGTTCGTCTCCAGCCAGATCATGTGAACCTGCTCGGGGTTGCGGTTCTCGAGCTGCTTCTGCAGGTAGCGGCAGCCGTGCTGATCCTTGCACAGCTCGTAGATGGTGCCGCCAACAGCCTCAAGAGGGGTGTTGTTGTAGCGGTTCATGGCTGCACTGTCAGATTGCTGCACAAGAGCAAAGATACCAGAGAAGCACCGGCAAGACTTACCTTCATTATCTACCTGGCGACGGCTCTGGATAACACGTGCCTGGCTGTCGCGAATCGTGGGCTGGCCTCCAGGCATGCCGTAGATGGAGGGATAGCTGTTGAAACCGTGAGGCGGGTACATGGGGCCAGCTCCGTTCATCGACATGGCCTGCATCGTCTGAGTGAGGGCCTGCAGGTTGTTGGGGCCGTAGGGCATAGGCCCAGGGGGACCGGCGAAGCCTGGAGCACCATAGTAGCCTGCCATGTACTGATTGCCAGCTGTGGCCGGGGGGATGGCCGTCACCGCACCTGTCGAGGCAGCAGCCGCCGCAGCCGCCGCAAGAGCCGCAGCTGGCATGGAGGCAGGGCCCTGTGCCATGCCGTTGGGGACCATGTTGTTGGCGCCAAAGGGAGCCGCGTTGGCGTGCAAGGCAGAACCGATGGAGGCAAACTCACGTGCAGCAGTGCCGTTCAGGTCGCCCGAGAGCTCCCGACTGTGGCGGTTGACCATGGCGCCAGCAGGAATGCGACCGAGACTGGCGTTGTGGTTGTGGAGATACTGCTGGGCATGGTTGTTCGTATTGCCTGACAGGTTGGAGCCTGGCGTTGTCTTGACCGTGGACACGTCGTTGGCAGAGTATGATGACGGCAGCTTGGGAGGGGTAGAAAGGATGTGGTTCGTGGGAGAGGACAGAATTGCGCCAGAAACCTCAGACACGTTGTCGGCATAGTACTTCATGTCGAACGAGTGGCGGATGGACGCCGGCAGGCCGCTGACAGTGGCCTCGGACGAGGTGGCCGGGCCGGACGTGACGGCGATGGTGCTGCTCCTTTGCGGCGAGGTCAGGCCGCTCAAGTTGGGTTGCGCACGGTGGCGAGAAACGCCGGTCCAGTCGCCCGTGTTGGCAGATTCGTTGTTGGCAATCTGCGCCAAAGCCAGGTCCAGAGCGGCAGAGGATGCGGACAGCTGAATTGGAGGGAGATATTAGAAAAAGAATTTTGTGGGGGAGAGTTTGATTTTGCAAGGAAAACAATAATAAGGTGACGACAGGGTGAGGACAAAACGAGGCGCATTTGATGTGCCGCACCGCAGCTGAAAAATAGGGTGAAAACATACCATGTGGGGCTGACCCTCGCGCCGTGTGAGTGTGGGAAAGCGTTCGTCGACCACCATAGACTTGGTCTTGCCGGCCTGGTAAAGCTTGGCCTCGCCATTGCCATGGTCTTCGTCCTCGCCAAAGAGGAAGCGTGTGGTGTTGGTCTGGTCGAGGGACGAGAAGTCATAGAAACCCGTCTTGGACCGCGTCACGGGCATGCTATAGCGGTTGAGACTGGCCGGAGAGTCAGTGATCATGTTCCGGACCGGCGTGGTTGGAGGCGTCAGGCGGTGAGCCATTTTGAATGGAGCGAGAATGGACGCGAAAAGAGGCGAGGAAGCTGAAAGGCAGTAGAAAGAGAAAGGGAGCAATGGGACACAAGAGAGACAATAGTGCAGTTGTGAGGTTTGGACGTGATGTGTCTGAGATGTACATAGACAACTTGGAACAACAGCGATATGTGTTTGACGGCCGAGAAGCAAAGGTAGAAAGGCAAAAAGGGAAAGGCGTGAATGGAAAAGAAAGTGAAACGCTTGTTGTGGTTCGCAAAGGTTGCGAGAGGCAAAACGAAGGAAGGTGAGGTAAGATGAGGACAGAATATCAGAAGGAAGAACAATGACAAGGCCTCTTTATAGCTCGAGAAACGAAGGGCGCTCAGAGAGCGAGCCGAGAACAAGCTATTGTCGCAATGGAGACGCAACGCTTCAATGGAAGCCGTATTGCTTGAGTAACAGTGGGGGGAAAGTCAAGAAAAATGAACACGTTGAGGTTGACTTGAGCAAGACCTGAGAAAATGAATGACTACAATGAGGAATAATAGGCAGATGTGGGTCGATTGGAGCGCTCGCTCAACCATCTCATCGTCAATGGGTGATGATGTCAATGTGATACAATAGACAATGGCCAGGCAGCAGGCTGGTTGGCCCCATTGAAAAACTTTCCAACGCAAAAGCTTGGACTCGCTCGCTGCGCTCGCAGTTTTGAGAAGCAGAGGAGTTTTGCCGAGCCAAAGACAACAGACGACACAATGGCACAATACAAAAACTCTGTAGCTTGGTAGCTTTATGGCTCGATAGCTCGATAGCTCAATCACCCAATCGCTCAATAGCCCAGTAGTGCACTTGAACACTGGGCCATGGGCACAAAACACAACAGCACTGGTCTGTCGCACTGTAAATTCACGCCATGACTTACGCATTGGTCGAGCGGTGGCTCGTTGGGTCCTGTCGTACGGCCTCCTCCTTCTCGTCCTCGTCGCTATTGCGTCGCGAGCTGGGGACGGAGCGGGAGGGCAACTGGTCGTCAAAGGCGATCCGCTGCTGGGCCGGCGGCATCACACTAGCCGGGGGTGAGGCAATCTGGGAGCCGGAGCGGCCAGGGCGGTTGAACAGCAGGCCGGGCGGCGAGGTCAAGCTGGAGGTGGAGTAGCGGTTCGGACGCGAGAACATGGAGGGAAAGCCTGACGCATTTTCACGGTACTCTGGTGGCGTGGTGGGCTCGGATTGGTGGCCTGGGGCCAGGGCGGCAGCACTAATCCGGCCCAGGTCCTCCTGCATGGCGGCCAGCTCCTGCTCCTCACGGCGCTGCTGCTGGTCGAGCTTTTGCATCTCAGCCTCGAAGCGACGCTTCTGCTCGCGCAGCTTTTCGTATTCTTGTCGCTTCTTCTCGAGCTGGACGTGTCAGCGGGCCATTGCTCAAACGGGTCATACATCGTCATGCTTGGCTGCATACCAGTTGGACCTTGTGCAATGCCTGCAGCAAACGGTTAGCCTCTCGAATGCGTATAGGGCATGTGGGGTGGAGGCCGCAGAAAAAGGAGGGGCACAAACCGTGCTGGAAGAAAGCTCTTGCGGCTCGGTGCCTCGCTGCGGGTTGGTATTATTGGACAATGTTGGTACACGCCCCGAGTCGGCCGTGAACCGGCGAGGCAGGGAGACACGGTGATTTGCAGGCAGCGACAGGCGATTGCCATTGCGCGGCGGCGAGGCGAACGAGCCCATGGCGGCGTCGTTTCGAGCCGGCTGCTGGGCCCGAAAGCGCATGTCGTCCATCTTGGCGGTGGGTGTAGGTGTGGTGGTAAGTGGTCGGTGAGTCTGTACGGCCGTCTCGATCTTGTCGGTCTTCTTGGCGTTGCCTGGTCGAGTCTTGTCACTTGGTCGGGTGTTCGTTCCTGTCCGTTCTCTCGTTCTTGTCTTCGTCGTTCGTATCGTATCGTAGTTTTGTTACAAAGACGTATCGTAACTCTTCGTACAAGGTTGAGCCCCGAGGGATTCGAGAACAATTATACTGGAGGCAAGCAGAACAGGTTAGCAAAGATGATTCGGCGGGTGGAATAGAACTGCAGCTGGGTTGGTTGGCGCTGTTTCCGCCCCTCTGTCGGACGGCTCGAAATCGGAACCCCTCTGACCGTTCCGACCGTCGATGCCCGTCAATGTCCATTGTTGGACGCCAGTCCCCGTCATTGAGCGCCGGATAGCCGTGCTTGGAGCCGTACAAGAGTAATTCCTGCGCCCAGACCCAACGCACGGGATTTTGCCGAGTTTCTGCCGGAGGGCCGCGTGGCTGGCGAGCCAGAGGACTGGCAGAGAAAGGACGGAGAGGAGCAGGAAGGCGTCCAATAGACCAACAAGGCTCGATGCACATACCTTATAGAACAAATATATGGTACAGTTTGCCGCTCCTCAAAAAAGGAAGCGCAAGCCAGAGATGAGGTATGGAATACACTAGCGAGACACAAGATGGGAAAAATAAACAGACAACGGGCACACAGAAAGAGAGGACTGCAAAAAATCCAAAAAAGGGAAAAAAGGAGCGTGGATACGGTCAAAGAGGCGAGCTCGGGGCCAGCAAAGGAGGAGAGTGGGAGAGGGGAGGAAGAGGAAGAGGAGGGGGGTGAAGAAGGCGCAGAGAAGAGGAACGAAGGTTTTTGGTGGTTATTTTGGGGGACGGAGCGGCAGCAAGTCAGGGGTCGCGCTTTCCTGCTACTGAGTTTCGCAGACTTTGGGGTTGGTGGGGCGCCTTTCCCCCTCTCACCTGTATGGAGCACTTGTACAGCGCTATCGGTCACCCTGAAAGGAGCCAATCAGCGGCCGGCGACTACCAATGACCAGAAAGGCAGGCGGCGGTGTTTGCGGAGAGTGTTCTTTTGCTGTTTCGCGGCCGTTTAGATTGTTTCTTCAGCCTGTCCGTTTATTTCTCTCGAATTTCTTTTTCAGATTTTCAGATTTTCCATGTTTCATTTTTGGTTTTCTTGGTTTTCTTCTTTTTTCTGGGAATCCACACGCGAAAGACGGTCAGCATGGCAGGGATTGTGCACGGTCGTCAAGGCTCAGCCGCGTTGCGTCAGGTCGAGGAGGTTCCGGCGATTTACTCCGTAGCTTAGTATCATATGTCGTATATATTTGTGATGGTGCCGAGTAGGATGTTCCATCAGTCATCTTTGCACTTGTTTTTCATTTTCACTCCTCACTTCTTTGATTTGGCTTCCCTCTTTCTGGTAGACTCCCTGTTGAATAGCCATGCCACCGCTTGTCCAACTAGCAATGAAACATTGCCCTCGTGTCACGCAGACAGCACATGTTCAGCGGGGGCGGCCAGCCAGCGCCTGGCATCGTATTTTCAGCTCCGGGCTGGGCCCGCCAAAAGCAGCCGGCAGACTGCTGATGTGAGCGTATTAGAGCATTCCAGCGCCCAACGAACAAGAGTCTTGACAGCGACGATCTTCAGGGGAAGAGTACTCTATTGGAGTAGCAGGAAGCCGGTGTCCTCGTGGCAGTCCACTGTGCAAGTACTCGCGTACTTGTACGCTGTAAGCGAAGGACAGAGAGCTCTGCGCAGAATTCGGGCCAGACACTGCAGACTCGCCGGCGCTCGAGCTGCCAGACCCACGCATCTCCAGGGACCCTGCAGGGAACATCACGGGTAAAATGCACCTAGTGTTTCACTACAGAGAACAGATGAAGCGCCCGTTGGCAGTGTTGCTGCGATACAGGGCGCTGTCCGTCGACAGTTGACGTTCCGATCTGGCAGGCAACAAAAAGAGAACGAGGATTAGAACCACCAACGTAGAAAACATGGACAGCCGAGGCCGTGCCCGACGGTGGCGCAAAGCCAGGACTTACGTGGCGAGCGCTTTTAGGGCAGAAGAAGGCAATACGCTTACTCCATAAATGGCATGTGCGAAGACAGCGTGCTTAGCAAGACGCTCCATGTCGTATGCGTACGAGTAGAAGAAGGACAACATGGTAGATACACCGTACTGATATACAGCATGCAGACAGAGAGACCAGCCGTTGGGGCCGACGACGGCAGAGAGAAAGCAGGACAAGAGGGGAGGGGGAGGGGCACAAGGCAGCGAGGTTGACTCGTAGATGCAAAGTCCCCGGGGCTGCACAAAGCACGCTGTGCTCGTCCGTCCTTGTGTGAAAAAGACGCCCTGTAATACCGCGTTTTGCCACCGGTCGAGGCTGGGATAGCCTAGAGGCGGTCCTGCAGGGTCGTCTAGCAGGCTGTCTAGCAGGCCATCTAGGGACGTGTAGGGGCGTCTAGCAGCGTCTAGTGGGCCGGGTCGCCGTTCGGTGGCGGACTCCTTTGCTAGCGAATGTGCCGTCGAACTTCGCCGTACACCGCTTCTTGGGCGGAGACGAGACGAGTTAATGAATATGTCAGCTCTTCAAAAGGAGTCGCAATGTCTGCAGACAGTCCGACGCATTGGTAAACGTCTCGTCTCCAGGCATTGCCACAGAAAGGAGCGCTTTCGGGTCGCGGCGACCCCCCCCCCACTCTACTCGGGCTCCTGCACGCCGCAGCTGCAGCTGCATTGTCCCAGCACCGGCACAGCAACGAGTTGATGACCAACCAAGCGGATGACTACGTCGTACTCCGTATCTTACGTGATGTTGCAGCTGTACTTTGTACCGCATCGCCGGCTTGCTGCCTTAGCGCTGGTCGATTTATTTATGGTTATTTGGCAGCTGGGCGCTGGGATTGGCGGACCAAATGCCCCTCATCGAGAGGAAGTGAACAGAGGAAGGAGCAAGGGAGTGAGCACTGGACAGTGGTCGTACTCCGTAGGTCTCGTAGGAATGGCGCTGCCGCTCATCCGCTGAAGGAGCGATGGGCTGCCTCGCTAAGAAGACTAAATTGGCGATCGCGACTTGCCAGTTGAAATTGCCCCTCTTCGTATTTTCTCCCACCGTCCCACGATCTCCCATGGTCTCTTGCATCACTCTCTATCGACCGCACCCTTCAACATCCCACTTACCATGGCTCTCAACGGCAGCTCGTTGCTGCTACTGCTACTGCTGGTCGCCCTGCTGCCCCGCCGGGTGGCCGCCTTTGGCGCCGGCAACATCCCATCGATCGCCCAGGTCGAAGGCCACAACTGGCGTCATGGCGACATTGAGGACATGCTCAAGACGATTGCCTTTCTCCACGGCAAGAAGTGGACGACCATGCTGGTGCAGCGCACCTACTTTGGCAACTGGCTGCGCGACTACTCGCAGGCCGTCGATGTCGGTAGCCTCAAGGGCGTCAACGCGGCGACGATCCGCATCCTTGTCTGGGTTCTGTCTTTCATGTCGTTTGGCTATGCCACGGAGGAGTTTGAGGTTACGGAGGAGCGGCTGGGCTGCTACCGCCCCGAGGAGCACATTGACAACCCCAAGGGGTACGCCGATGGCGAGGACGCCCGCAAGTACGACCCGCGACTTCGCGGGCCGATCGACCCGCGCGAACTGGCCATTGATCCCGACACCGGCATGAAGAACTACATTGCCAACGAGCGCGGCGGCTGGGCCACGAGCGCCGGCTACCTGCGGTTCAGCCTTGGCCGCTGCATCCACTTTGGCCGCCAGTACCTGCACGGCCAGCAGGCCAACCGAGAGGCCGACCTGTGCGAAGCCCTGCGCTGTCTTGGCCAGTCGCTGCACTGCATGGAGGACTTTAGCGCACACAGCAACTACTGTGAGCTGTCGCTAATCGAACTCGGGTTCCAGCAGGTCTTCCCGCACTGCGGCACGAATGCCCAGATCAACTTGCGCGGCCATCGCGTCTATCCCATTGTGACGGGCACCTTTGGCGGCGTCGACTTTTTGCACTCGGTCATTGGGGAGGCGAACGACCACTTTACGCAGTCCGAGGTCGACGAGGTCGATGTGGCGCTCAAGAATGCCGAGCAGGGCAGCCGTGGCTCTGTCGACGGCAGCCGCAGCTTTGGCTCGTCGGCTGGTAGCGACGAGTTCCTCTCGCTCGTCAGCCAGCTGCCCGGCGTCGGTGGCGGCTTCGCGGCCGAGGCCGGGCGGCTGCGCGCCATGGCGAGCGAGCAGGAGCAGCAAAATGTGCGGGCGGCTGGCAACGTCAACCTGGTGCCGGGCATGAGCACGACGTTTGATCCGGTCGAGACGGCGCGCAAGATCTACCCGATCCTCGAGTTTCGCGACCGCATCGTCCGGTCGATTAACAACACTATCTCCAAGATCCCCGGCCTGGAGCGCCTGATCGAGCACATTAGCGAGACGCTGTCGGCCTTTGTGCTCGGCCTGCTGGCGCCGTTTATCCGACCCATCATCAACCAGGTCACCAAGGTGCTCAAAGACGGCTCGTCGGGCGTCATCAGCGCCAGCGCCCATTCCCAGCTCGAGCCCTGGACCGACCCGCAGTGCACTGACCCGACGCACTCAATGCTGTCCAAGGACCACTTTACCAACGTGCTCAACTCGTGTGCCGGCCGTGTCGCCGCAACGGTGCTGCAGTATGCCGTTCCGCGCGTCCTCTACGCCTGGGACAACCCCCACGTGCCGGTCGACGAGGTGGCCAATGACATTTTGCGCGCGCTGCACCACCCTGCGATCCGCGACGAGCGCGTCGACATCCAACGGCAAATGTTTGAGACGGTGCGCCAGTGGGTGAACGAGTACCCGCGCCAGCACGAGCTCAACCAGCTGCTGTCGTCGCAGTCTGTCAAGGACGGCAAAAACCACCTCAACCACGGCCAGGCCCAGGCGGGCGGCCATTCGCACGGCGGCCATTCCCACGGTGGCGGCAGTGGCTGGTCGAACCTGGGAAATTTGAGTAGCATTGGCAACATTGGCAACATCAACGCCAGCTCGCTGCTGTCGCAATTCAAGACGCGCGACCTGGATGCCATGGACGGCCGCGGCGGACAGGCCTCGACCAACTACATGTCTACATCACCGGCTCCGACACACACCACGTCGCCCCCGGCATATGGATACAGCCAGGCGGGGAACCAGGCAGGCTACCAGCCGACGAGTGGAGCAGCGAGCTCGTACCTCCAGCCGGGAGGCTACGGAGGGCAGAGTGGAGGCGGCGGCGGCGGCAGCGGGGGCAATTATGGAAGACAGGCCGGCGGTGGTCAGAGCGGCGGCGGGGGGTACGGGGCGCAGTATGGGGGCTATGGGGCCAGCCAAGGGTCTGGATACGGCACGGGAGGGGGGGGTGGGCGGGGCCAAGGAGGCCCTTACAACGGCGGCTATGGGGGTCAAGGGTACGGCGGAGGTCCCGGCGGAGGTCCCGGCGGCCCAGGAGGCCCCGGTGGCCCAGGCTACGGATCTGGGGGCTATGGCCAGCAAGGTGGATATAGCCAGCAAGGCGGCTACGGAGGCTCTGGACGAGGAGGCTATGTAGGCCCTGGAAGCCCCGGAGGCTATGGACCGGGTGGTCATGGAGGATCTGGAGGCCCTGGAGGACCTGGGGGACCGGGAGGACCGGGGGGACCGGGGGGCGACTATGGCGGCTACGGACGAGGACAGAGAGGCCCAGGCGGTAACTACGGCCCCGGGGGATACGGCGGACAGGGCGGAGGCGGCTATGGAGGACAGGGCGGCTATGGCGGACAAGGACATGGAGGCTACGGTGGGCCAGGTGGCGGTCCAGGCGGGCCGGGCGGGCCGGGCGGCGGCGGTCCTGGTTTCTATGGGCAAGGACCGCCGCCACCGCCAGGCAGCTTTGGGGGACCGCCGCCATGGGGCAATGGACCGCCGCCGCCTCCGGGCTTTGGCTACGGACAGGGGCCGCCGCCGCCGTACGGACAACAAGGCTGGGGGCCGGGGCAGCAGCAGTATTAGGTGTTTGCGGTGTACCGTGTAGTTGGATGTAGTCTATGTATCATTGGTCAGGTATCATGTACTTCCTGGTTGTGTCTATGCAGGTTTCCCCTACTGCCTTCCCCGTCGCGGATCCAGCGCCTCGGCCAGACGGGCATCACGAATCTCCTTGGTGCCCAGCGAGCCGACGCCGCCCTCGGAGCGCCGCTCCCAGCCGCCGAGGCGGACGACCAGACAGGTGGCGTTGTCGCCGTCGCGCGACACCTCGGTGGCGTAGTCGACGACGGCGCGGCTGGCCTGGTCGGGCGTGCGCGCCTCCTTGACAATGTCGACGATTTCCTGGTCGCCGAGGGTGCCGGAGACGCCGTCGGAGACGAGCACGAGAAAGGCGTACTGCGCGGGGCCCATGTCAACACGGGTCAGCTCCGGCTCGGCCGAGACGCCAATGCGCTTGGACTGCATGTCGCCAAAGGCGCGGCTGTTGGCCAGGCCGGCGATGCGCTCCTCGCCAAAGGAGTCGGTCATGAGCGAGGTGGCAAAGCGCGTCAGGCGGCGGGCCTCGGGCGGCGACGAGGGGTGGTGGTCACGCGTGAGGGGACGGGCGCGGCCCGAGGCCGTTTCGCAGAGCAAGACGCGGGTGTCGCCGACGTGCGCGACCAGCAGGCCGGCGCGGGCAGCCGGGTGCCAAAAGGGCGCGGGCGTGGGCGTGCTGATGAGCGCAATGGAGGCGGTCGAGCCGCCCTTGAAGCGGAGGGGGCCGCCGCCGATACCGTGGCCCGAGGGCGGCGCGTGCTGGTAGGGCGAGCCGAGGACCTCGTCCCCGTTGAGGGGCGCGTCGGCGATGCAGGGGTCGTCGGGGTCGGGGCGGCGGGCCTGGGCGGAGACAAAGTCGAGATCGGCGCGGAGAAAGGCATAGGTCAGGACAGACTCGACCGAGGCCGAGGCGGGTGCCGGAGGCTCTGAGGTGGAGGCGGCGGCGGTGGCGGCGGTGGCGGTGGCGGCAGAAGGAGAGGATGCTGCTGCGACTGCCCCCACCGGCGCCACATTCTCCGTCGACACGTTGCCCGCGGGCGAGCGGTCCTGCAGCGCAAACGCGGTCGGGCGGAAGCGGCGAAAGTAGCCCCCAATCATGTTGCGGTACGCGTCCAAGAGGTCGCGCTGCAGCCGGGCGGCGGCGACGCTGCCGCGCGCGGCGACGGCGGCCGCGTCCTTGCGCAGGCTGCTGCCCATGCCAAAGTCGGCGGCGGCCGTTTCCATGTAGCCGTGCAGCTCCTCGCGCAGAAACTCGCTGCAAGTCAGGCCGCCGTGGCCGTCAAAGATGCCAAAGTAGAAGATTTGCGGGTCACCCGCGGTGCCGGCCGCCGTGATGGCCTCGCCGCGGCTGCGGCTGTCGGCGACGGCCGAGCGCACGAGCGAGACGGGGGCGCGCTTGGCAAAGGCCGGCATGTCGAGCGTGCCGGCCTGGTAGGTGTCCTCGTTGTAGGGGCGCTGGCCGCGGGCGGTGGCGGCACCGAAGTGGTGTTTGGCGCTGCGAAGGGGGATGCGCACGACGGTGTCGCGGGGGGCATATGGGAGGGCGGCGACCGAAGCCGGAGCAGACGCCGGCTCGGGCGCCAGAGCCGGCGGTGCCCCCAGAACGCCGGCCAAGACGGTCGAGGCGGTCGAGACGGTCGGCACGAGGCGCGGCACAGTCGGCCCGGTCGAGGGCACGGCGGCGGCGGGCACATGGGCGGGGCCGCGGAGCTTGTCGGCGAGAATGCGGGCGTCGGGATGCAGCGACGACGAGGGCAGGTGGGTGACAAAGTAGGTGTGGAAGCGGCGGCGGTGGCAGCGGCCGCCGTGGACCAGCAGGGTCGAGACGTAGCCGGCAAAGGCGTCGAGCAGCGCCAGACGGGCGGCGTGGGGGGAGGCGAGGCGGGCCATGGGGAGCGTAGGAAGAGCGACGAGAGGAACTCGGGAGAAGATGCAGCGAGGTGAAGCTTGAAACAGCTTTGAAGCTCAAAAGGAATTGATGTCGAAGCTCAATTCCAGTCCGCCGAGCCAAATGGAAGAACCGAGAGCTAACAGGGATCGAAATAGGCCGACGGAGCAGGGGAAGAGGGAGCGGCAGAGGTCCGAGAGGCCAGAGCGGACGGTGGCTGAATGTCGTCTTTTCCTCAGCTTCTCCCTCGTCGCGCGCGGCGAAAACAGCGCAGACAGACGCTGCCACAGCAGGAGCGGGGTGCTGCAGCTTTGCTCGAGTTACAGGCAAGGACGGCGTCCTCAACTACGGCGAACTATGCAGCTGTCGGAAAGTGGAGAGGATGCAAGTACATCATATAGGCGGCTTGCGGGGTTATGCTCTCCCCAAAGCGCCCCTGTGGCGTTCACTCTGTGCGCGCTCCTAATACCGGCCCGACAGTCCCATTAATGAGGACTGCGCTCTAAGGGGTGGTACGAGGAGAGACCTTGGCAGGGATCCAGGGGATGCTGCGTAGGTCCGGATGGGCGCAATCTAGCGAAGGCGAGGCCTTTGAGAAGATCGGTGATGGTATTCCTGAAGTAACTTGTTGATGATCCTCAGACTGCGTTGTGCGCAGTCTGGCGCCATCACTAGGTCTAGCCCCAGCTGTATGGATGCCTGATACCCCAGGTATCCACAATCCCCCTTCTCCAAATGAAATCGTCCCGATTTCGCGCCTTCTAGTACAAAGAGATACGTGCGGTAGTAAGGGGGTTCCTGCAATTTGTAAGTACCAGCAGCGTACCCATGGGGTCGTCGTTGGCAGGGCCGCATTGCTGTAGAGAAAGTAAAAAAATCGCAAATCGTAGTAAAAAAAATTGGCCAGTATGTTGAATACCAGCGGTCCAGCCAGTGCGGCGGCCGGCTCGGCGCGCAGGTCCGTTGCCGTCAGGGACCAAGGCCGGCGCGGCGTCTCCATTGCTCGCGGTCCTGCTCCAGTAGTCTCTTTGACGCGTACCAGAGGCTTGGGACTGGCTCCTTGTCCCAAACGTACGCCGGGAAGAGGTTGTCGCGGTGTTGAGGGTTTTTGAGCTTCGTCCCGTTTGGCGTGCAGAGGACCATGAGGCCGGAAGGCAGCACTTGGCAGACTTGTAGGGGCCCCTCGTAGAAGGGCTCGTGCTTGTGCTGGCGTTGCCTGACTCGCAGTACCCAATCGCCAACAGTGAAGTGCCGCGTGGCGGCCTTGCGCTCCTGGAGGAGGCCGCGGACCGTCATCCTGGCGTACCGTACCGACGCGATACGGCTCCGTACGCCGGCTAGATCGGAGAGGGTCCGGGCCCGGCGCTTGGCTTCTTCTGCTTCGTCTTCCGGGGTTGGCTCCGCCACGTACTGGACTGTCACCGCGTGGAGCGGCGGCTGACAGCCGAAAGTCAGGAAGTACGGGCTGTAGCCATGCTCGAGAGGCCGGTGGCGGTACGTCACCAGGCTCTGCGATACCAGGTTGGCGAAGGGCGCAAGGGGGTGGGCCTGCATCAGAGGATATAGGATTCCTTTGAGGAGGCCGTGGAAACGCTCGATCTTGCCGTTAGTCTGCGGGTGACCTGGGGCAGCCTTCCGGACGTCTATGCCGAGAGACTGGGCCGTTTTGCCGAAGAGGCCGGTCTCACTGAAGGCGGCGCCGTTGTCTGTAATCACCCGAGTCCCCGTCACAGTCACCTCTTTTGGCGCACCGTGTACGCCAGCGATTGCAATGAGCAGGTTGCTGGCGGCCTCGGCGGTCGGACTGGCGCAAAGCTGTATAAAGGGCCAGCTAGTGGCGTAGTCGATGGCAGTAGCGAGGTGGAGTGGCGGGCCGTTGCCATGGTGAAACGGGCCGGTAAAGTCCATCCCCCATCGGCTGAAGGGCGGCGCTGGGGGCGTTGGCCGGAGGGTGGCAGCAAGGTGAGCCGGGTTTGGCGGCTTCCGGTTCAATTGGCAGGACGGGCAAGTCATGCAGACGCGGGAGGCCACCAGGGTCATGTGTATCGGGCCAGGTCCTCGCGGGAGTCCGCAAAAATGCACAAATCGTCAATCAAACCGGCGCAGTACGGCCGGTGGATCTCCATAAGCTCGTCAATCAGCTGCTGGAAGGTCGCCGGCGCGTTGGTGAGGCCAAAAGGCATCACGAGAAATTCGTACAGTCCCCACGGCGTCACGAAGGCGGTTTTTTCAAGAGTCCCAGTGCATTGGGATCTGCCAGAAACCGTCTCGCAGGTCCAGAAGGCAGTACCAGCGGTAGCCCGCAGCCCTCTGGAGTTCGCCGTCAACGTTCGGGAGCGGGTAAGCGTTCCGCTTTGTCCGGCAGTTAAGCGGCCGGTAGTCAATACAAATCCGGACCGTAATACCGTCCGGCAGCTGGTCCATTTTCGGCAATAGTTGGACCTGCTCCGGAGACAAGCGGGGAAATTTACCGCGTCCTTTCGGGACTGCTAGGGCGCGGGACGACCACGGGGACCGGCTCCGCCGTATTACCCCGTCTCGGACGCCGTCCCGTACGAAAAGGCGCAGCGCTAGTTCCTGCAACGGACTGTATTGGCGAGAGCCAGTCCGTACCGGCGCCTCGTCGCCCGTCTCGATGACGTGGTTTGTCCGCTTGGTCCTTGCGACGCGGCGGCCGGTAGGTTCGAAGACCTCCCGGTAGAGCAAGCGGAACCTTTCAACTTCTGGCGGGAGTGGCGGCAGGGCTGGCGCGCCGGCGATAGCGGCATCGGCAAGCGTAAAAGTCGCTGACTCCCGGCAGGGCTGTATCTCCAACGGCGTGTCTGGGGTCGGGCGTAGCGTTAGCGCCGCCGACGCAGTCAGGCTGATGATCCCGTCTGGTCTCAGCAGTACGCCAAGCTTTTCGTGGACTGATCGGCCAATCAGGAGGTCGCCAGGGATCCGGTCGTCTGGAACGATACCAGCGCAGAGTCTGATCGGAAGGCTGGCTACCGTGCCTCCAGCGTTATTGCGGAGCAACAACGCGAAGGTGACGATTGTGTCCTCCGTTACAACCGGACCAGGCCCTACTCCTCGGAGCCTAGTCGGTGTCGCAGGCAGACGGTGTAAGCTAATTCGCCGGGCCAGACTGTCGGTGACCCAGCAGGCGGAGCTGCCGTTATCAAAGAAAATACGGAGGCTGCCAGAGTCTCCAATTGGTGTTGTTTTTGTTGTTTTCTGTTGTTTCTCTTTTTCTCCTTCTTGGCTGAAGTCTAGCGCCTGCGCTGGACTTCCTTGCCTCGCCGTACTGTACAGGAGGCCCGGGTAGAGGTTGTGACCTCCGGAGGTCTCCCGAGCCGGTCTTCCCGACGGCGGTCCGTCGGTAAGATCCATCCAGTACGTACGGCTGTCCCCCTAGCCAACCTCGTACCAGGCCGACGGCTCTTTCATATAGTAGTCGGTGGTATAGGTTAACTCCTCCGCAATTGCGTCGTCGTCGTCTGAGTCCAAGCTGCTGTTAGTTTCGTTGTTGGTCTTGGTGTTAGCAGTCTCCTGGTCAGCTTCGTCATAGGCAGTAGCAAAAACGTCTTCTAAGGCTGACGTCGAGCCATTAAGTTGTTCAATGACGTATTTGCCGTCCTCTTCAGTTGCATAGAGGGTAGCGTTTTTGATCTGAATCCTCCTATTGGTCAAGACCTGGCCCTTCCGCGGTGGTGCAGGTAGGGCTCTATGTCGTCCGCGCGCAGCTGGTGCGCTGCGGGACGGCGGCGGTGACCGCAGGCGGACTCGTCTTGGCGACTGGGCGTCGGTTCGCGGGTTGGCACGTGGCCCAGGTCTGCTGCTGCCTTGACGGCCGCCTCTCGAGGCTGGATTGGAGCGCCTTTGAGGGCATTCGTTGCTCCAATGCCCGGGGAGGTTGCACACGTAGCAGCGGCCTGTCCGCGCTTGGTGTTGCCCAATTGCCATCAGGTCAGATTCGTCCAGCCGGTCCTGGTTGTTGACGTGGCTGACGAGCTGATCTGGGCTGCTAGCGCTCTCGTGAGCTGCTTGGGACGCAGCGGCCTCTATCATAAGGAGGGTAGAGGCTTGCAACAACTGTTTGCCCGTGACTGACGCAATGTACGCGTTGGCGTGCTCATAGTGGGCGCGGAGGCTGTTCCTGGTGGCTTCAATCCACGCCAGGTAGCCGCCGCGGTTATGGCGGTAGGGCGGCACCTTCTCGAGTACTGCCTGATCCATTTCGCTCAACTTCGTCGTCATCTCGTCCCTGCGCGTCTCGGGGTCCTTCTTGACCATATTCATGAACATCATGACGTTGCAGAGCTTTTCGACAGCGTCAAGGACGTTCGGGCCTCCCTCCAGCTTCAGGCTTTGGAGACCTCGCTCGCGGTCGAGGTCGTAGCATTGGAGGCCGCTGAGGGAGATGACAGCAAAAACGAAGTGGTGCCAAGGAGTGCCGGCTGGGATCTTTCGCAAGGTGCGGTAGTTGCCAGTGCAGGCGCCCGCTGCGAAAAGGGCCCAATCGTTTGCGTGGACTCCTTGCAGATTCAGCTCCTCCTGAATGTCGTAAAGTTTCTGATGGATCTCTGGGTCTCTCGCAACGTGTATAGTTGGCAGTTTTATCTTCTTCTTCGATATTTTTATGGAAGAGTCGTAGGAGGTGGTGGTTGCAGGGTCCCAGAGAGGCGGGAACAGCAGGCTGACAAACTCGTGGCGCGGTATTCTGTGGTGTCCAGGGCCATAGGTGTTGCCGAGGAAGTAGTCCCAGTCGTCTTTGGGGCTCCAAGGCTTCGTCGATTCAACCTTTATAGGGCGGTCTGGCGATGTCGTGGCCTGGAGTGGCGGCGAGGGAGGGGGAGGAGGCGGAAAGGAGGCAGGCGCAGCGGTTGCGGCAGGCGTGCTCCTGACTGAGAAGGCAGGAGCGTTCGGCGCTGGCGTTGGCGCTGGCGTCGGTGTCGCGACCGTTGCTGTTGTCTGAGTCAAGGCTGGCGACTGTTGAGCCTGCATCAGGGCGAGTAGGGTCGTCAGCTGCGTCTGCATTTGGTGAATTGAGGCCGCCTGCGCTTGCGCAGCGGTCTCTCGAATCTGAGCAGCCGTCTCCTGTTGCGCCAACTGGTCCTGGATTTGGCGTCTGAAGGCGTTGAAGGCGGCCACTGACACGCCGTCGTCGTCCTCCGAGGCGTCGTCCTGATCCGTTGACTGCGGTCCCTTCCCTTTCGAGGAAGCTGCGGAGGTGGGGGGATCGCCGCTCACGGCGGCTGGCGCCGCACGTTTCGGGGGCATGGCGGCGTTTGTTGATTTGAGGTGGGTGTCAAAAAATCAGAAAAAATCGTAAAAATTTAAGAAGAGGTCTGAAAATTCGGCTTCAATCTCTTCTTTCGAAATATTTTGATCTTCTGTCCGGATGTGGTTACCGGTACAAAAAATCGATTTTTTGTACCGGTAACCACACCCGGACAGAAGATCGGTGATGGTATTCCTTGGAAGTAACTTGATGATGATCCTTCCCAGACTGCGTTGTGCGCAGTCTGGCGCCATCACTAGGTCTAGCCCCAACTGTATGGATGCCTGATACCCCAGGTATCCACACCCCAACCTTGTCTATGCACATATCCGGTTCCGCATATCTACCGACACGTCAACCATGGACGACTCCGCGGCGGCCATAGGGCCGTCCAGCGCGCCGCCACGTCCTGTCGTCGTGGTCGACCCACGTGGCGATGTCATCTTGGACGTCTACTGGCATGCTGCCTCCACAGCTGCCGTCAAAGCCGCCACCTCCTCGACGGCCTCCACGGCCTTTCGTGTCGACGCGGCGACCCTCCGCCAATACTCCCGCTACTTTGCCAACCTTCTCGGCGATACGCGCTTCTGCGAGGCACAGGCCGTCGAAAAGGCGCTGGCGGCGCTGGCGCTGGATGGCGTGGCGGCGGGCGACTGTAGACCCGAGCGGCTGCCGTGGGTGCGGATCGAGGACGACGAGGCGGACGGTGAGCGCGGACGCGTGGCGCGGGCGCGTGTATTTGGAGAGCTGCTATGGATGCTGCACGGGGGCGGTGAGGCGGACGGGACGGCGGCGATCCAAACCGCCCCGGCCGATGTCAAAGGCAAGACGCCTTGGCAGTCGAGGGTGAAGACGGGCAAGCCGGTGATCAAGCCAGTGACCAAGCCGGCTGGCAAGACGGCGACGACGGCCAAGACAATACCCTCCAAAACGACCCCCGTCAAAACGACCGACGTCCAGGACCCTGTCCCCGCCTCCTCCCCATCCACCCACTGGTCCTCTCGACAGCCGCCCACACTCCGCGACGTCGCCATCCTCGCCCGCCAGGCCGACCGCTTCGACTGTGCCGCCGCCCTCGCCCGGCCCGTCCGCGCCCTGCATCTGCGCTTCCCCCAGCCCGTCGTGCGGGCCGTCCGTGAGGACGACGACACCGGCGGCAGCTTCATCCTCGGCGCCCCGGCCACCCCCTCGTCTGCCGGTCTGCCCTCTCTCGCCAACGAAGAGGCCATCCGCCAAAAGATCTACATTGGCTGGCGCCTCGACCAGCCCGTCCACTTTGATCGCGGCACCCGCGAGCTGATCCTGTACGGGTCCCGGCGGTGGACAGCCGCTGCCGTCGACTACGTCGCCAACGCTGCCGACGACGACGACGACGACGACGCGGTCGATCCCTGGTGGAACCTCCCCGACGGCCTCGAGGCCGAGCTGCGCCGCCGCCGCGCCGCCATCCTGCGCTGCCTCGCCTCGGTACCGCGCCACTTTCTCGCCCGCTACGTCGCCGCCCGTCGCCACCGCGTCTGTCCGCTCGGCTACGGCTCGAGCGCCGCCTGCGACTCCTTTCAGCTCGGCGAAATGGTGCGCTTCTTGTGCCAGCGGGGGCTGTTGGCCTTGTCAGTGGGCGCGCCAGGCCATGACGACGATGACGACGACGACGACGAGGCCGCCGAGGCGGACAGCGAGACCAGCGGCTGGCTGACGTCCCCCTTTGGCCGCCCCTGCGACCTGCACCATATCCTCGCCATCCTCCGCCAGTGCCCGGCCTACCAACTCGACCGAGACCACGTCCACTGCGGCCTGCGCACGCGGCTGCTGCCCATTCTCGACTACATCCAGACCCTGCTGGCAGCGCCTACTGTGGCCGTGCGGCATCGCGAGTGGCGGGCAGCTGGACAGCGCGGCGCGTCGAATCCTTCGTGGGCCGTGTCCGTTGCCGCCGCCGACAACGACTATGACTACGGTGCGCAGGCCTGCGTCTTCCGCTTCACACGCGCCGTCGCCGCCGACCAACGCCTCCGCTACGAGGGCAACATGGCGGCCGACCGGTTCGCACGCGCCCTGTTTACCGCCCGCCGCTGGGACTGGACGCCCGAAGACTGACCGACCGACGAGAACCCATTAGATTAACTAGACAACTATTACTACGGCCGCCGGCCGACAAGAGACGCGACAAAAGGAACAAGAAGAACAAAAAGAGTCCAACACCCAAATGACAAGAGTGCCTCATGCTATGCAGTAATCAAAGGCCGATCGATCCGGACGGAGCCCACGGGAGCACCTAGCCGGCTGGCGCACTCAGTCTCTACTGTGTCTTTGGCTTGCGCCGCGGCAGTCCGGCGGCCCGCCGCGCCGCCACGTCGCCCTCGGCGAGCCACTTGCACGCCTTGACCAGCTGCACCACGTTGAGCAGCTGCTTGCCGGCCATGATGGGGAAGCTGACGCCGGCCAGCACCCACGGCCAGAACGAGTCCATCTTGTTGGCGCGCGCCATCTCGAGGGCCGCCGCGCTGTACGGATTCGCAAAGACCTGCCGCAGCAGCGACGAGTTGACCTGGCTGCCCGCGAGCTCGGCCGTGTCGGTGGCCACCGGCCGCAACAGCGACGGCGACAGGATCGGCGACGAGAACGAGAGCAGGTAGAGCGCAATAAAAAAGAGCTCGTTGAGGGCGCAGAAGACAAAGAGAACCGTCTGTTTTGATTAGTAATCAACCAGCTCTCGGTCGAGTTTGTCGCCTCCTACCTTGTTCGTGTAGTACAGGTTCAACAGCCAGCTGCGCGACCGGTCGACCGATTTGTGGCTCGTGTCGGCGCCGCCCATGGCCAGCGTGGCGTACATGTGCACGTAGTGGCTGGCCAGGTCGAGCGAGATGAGGCCCTGGAAGACAATGGCCCAGCGCGGAAAGGCCGTCGACAAGAAGACGAGCAGACACGCCGTCGTGCAGCGGTCCGTCACCATGTCGAGCACGGCGCCGAAACGCGTCGACTGCTCAAAGTAGCGCGCCGCATAGCCGTCGAGCGCGTCCAGCAGACACGACACGCTATACAGCAGCGAGCACGTGCGCGGGTGCAGCGGCATGTAATACAGCGACGCAATGGCCAGCACGATGCGCGAGTAGCCTGGCGGTCAGCAGAGGCTGAGGCAGAGGCCACAGCAGCCACGGCACGGCCGTCCAACCTACCGATCACGTTGGGCCAAAAGACAAAGATGTTCTCCGTCGGATAGTCATCGTCCTCCGCGACCGGGGCCGGTGTGTCGGGTACCGGCGGCTCAGCGACGGCGGCGGCAGCGGCGGCAGCCTGTCTTCGTGTTCGTGGGCCGGACATGTTGTGGGAGAGGAGGGTCGTGGTCGAGGAGGAGCTGTGGTCGATGTGATGCGCCGCAAGGCAGGCAGCAGTCTGGAGCGTCAGGAACGGGGTTCGGCACGATGCGTCAGCAGCGGGGACCAGGCGCCGATGTCACACGGATCCAAAGGAACACAAGAGACAAGACCGAAACGAGTACAGTGGACGGAGCAAACGCCAAAGAGGGTTAACAGAAGAGAAAGGAAAAAGAAACGGACAAAACGACAGCCAGACGGGAATGTGGGCACGCGACTCGGGACGAGAGGAGGGGCTTGCACAGAAGGATTCCGGGGGGTTAGGGGGGGCAGAGATAGCGGACCTTTGGTTGTGTGGGAGGGCGAGAGAGGAAGGGCGGTCTCGGCGGTTGGTGGTGATGGCAGAGAAGCCAGAACACCAGGAAATGGGCGGATCAGCCGGTGGCGCTAGCCCCATGAGCCCGCAGCTGCTGTGGCTGGTGGTCGAGCCGTGCGACGATATGGATAAGGCGGTGTGCACTGTACGGGATCTCCGTGCCGCCCGCTCTACGAGACGGAGTACTTGGTCACTCTTAGTCAGCGTGGTCCGAGCTTGCGCGGCGCAACCCTGGGAAGCCGGGTCTGGGCGCTCAGACCAGGCAGGCCTGTGCACATCGACTGCGGGTTTATCTGTCTCCAAGGCCCTTGGGGCCAATAGCGTCGTCTTACTGGAGAACCGCATCGTCGGGAACCCCTGGGGCGCTGGCCACAAGCGACCTAGCGCTCAGCGTAGGGTTGTGCGCCACAGAAGGCCACCGTACAAATCACTCCACTACGGTCAGTGAAAGCATTGCTGGGGCGGCGCCGGACTGCAGCACGGAGCACGGAGAAAGCAAGCTGTCTGCCGCTATCAGCCCCTAGCGACCGCTATCTACCGCCCTGCCACCACCAACTGCCATTTGCCTACTAAGTAAAGGAAAGTATCTCGCGCTGCATCCTCGCTTGGGGGGGCAGAATACTACCTGCCGCATCGCCCGTCCAGCACAGGGCAAGTACTCGCATGTACTCTGTACCCCTACCTCCTTGCTTGTGCTTACGAAGACTGGCGCAGCAGGATAAGCCGACGTTCTCCGTTTGTACTCCTCCCTGGTCATCTCCGTCGCCTCCGTCTCGCCCCTCTTCGCCCCTGCTCCTCTTCCTCTGCCGGCGGCCCTCTGATCCTTCCCCCCCCTGTCTGGTCGCTTCTTCAACAGAGGTCTAAGAATAGTTCCCGCCCCGAGGGCGGCCGCTGGTTATCTCTTGTCTCGCCCGTTGTGTTTTGCTTTTCGCGTTGTTGTTTTTTTTCGCAACCGACCACCCACCCAGCCGCACCAGCGAGCCAATTCCTGTGTGGTCATTTGCCCCGTAAGATGCACTCGGCCTGCCCGCGCGCTGTCCGTTGGAGCAGATACATGCACCATGCGAAGTACATACAGATACATGGAAATACGCACCAACCGCGCTTTCCCCTTTGGCTGCCTTAATTTTAGCCCAAGGCCACTATACTCAAAGGGTTTTTCGTAGCGAATAAGTATATTGGGCGCTATCGTGCAGACTGCCGCGCACGAAAAATCTGTCCTGCCGTCACACTGACGTCTTGTGAAAACCGTTCAGCTCCGCCCTACGAGTACGGTACTCCGCTCCCGCCTCTTGCTGTGCTTGCCTCTCTCCGCTTTTGTTCCCATCCCTTTTCTGTCTCTCCTTGTCCTCTCTCCTTTCCAAACTTTCCCCTCCGCATCCTCTCTCTCTCTCTTTGCTCTCTCCTCTTCTTCCCTTGTCCTCTCCTCTCCCTCGCCATGGCACACCACGCTTCCTTTTCGATGCCCTTTGAGCAGCGGGCAGAGGCCACCTCCCACCCCCTGACCTCCTATCTGTATCGCCTGATGGTCGCCAAGTCGTCCAACCTGTGCCTTAGCGCCGACGTCTCGACCGCCCGTGAGCTGCTGCTGCTGGCCGACCGCGTCGGCCCATCCATTGTCGTCCTCAAGACGCACTACGACATTGTCAGCGGCTGGGACTACAACACCCAGACCGGCACTGGCGCCCAACTGGCTGCCCTGGCCCGCAAGCACGGCTTCCTGCTCTTTGAGGACCGCAAGTTTGCCGACATTGGCAAGACGGCCCAGCAGCAGTACACGGCTGGCACTGCTCGCATCATTGAGTGGGCGCACCTCGTCACCGTCAACATGGATGCTGGCGTGGCCGCCGTCAAGGCCCTGGCGGATGCCGCCGCGCGCTGGCGCGAGCGCATCCACTACGAGGTCAAGACGTCGGTCACCGTTGGCACGCCCCTGCTCGAGAGCTACGAGGACCTCAGCAGCAGCGGCAGCGGCAGCGGCCCCGGCAGTGCCGACGACGGCAGCAGCTGTTTCCCACCGCTTTCGGCGGACCAGGCTCATCACGGCGCCCTCGACGGCCGCAAGAGCAGCATCGTCTCCATCACCACCGCCGTCACCCAGCACTTTGAGCCCGTCGACTCGCCTCGTCTGCCTCGCGACAGCACCGGGAGCAGACCCTCGTCCGGCAGCGACGGCCTCGACAATGGCCAGAGCAACGGTAACGGGGTCGGCGACACCCGTTCCAAGGCGCGGCGGCGGCTCGACGACATCCCCGTCTATGAAGGCCTCGAGGAGGCGCCACCCGAGCGCGGCATCCTGCTGCTGGCACAAATGTCGTCGAGCGGCTGCCTGATGACGCCTGCGTACACCCAGGCCTGCGTCGAGGCGGCGCGGGCGCACAGTGGCTTTGTTGCTGGCTTCATCGCGCAGCAGAACCTCAACCAGCTGCCGACCGATGCGTTTGTCCACATGACGCCCGGCTGCAAGCTGCCGACGCCCGAGGAGGAGCGCTCCGCTAACGCGGCCAACGGTGCCATCGCCGGTGACGGCCTCGGCCAGCAGTACAACACACCGGCCAAGCTGGTGGGCATTTGCGGCTCGGACATTATCATTGTTGGCCGGGGCATTGTGATGGCCGCCGACCCGCCGTCCGAGGCCGAGCGGTACCGCCGGAGGGCCTGGAAGGCCTATCTGGCGCGGCTGGCCAAGGCGTAGACGGTACCGGGACGGAGAGGGAAAGACGAAGAGACGAAAATGATGAGGAAAGTAATCGGAGGACAGAAGGGGAAAGAAGGAAGGATGGAGAGAGGAGACTGGGAAGACACGGAAAAGAAGCGCTCGAGATTTTCTATACCATGGACTTGGATTGGGTTTTACGTTATTATACCATGCTTCGGTGCTGGTTGTCTGGTTCGCTTTACCTACTCAGCCTCGCTCGGGGTGAAGCACGATGAAGCGGGCCCGGATAAGCACTAAGTCGAGGCCAGGAAGCTTGGAATGGAGAGGACTGAATGAAAGGTCTAGGCAAGATAATGTTACTTTTTACGAGTATACTCAAAACAACTCCAGATCCATGTCGGCATCTGTTTCTCTTGGATACTTGTGCATAATATTCTAGACAATCTTCAACCACCAAGGCCTACTTCGTGCTCCGTACAGTGCTTTCCTGTACTCCCACCATTCGGGCCAGAAGCCTGCCACCCCCCAATCCAGGACACCGGTAACATGCCCCGATGCACAGTCGACAAGAATATTCTCCCACGCGATATCGGCGTGCGCAAAGACTATGGCGCACTTGTCGGGAAGCTGTTTCCGGTACTCCTCTGCCAGCTCGGGCCGCGGGCAGTCCTTGACCGGACGAACGAGAAAGTCATGAAACTTTCGGGTCATTGCAAAAGGTCCGCAAGTAGCCATGTTGCTCAACCGGTGATCATAGGCTGGCCTGCCAGAGCACGGTCTGATCTATCCTACGGAAATGTGCAATTCTGCACAATCTCTATAGCTTCTATCTCTCTGCGCCGGAATGTCCACCCATGCTTACGGGCGGTCTCGGGTGTCGTATATTGGACTCGGGCAAACGTGCTGTTAAGCGACGCGGTTGTGTTCGTCGCCATTCTGCTGTTGGATCGGCACAATGCCAGGTCCTTGGTGGGGACACCACTAGATGCAATCCACCCGAGCTCGAGAGCCCATAGTTATCGCGCCACACTGCGCCACACAATCCCGAACAAGGTGGGGTTGCTGCTTCCTTTTCTACCACTGTCTTATTAGTAACCTACGGCAAGTGTGTTTTTCGCAACTGGAGACCGCGCCTTCCCCGCCAGGTTTTGCCTCGCACGTCTCTGCTGGGCAAAGGTCTACTGATTGGAGCATTGACTCTTTTGAAGCCTTTTTGTGCATTTTCGAGCCCACAAGTCGAGGACGGCGACATCCAGACTCGATTCTGCCACCGACGACAAGCGCCCTGCGTGGGCGAGCTGTAACGAGGGTATAGCCGACGCTACCCCGATCAATTGCCTCAGCGAGAAGAACGGCGCTGGGGAGACGGAACGACGGAAACAAAGCAAGACGAAAGAAGGAAAGAGAAACGAAAGAAGAAAAGAAGACGAGCGGAACAGGACGAAAACCAGGCAATCCAGGCCTTCGCAGCGACAATGCGTGACCGGGCGGCGAAGCGCCACGCGGCCGAGGACTCGGTCGTTGCCGTCGCCACCTCGTCACCGCCACCGGCCTTTGACTCGCCGCCCGCCGACGGGAGCAATACAGGCCTGGGACCGCCGCGGAAGCGCAAGCGACGAGTCGTGTCGTGTGCCGAGTGCCACCGGCGCAAGCAAAAATGCGACCGCAACCAGCCGTGTCGCGCGTGCGTCGACCGCAAGATGGAGGCCAGCTGCCACTACGAGACAACGGCCATGTCCCACGAGCGGCACCACATGCGTGTCACGGAGGCGGCTGCCTATGGCCGCTCGCTGCAAGAGGACGGCAGCCTGCCCGTCAAGGCGACCGGCTTCGGGTACGCGAGCGGCGCCGAGAACACACTCGGCTTCTTGCGCAAAATCGACAGAGAGCGACGGCGGTCGAGCGACGAGCTGGACAACATTGGAATGGGCGCATTGGGGATGCACGGCATGCACAGGGTGGGCAGCATGGACATGGACGGGATCCATGGTATCAACGGCCTCAACGGCATCGGCGCCATGGGCATGGGCAGCCTCAGCAGCCTCGTGCAGGACACGGGAAATGGCATTGTGACGACGACAGCAGCCGAAGCAGCGGCCTTGGCCGAGCAGCAGTACCTTCAGTCGCAGCAGCCACACGGCGCCACGGCCAACGGACTCGGCTCACCAGTCACAGGCGACCCCTATGGCGTGACGGACCGGTACAAGACACTTGTGCGCGAGCTGCCGCCGCGGCCATTTATCGAGCGACTGGTGGCTGTGTTTTTCCGCCACTTCAACTGGCACTACTATGCGCTGGACGAGGACGTCTTTCTCAAGCGGCTGGCTGACTGGAACGACGTGGCCATGGGGCCGTTTGGGTCGCTGCAGGCGCCGCACCAGCTGTCGCCGGACCTGCGGGCATTCCCGGCGCTGCTCTTTCAGGTGCTGGCCATGGGGCTGTTGGTGCTGCCGGCCGAGGAGCCGGCGACGGAATTTGATGCAATCCGACACCCCTCCAACGCGACGCTGGAAGGCCTGGCCATGGACTACAGCGAGGCGGGCATAGCGATCCTGGCCCTGCTGGGCAAGCGGCATATGGCGCTGACGACGGTGGTGGCGGGCTTTTTGCGAGCGGGCTTTTTGAAATACGTGGCGCTAATCACGGAGGCGGTGGGTGCTCGCTGACCGTTCCCCGTCTCGTTCTCGTACTGACCAACAGTGGCATGCGGTGGGCTCGGCCATCCGGGACGCACAGGAAATCGGACTGCACCGCAGCAGCCTCGACCCAAAGCCGTGGGCACAGACGGCCGAGGCGGTGCTGGCCAACGAGTGGGAGATCCAGAGCCGGCGGCGCATGTGGATGACGCTGGTCAGCTGGGACACGCACATGGCGGTGGTTTTGGGGCGGCCGATGGCGGTGGAAGCGTCGGAGAACCCGGTGCTGCCGGTAGACTGCATACTGCCGCGGACCATGGCGGAGCGGGCGACGATGCCGGTGACGCCGCGCGGCGAAGACGACCCGCCGACACCGCTGACCCGGGCCGTCTGGAGCTTCCAGGCCATCTTGCCGCTGCGGGCCATCTATGCGCTGGAGAAGCAAGGGCCGGCGCTACGGGACTTTTCGGCCGTCGATGCGCTGCATGACGAGCTGGTGCACATTGAGGCGACGGTGCCGCCATTTCTGCGGCTGGAGAATCCTGACACGCGCTTTGACAGCCTGCCCGAGTGCCACTGGTTGCCGGCAGTGCGCGTGACGGTGCCGCAGCTGACCATTTTCAACTTTATGGCGCTGCACCGGCAGTACATTCTGACGCGGGCGCGCAGCCGCACCGAGGCGCTGCGAGCGTGTCTGTCGATGCTGCAGATGCAGCGGCTGCACTTTTCGCAGCTGCGGCCGCAGCAGTACCGCATGTTCTCGCTCTTTTTCGGCACCTTTGACGCGCTCGTGCTGGTGGCATCCATTTATATCTTGTTTCCCAAGGAGCATCCGACACTAGTGCCGGCAGCCATTCAGCACTTCCGCTGGTCCGTCGAGCGTCTCGAGCGCATGTCTGAACAGTCCAGCTTGGCACGCTCAGGGCTGGGCGTGCTGCAAGCTATTTACCTGCGGCTGCGCAAGGCACTGGGCATCCCCTTTCTTGAGGGTGGCGGCGGCGACGACGACGACGAGATGATGATACCGGCCGTGCCGGCGGCGACCGTGTCGTCTGCATCAGCCGATTTGCTGCACAACATTGACCCGAGCTTGCACGACGCAGCGCCGACACACGAACCGACGCCGAGCACGCACGACAGAGGCTCGTCGACGTCCTCGTCAGTCTCACCCAACGCGGCCGGCGGCTTTTCCGCGACGTCGACCTCGGCCTCGGGTCCGTCTAGCGCTGCGAGTGCTGTCAGCGCCGCTAGCGACGTGTTTAGCACAGCCATGGCGGCAGCGGCATCGCTGTCGACGGCCCCGCTAGCGCTGGACCCGGCTCTGGCGGCTGAGTACGACAGCGGCACGCTGGGCAGGTTTGGCGAGGCACAAGAGGCAGCTGACCTGGCGGCTATCTTCCCGGACAGCCTTGACTGGACGTCCTTCCAGCCGATTTGTCCGACCGGCGACCTGACATACAACATTCTGATGGGCGTGAGCGATGGGTCGCCTGGTATGGGCACGTCTGGATGGACAGCGGGCGACGGGTTGCTATCGACAGAGCCGTTGACAGCCTCGGCTGTGACAGGGCGGCCAGAGGCGGTGGTGTCGGCCGTGGCGGTGCCAAAGGCTACCAAGGCGCTGCCGGAGGTGTCCATCCCTGGCGGTGTGTCCGCCACCGAAAGCAGGAATCTGGACAAAGCGAATGGCGCACACGCAGGCGTCAGCGGCAACGCAAACAGCAGCGAAACAGAGGCCCCACCAGACGCCGCCCTGGAAATGGACACGGCGGCTGCAGCGGCGGCAGCTACATCGATTGACGGGACGGCCGTGCCGTGGCAATTTGAGGGGGACTTTGCGCGCAACAGCATCTGGGGGCTGCTCAACATTTACGGGCCGTTCTAGGCGCAAGGGACAAAAACTACGGGATCCACAACACAGATGTGAAACGGAACGGCGCGAAACAGGCGAATGCAGAGAGGCAAGACGAGGCAAGACGAGGCAAACGAGTCACAAAATGCGCAGAGCGGAATGGGCCGCCAAGGACCGCATGGAACTGCGGAAGCGAAAAAAGGCTATATTGGGACTGGAAAATACACACAGGCGTTTGCAGAGCAGTTGGTTTTGAATATACAACGAGAGGGATGACGTCGGAACAATGGCTGTCGTGAAGCTGCACTCGAAGTGCCGTTGGGATTGTGCTATATTTAGCGGGTGTCGGTAACCTGAGGGAGCTCTGTTCGGGTCAAGAAGAATCGGATTGGTAGCTAGTCAGCACTCTCCTCAGATCTCGCACAACGCCTTCGTCCGTCGAAGGGGTATGCAATTGATCTGTCTGGTGAGGCTTGGTTCTTCTCTGTCGGATACGATCGGGTGTGGAGAGTGAGATAGGGATAGGAGGTGGACCCGTGCAGCTCTCTGATTGGTCCATCCTATCCCGCGTGGCTATGCCACCAACACTGACTCTCTCTTCAAAAGTCGTGATGTACGGCATCACGGTGCACCCGATCGGTCCAACAAGATCAAATCTATCTAGAAACATGACAAAAGAGACGACCAAAAAAGTGAATGAAAAGAAACCATCAAACGAACGAGAGAACAATCAAAATCACTCGAATCTCCTTCTTACGTACGCTCTACCCACCCTTCTTCCTCCAAGTCGATGTGATTCGTGTCGATAAGCCGCGTCAGGGCATCGCACGCCTTCTTCGACTTCGTCATCGCGTCCGCAGGGTTTTTGTCGCCTGCGATCCATTTGATTTCTGCCACTTCGCGCCGTTCGTACGCCTGCCGAATCATCGCCAAGTCAATCATCAGGCGCTTTTCGCTCGTCGTCCCAAGCCGCGTCACCGCATCAAAAATGCTCTTGCTATCGGTGCATATTACCAAGGGGATTTGGCGGTCGTAGATGTCGTCCATCGTAGCCTTGATGCAGCTGGCCAAATCGAATCCGTGTACCAGCGCGTACAGCTCGGCAGCGAGGACGCTTTTCGTGACGCGACGGCATTTGATGGAGGACCAGTGGACGGTATTCGCAGCGCCAGTTGCATCTCTGATCACGACCACGATGCCGATTTGCGAGGAGAGGTCGTGATTGTTAGCAAATGCGGCATCAGTGAAGGCCACGACTTGCAAGGATTCCTCGTCCAGTCTCACGAAACGTAAACCACGCATCGGATGCTCCATCTGCCACTGCAGGCGTTCGTTCAGCGCGTTCACCTCTTTTTCGCCGGGGTCACTGTGCTGCGCCGCTGCGCTGAGGTCGTATGCTGCCTCAGGCTGGCATACAGATGCCACGTATGCGCCCCGTGCGCGCTGGGCAACGTACTGCTGCTTGGTGTCGAGGAGGTCGGAAATTCGACCACGGGTGCCTTTGTTGACTTTGGCCTCTCGGCTCACCAGGCTGATGTTGCCTACCTGGCTCTCCTGAGAAAGAGATAGGGAGCCGTCGTGAGCCAGAGAGAGCACACCACCGTTGAATTTCAGCGGTGTGGTAGCTGTCAGCGTCTCCCGAGGTTTCGCCAAAAACCCGGCCGTCTTGAGGCCATCCTCTTCCGCCGCGGCGAACGAGTCATCTGCCAGAATCAGCGTATCGTCCGTTTGCATGGCCACAACACCAAAGGCGTCGTCCCTGCGAACCATGAGGCACGCATCATAAGGCGATGGATGCATCCCAAGGGCGTCGGTGTGGTGCTTCGTGTACGTGGCGAACCAGTGGTTGCCAGCTTCTGGCACGCCGTACAGAGGCTTCTTAATGCGGAGAATGGCTTCGTCGGGAAGGGCGAGGATCTCACGGGCCGCCTTGTGCGGGTTGACGAAGAACTCGCGCCGTAGGTTGGACGTCGCTTGCACATATGCCTGCGAGATATCGCGCAGGAGGAGGTGGCAACCCGATGCCATCTTGGATGCTGCAACACACAGAAGTACGCGCTGGCTCATCCTCTGGATGGTGGGCGATTCGGTGAGCACCGTGCTTTTGCCGTCGTCGCTATGGGCCTGCACGACAAAACGACTCTTTTCAACGGCCTGCGCGGTGCCGGCGTGCTTGATTTCGTCGACGAAGCGCCCGTTGAAAATGCGTGTGTTCGGGGGCACTTGGTCTCGCAGGACCGGCTCAAAGACTCCCTTTTCGAGGAGTCCAAAGATCTCTGCGCGCCGGGGGGCATCGTAGGTGGGCGCGGGAGGAGGAGCGGTGAGCCAAATCGTCGTATATACGCCGTGCAGGGCCGCGAATGCGCCTGAAGGTGCCTCTTCGCGGCGGTGCCGGAGGGCACGGGTAAGCACGCCTGCACGGGCAGGATTGCTCTTGTCTTCGGGCTTCCGGGGCTTATCGTCGGTGGGCTTGCGACGGACAGTGGTCTCCGGAGGCGCCGAGGGAGTTGCGGTAGGCGGGCGCTCTGCGGGTGCCTGTTGGGGCGTAGTGGGCGCCGCAGGTGCTGGGGACGCTACTATGGTGTCTTGGGGCATCATTGCGGGCCTGCCGCGGGGACGGCGTTGCTGAACCGTCGGCGGTGGATTTGCCTCCGGATAGTCGTAGAGCCGCACGGAGGTGCTCCGAAAGTCGGTTGTTGTGCCGTTGCCGTTGTCGACGGTGACCGTCTCGTCGTTGGTATTGACGATTTGGAAGGGGCCTTGCCAGGAGGCTGGAGTGGCTTGGGCACCACTGCCGTGAGCCTCTCTCCATACCAGCACCCAGTCGGTGAGACGGGGCTTCGGCGTTTGGGGACCGTTGCGCATCCGTAGGCCCTCCGTGATCTGGCGGCGGGCCCGGGCCCTCTCGAGGTCTTTCATAGCCGCACGGATTGCGGTGGCACGGGCGGTGACCGTCAGGGCCGGTGCGGATGCGGCGGAGGTGCGCGGGTATGCGCCGAAGACCAGCAACGTTGGCACAATGCCGTTTGGGCCAGCGGTGTCGTTAATAGCCTTTACCGCCATCTGCAGGGCGGAACTATGATCAAGCTCGGGGGCCTCCTTGCAGATGATTTCGAACGCGCGCTTTAGGATGCCGTGATAGCGCTCAACTTGGCCGATGCTGTGATGAGCCTCAGTGGGCACTCCCTTCGTCTTGGTGCCCATGAGAGCGGCATTGTCCTTGAAGTTTTGCGCGGCGAAGTTGGTGCCTTGGTCGTGGACTATCAGATCGGGCGGACCGACGTACGTGTCCAGCCAGCACTCTCTCAGCTTATCCCATGCGTGCTGGGCCGTCATGTTGTTGAGCCAACGTGCTGCCATGAAACCAGTGGCTTGGTCGATGACGTGTATATATGGTTTGCCGTCTATATACGCCACGTCGACAATGACCGTACCGTTGAACGTGATATCGTGCTCATCGCGCAGGTTAAATTTGAAGCGCTTAGGCGGTCCCTGGTGGCGCTGGCATTCGTGGCAAAATCTGCGAATATCTTCCAGATCCTTGATGTCGACGTCGACGTTGCCTGCACTCTTGAGCAGGCGGTAGAGGCGACCAACAGATGGATGGCCAAAGCGACGATGCAGGCGTTGGAGCTCAACACTAGTGAAAAAGGTGACCGCTGCACCGCATGCCATCTCCGGGATCGTCATGAATGCGTGCCCGAAGCGTCGGATGACGGGCGCTACGAGCTTCTCTTCTGTGCCTCTTCTGAAAATCATCACATTGCGCGTGTTGTCGAAATAGCAGTGCAGGTCATCGAGGTCCTTGAGGCCGACTAAGAATGGGGTCGTGGTCGGCATGACATGGAAGGTGATGGTGCCGATCGGAGTGTCGACGGCAGCAGAGCCAATCGATGCCGCCTGGCCGATTCCGAAGCGAATGCGCACCGAGTTGGCGGTGGATTCGTCCATGACGAGGCCAGTCTTAATCCTTTGGAGTGCCTCAAATTGGGGACGGCCGCACGTGGATGCCTTTGCTGCGCCTGTGTCGACAATGAAGCCCATGAACGCTGTGTCATCGTATTGCGAGGCTTCAGCAAAAACGTCGGATTCGTCGTCGTAGGCGGTGTCGTGAGCATGAGGTGCGAGGCCTAGAGCGTGCGAGTTGCGGTGCTCAGCTAGGTAGGCAACAGCGTCGCCGCCTCTAGGGCCTTCGACAGCGGCAGCCCAGAAGGAGGTGTACTCCACCGTGCCGTCATCGTCGTCGTCCTGATCGTGCTCATCGTCGTCGACGATCAGCGCGAAGGCCTCTTCCACCTCTTCTCCCGCTTCGGCGGACTCGACGGCCATCATGTACTGGGCCGGAGTGCCGTTCGTTGTCTCCTGCCAAGCACGACTGTGGGCATCCTTCTCCTCCTGCGTATGGTTGCTGTACCGGCAACCTTCCTTTTTGCAGATATAGCACTTAAAGATGCGGCGGTACGGCTTGCCAGTGCGTGCAGGTTTGTTCCCAAGGCCGCCACGAGCGGGCGGGCGGAAGCCTCTTCCACCTCTCCGGTATGTGCGGTCGGCATAGAGGACTTCGGAGGCGAATGCACTGCTTCGGGGGACAAGCTGGTGGCGGTCGAGCGTAATGACGCCTTCCTCGACGTCCTTGATGATGCTTTCCGCGTCGTACTGGCCTCTGCGGCTCATGCTGTCAGCTTGGATAACCAGCGTGGCAGTAGGTGCAAAGGCCTTAAACTCGCGAATGAGCTTCTTCTGGATAGCAAGGTCTCTGGCTGCCTCGCTAGGGTAGTCGAAGCAGGCAGCGCCATCCACGGCGCGGGTGTAAAAGGCGCGCACCACGGTAGCTAGAGACTTTCCAGGCATCTCGTTGGCGACCATCTGGACGGTGAGGTCCTGCCAGCGGTTTTCGCGGGCACGTTGGATATCCATCGTCTCAAATTTGGCAGCCATGAGGGCGAGGATTTGACGCCAGTCGTCGTGGGAGTCGAGGAGCTTGTCGCAGTAGTTGTAGGGCTCGCCTCTCACCATCATCGTAGGCAGCAATCTGGCGATGTAGTTGTCGGCAACCTGCCTGCGGCGGCAGAGGCGAAGGAAGTGGGTGGCCCGGTAATGCAAACTGAGGGCATCGCCAATCCCTTGATACTTTTCGGAATCAGGGAACATCTTTTCGATCTGGTCCACCGTGCGCTTTTGAGAACTAGCCTCGTCGGGATGGGCCCACGGAAAGGTGAACAAAGCATATGCATCAGCGTGCATCGTGCCGGGCTGCTGAGGGCGCACCGGCAGCGTCACAGCAGGGGCGGTGCCGTAGGCGTTGTCTTGGAAGGCTTGGGCAGGAGCGGAGTGGCCAGGAACGGTTGCGTATGCGCGGGCAGGGGCAGGTGATGCGGCGTAGCGTCGGTCAGGGCCACGCTTGTAGGCGTAGTTGTCCTCGATGAACGCGTGCGTGGAGAATTGATCATCTTGGGGGCCAGCGTAGGCAGTCGTGCGGTGCCCGGGGCGAGGGGACTGGGATCCGAAGTCCGTGCCGGGGATTTGCAGGACCGTCGATCGGGGCTCTTGTCTGACCTCCTGGTGCTGCTCCAGGTTAAGGGCACCAGGGGGTAGGCGGTAATCCTTGTGCACGTTCTCAGGGCCGATCATCCGCTGCAGGGCCGCATTCAGCGTCCGCATACCAGTGCCACCATCACGCATCGCGCTTCTGACCGCGATCTCTCTGCTCTTGTACGGCATTGGCTCCTCGGCGGCGATGGCTTCGACTATGGCGGCGTACTGGTTGCCGCCCTTCGTGTTGTAGTTTGGCACATAGATGCCACGGGTCAGCATGAGGGTGCGGAGGCCGTCAAGAGCCTTGAAGCCGGTGGTCGCGAAGTCGTCTCTCGTCCAGTCGCCTAAAGCTGTTTTGCAGTAGCCATGAAGATCTTCGTCGATGGCGTTGGGACTCGACTTCATCTCCTCGATAAAATCTTGTAAAACGCGGCTTTTCTCTTCCCTGGTCCCGTCTGCAGATGCTGGTGTGGTCGAGGCAGCCCTGGCTTCCTGCTTCAGCTGGGCCTGATCACCGGTACTTGCTTCAGGCGCCATTGTCAGTAGTAAGTGAAGTTTCTTTGGACAAGTGAAATATCAAATCGAAGGAGAACCTTGCCAGTCAGCTTCCTAAGGATAGGATAACTGATCAGTGTCGGTAACCTGAGGGAGCTCTGTTCGGGTCAAGAAGAATCGGATTGGTAGCTAGTCAGCACTCTCCTCAGATCTCGCACAACGCCTTCGTCCGTCGAAGGGGTATGCAATTGATCTGTCTGGTGAGGCTTGGTTCTTCTCTGTCGGATACGATCGGGTGTGGAGAGTGAGATAGGGATAGGAGGTGGACCCGTGCAGCTCTCTGATTGGTCCATCCTATCCCGCGTGGCTATGCCACCAACAGCGGGGATGCAACGCCGACCTGTTCTGGCGCGTTATTGATAGGCAGCCTAGGATGCGCCCGCATGGGGCCTAGCGTTGGTTCTGCAGCCTTCTTTGGGCATACACTTGCTGTTCTTGTTTTCTGTTTTTGTATACAATATCTGGTTGTTGGAAACTGTTTCCTGCTTCTCCTCCTCTGTCACGTGAATATAAAGCGATGGTTGCGCTCACACCTCCTTCGAAAGCTGTTTCGGACACACTCGACACATGCAACGACTACAACGACGCCCTATTGACATTATGGACCATTCCTCGAGCCAGATTGGAATAAGCCGGAATCAGCAGATGCCGCACGAACAGCACGAATCGGTTGGATCGATGAACCGGATGGGCTCGCCGAGCCGGCTGAGCCAGATGCGCCAGATGGGCCAGATAGGCCAGATCAGATGAACCAAATGTCGCCCGACTCCAATTTTGACCCCCGACATGCCATTCTACGAGCCTACAATGACAACAGTACGAGCCTTATTAAAGTAGGTGGCGGACAAATGCCTATTGGTTCGCTGAACACTGCTGTCCCTGGCCGTTGTGCAGGATTTAATGTACTATTACACACAAGGCGAAGCCATTTCATCAGCGATGAGTAGCGGTTGAAGCGGGAACTACACAATGCGGCGCTCGACTTGAAGGATGCGACCAGGTCCCGGGGCGACCTGCAGGAGCCGCTACGAGAGCACGAGCATGCTGTGGTCACCTTAAAAAGGAGCCAGGATAGTGTATTGGTGAGTGGCAGAATGCCAGCAACCCGGAGCAAGACTGACCGACACAGAACAGCAACCTCGTGTAGCCGTATTGATTGACGGCGATGGTTTTATTGTACGTCTCCCCGATCCTCGGTTCATCTGCGCCGGCTGACACCCCAGTTCAAAAAAGAGTTAATTGTCCAGGGCCCCGTGCACGGACTACCAGGCGTGTTTTCGACGGAAAAGCTGCCGGCGGTGACGGCGCCGGCGGTCCAGGCGTTCCAGACTTTCCCGGTGCCAATCCAGACGGCAACGGTGCAGACGCGCCCGGCCTCGACCCGCCGCTCGTGTACGAACAAGGTGTACAGGACATGCTGCGGTCGCGCGAGCGGTGCATGTGCAACTGGTTTGTGCTGACGCAGTGGTGTGCCAATGGTAGTGCGTGTCCGGACGAGCACATGGTGAACCTACCGGCGGACGAGCGGGAGGCGGTGGAGTACTCGAGCCGTCTCTGCCCGTGCGCGTACAGTCAGGACTGCGTGCAGGAGAATTTTATTTATGGGCACAATGTGAGTATCCCGTCGTGCAGTTCTGGCCTCTTCTAGCAGTACGGTGTCCCAGCGTCCAGCACGGCATGTATGCATCGGTACTGCCGCTTCGAGGTCGACCAGCATCCGCCGAACACGCGCTTCCGCGCGGGGACGCGCCGCGACCAAGTTTTTATGAAATCCGCCGAGCGTCTTTAGTTATGAGAGTGTTGGTGTTGTGTAGTGCTAGTTGATGGAAACAGATGCACGCATGTTGTATCTTACTACGCACGTAGCCTTGGCGAGGCTGTGGTCCCACTTTTCCCGTGCCCCGCAGTCCACACAAAAATCGGCCATTTTGTACTCTGTAGAGACATTGCCCAGAACCAAACGCGACGTCTCCTCTCCGCCCCCCGCCTCGACACCTCCCACCCACCATGGCGCATCCCCGGATTGAAGAGGTCGAAGACAGCGACGACGGCTTCTCGGACCCGTCCGAGGGCGACATTGACGACTTTGACGAGGGCGACATTTTGCGGACGGTGCAGCCGCGCCAGACGACAACGTCGACAGTCGCAACACGGACGACGCCCGCGGCCCAGCCACACGCCCCACCGCCGCATCTGCCGCTGCCGACGCGCACCAACGACGCGCTTCCGCCAGCGTACAATGGCTTTGCCGCGCTCTACCCCGTCTACTTTGACCGCAGTCGCAGCCGCGCCGAGGGCCGCCGCGTGCGCCGCGCCCTGGCCGTGGACAACCCGCTGGCGCGCGACATGGTCACGGCCTGCGCCCAGCTCGGCCTGCGCACCGTCTTTGAGCCGACCAAGACGCACCCCAAGGACTGGGCCAACCCGGGCCGCGTCAAGGTGGACCTGCCGCGCGGCGGGGGCGAGAGCAAGAGCGGCAGTCGCACCGCCGCCGGCCGCACCGTCCACAACAAGCACCACCTCTACCTGCTCGTGGCCCAGCACCTGGCCGCCCACCCGACCACCGAGGCCAGCGCCGGCCTCCGCGAAATGGTCCAGGACGCACCGCCGCCGCCGCCGGCCTCGGCTCCCTATCCCCGGCCTGCCGTGCCGCGCGGCTGGAAAATGCCCACGCTCGTGCCCTACCTCAGTCCGGCCATGACGGGCGGCGGCGTGACGGAGAATTTGCTGCAGGACGTCATGAAGGAAATGCAGACGGGCGCCGGCGCTGGCGGCGGCGCGGCCGGCGGGCCCAGCGCAGCCAGCATGCAGCAGGCCCTGCAGGCCATGGCGGTCAGCAACGGCCCGTCTGAGCCGACCGGCCGCAAGGGACGCAAGGCCAAAAAGTAGGAGCCTGGTAGAAAGATGTAGCCAGAGCCGGTCCTAGACTGCCTTTGATTATATCACGTGATATATTGCCAGTATGGTCCGTCTCGTGCTCCTCGCTTACTCACGTGCTCCTCGCTTGCAGTCTGGGTATCTTTAGTCTACTCCTCGTCTCTCCTCACTGCACCGCCTCGTCCGCCTCGGCGATCCGCACCGCCCCGGTGGCCACTTTGTCCAGCGCCGGCAGCTGGTATACGGGCAACCGCCGCCGCCGCCGCCCCGGCGCCTCGGACGTGCCGACCTGCCGCGCCTGGCGCACGACGGCCGCCTCCCAGCTGCGCCACGCCGCATAGTCCTCGGCCTGGCGCGCGGCGTGGTAGCCCGGCGACGTGTGCGCCGGCCGCCACGCCAGCCGATCGGCCGGCAGCTGTGCCAGATCGTAGACCCGCGCGCCGCCAGCCAGGTGCACCAGCGCGCCCAACGCGTCACGTGCTTCGGCCGCCACCGCCTCCGTCGGCCGCCGCGCTGCCCGCGTCCGCAGCGGCTCTGCCAGCCATGCGTGGGCCGCCTGTTCGGCCACGCGGGCCCGCCGGCTGTCGTCGCGCAGAAAGCGCACGGCCGCCTGCAGGCTGGCCACATCGTCGCGCAGGACCAGCTCGCGCGAGGGCGAGTGCCGCCGGCCCTTGTCGTGCTTGCGCGTCTTGTCGCCGCCGCGACGGGCCCGCCGGACGCGGCGTGGTGCATCGGCCGCATCGTCTGCGTCGCCCTCGCTGTAGCCGTCGCCCTCGCCCTCGCCCTCGTTGTGGCCGCCCTCGTCCCCCTCTTCGCCCTCCTCCTCCTCCTCCTCCTCCGGGATGCCCCCCTCCTCCGCCACCTTCTTCCACCGGTCGCGCTCCGCCTCGAGCACCTTGAGTTCGCGGTCCTGCTTCTGCACGTCCTCGCGCAGCGCCGCCGCCGCCGCCTGTCCGGCGGCCACCGCCCGCTCCAGCGCCGCTCGCTCGGCCGCCTTGGCCTGCCAGTCGCGCATGCGCGCCTCCAGCGTCTCAATTTTGAGCTGCGCCGTCCCTAGCTCATTGTCCCGCCGCGCCACCGTCCGCCGCGCCTCTGCGTGCTCCTCCCGCACCCGCCGCAGCTCGTCCTCGGCCTCCACCACGCCGGCCTTGGGCGCCCGCAACGCCCGACTGCGCGCCTCCCACGGCGCCGCCGCCCGCTCAAACTCGACTGTCTGCGAGAGGTCGCCGGCCACGCCCGCCAGCTCCGCCAGCTCCGCCACCTGCGCCGCCACCGTCCGCAGCAGCCGTGTGTACACCGCAAACAGCTCGCCGCCGCTCTCGCCCTCGGCCGTCCGCACGGCCGCCAGCACGTCGTCGTAGGCCACCGTCTTGTCGTCGCCGCCGCCGCCGCCGCCGTCGTCTGCCGCCTCGACCAGCTTCTGCAGCGCGCTCGCCACCGTGGCGGCCACGCCCATCAGCTCGGCCGCCGCCGTCTCACATCGCCCAAACACCTCCCCGGCCGCCGGCACCACCGCCAGCGCCCGCGCCTGCAGCTCCTCCAGCGCCCGCACTGCCTTGCCCGCCACCACCTTGGCGCTGCGCGTCTGCCCAATCGCCGCCTCGGCCCGCCGCGCAAACTCGTGCGCCTTGTCGTCCTCGTCGCCACCGCCGCCCACCACCCGCTGCACCATGGCCCGTGCCGCGTGCAGCGTCCCCGCCGCCGCCTCCAGGTGGCTCTGCACCAGCACCGCCCGCATGTGCATCTCGTCTGCCGCGTCCTCGACCCGCTCGTTTTCCTCGGTGGCCTCGTCTCTCTCCGCCTCCTCGCTGCCCGCCGCCTCTGCCGGACCGTCGCGCAGGTACACCTCTCCCAGGTGCCCCAGCACCGCCATCGTCCGTGGCAGCGCTGCCGCCATCGCCGCCTCTCGCAGCTCGTCCCGCCGCAGCCCCTCGATCCACCCGTTGAGCGACCGCTCCACCGGCTCCAGCTCCGGCGCCGCGCCGCCGAACCGGCCGAACCGCGCCGCCGAGCACCGGCCCATGGCGCCCGTGAACCGGCCGCACATGGCGGCCACCCACGTCAGCCGGTCGGCTGCCGCACAGCCGGCCACCGCCTCCTCCTCGTGGCCGCCGTCGCTCACCTGCAGCCGCTCCCGCACGAAGCCGCCGAGCAGCTCCGCCTTGAACGCCACCCGCCGGAACCGCAGCAGCGCCAGCACCGCCTGCCCATCCGTCTCGGCGTAGGCCTCGGGCAGAAACAGCCGTGCAATCGCCAGGTGCTGCGCCGCCTCCTCCGCGTCCAGCCGCCGCAGCTCCAGCTCAATCGTCTTGACCTGCGCCTTGGCCGCCGACAGTTGCAGTTTCGCATTCAGGTCCAGCATCGCCCGCGACGCCCCGCTCAGCCGCTCCGACTCGCCCTCCGTCACCGCGTGCGACGCCCGCATGTCCTCCAGGTCGCCCTGCAGCCCCGTCACCATCTGCCGGAACCGCGACAGCGTGTACTCACGGTCCTCCATCGTCTCCTCCTGCTGCGCCATCCGCCGCGCCTGCTCCTGCACCACCGCCGTCTTAAAGTCAATCTCCTCCTGCAGCTCCCGCTCGTTTTGCACATGGTTCGCCTCCAGCTCGTCGCCAATCTCCCGCAGGCTCTCCAGGTCTTGAATCACCGCCCGCAGCTCCTCCACCTCCTCCGCCTGCCGCATGTTGCGTTCCGTCAGCTCCATGATCATGTCGTCGGCTCCTTGCGCCGCGTCCAGCTGCTGCCGCAGGTCCTCCACCACCGCCTCGCTCTGCGCCAGCTTCGTCCGCACCCCCTCGTGCTTCGTCCGCAGCATCGCCAGCTCGCCCACGTCCTCCTCCAGGCCCCGGATCTGGTCCCGCAGCTCCTCCTCCTGCTGCTGCGTCATGTCCCGGAGCCGCACCAGCGCCGAACGCAGCCGCTCATTGTTCCGCTCCATCTGCAGCCACCCGGCGCTCGCCTTTTCCTCCGACGTCATTCCCTCGCTCATCTCCGCGTTCTCCAGCCGCAGCTCCTCCACGTCCACTTCCAGCTCCTCGTTCTTCAGCTTCACTGCCTCCAGCTCCGCCTTGTACACCTCCGCCGTCTCCTCCGCCATCTCCCGGTCCAGCGTCGCCAGTTCCATGGCCGTGTCGTGCTCCGCTTGCAGCGTCTCAATCGACTCCATCCGCTCCTCTGCCTCCTTGAGCTGTCGCCGCAGCTCCACGTTTTCTTGCTGCTGCGGCTGGTACTTGGCCTGCATCTTCTGGATGATGCCCTGGTACTTGTCCACCTCTCCCTGCATCTTGTCCAGCTGCTTCAGCCGGTCCCGGTCTTCTAGCCGCTTCCGTTCTAGCACCCGCAGCTTCGCCTTGAGGTCTTCAATCTCCCGCTGCGCTGCGCTGCCCGTAACTGGCCGTGTCGATGCCGTTGCCGCCGCCGCTGCTGGTGCTGCCGCCGCTGCTGCCGCGCTTCCAGATGCGTCCGACGGCCCGGCTGTGAGCTTCTCCAGCGCTGCCGCGCGCGTCCGAACCGGGTGCCGCGGCTGTGGCGACACCACCTCTTCGTCGCTGCTCTTTGGCGGAGATGCCACGCTGGCTCGTGTGCCCCGGCTCGTCCCCGATGCCGCGCGGCTGCTACTCACCGCCCGCATGCCTGGCCGTGCCGTGCCCATTGCGGCTCCTGCACCGCCGAGTCGGCCACTGACCACACGGACTGTGGTGCTGCTGCTTGGACGTGCCGCGGTCGACAGAGACGTCCGGCCCGGTCGTGCTGCCGGTGTCGGCGGCGGGCCCATGGAGGTCCGCGGACCGCCCACCGACATGCGGTTCCGGCTGGCCCCCGAGGGCGTCCCTGTCCGGGATGGCCCTGTGCTCGAGTGGCCCGATGCCAGCTGTTTCGTTGGCGATTTCGTCGGCGACTGTGCGCGCAATGGGTTAGTCGGCACATGCAAATGTTCGGTCCCATCGCACGTACCCTTGCTATGCTGGACGGCCTCGACCGCGGCCGCGGTACGGGACTCGGACTCGGCGCGTTAAGGCTCATCCGCTTGGCCAGTCCCGGATCCGTCCCCGTGACGCTCGTCCGGTTGCCCGTCGCCGGCGCAAACACGCTGCTCGGCCGGCTGCCCGGTTTCCGCCCCGTGCCGACCGAGCCCACAGACGTGTGTCGTGCCGCTGACACCGCTTTGGACGGCACCGGCTGCTGTGGCTCCTCCTCTGCCTCGTCCTCGGACGCCGCTGCCACCACTGTCACCGCGCCCGGCCGGAGGAACATGCCATAGCCGAGGTCGCAGTCAAAGTATCGCTCGCCCTGCACGCTGCCATCGTTCTTGCCCGTCGCTGTCTCCAGCTCGACGCCGATCCATTCACCCGGTGCAAACAGTGTCTGGCCGGCGAACCGGATCGTGCCTCGCCGGCCGTCGGCCAGCTGGATCGTCTGCCCAACGAGCTCCATTCTACAGTCGCAAACACGTCGCTGATTTCGCGGCGGACATAGGGCCAAGGGGTCGTCGCAGAAGATCGGTGTAAGAGGTGGAAATTCAAGCCTGCCAGGATACTGCTATGCCGTGCCTTTCCAGCAGATGCGTGTCGTGCGTGCGTAGCGGCTTCGAGGCCTCGTCCGTGGTCGTGTTGTCGTTGGAAAGGAGTCCAACAAGCTCGACGCGTTAGTGCGCTAGTACCAACTCCACGGCCATACACGCTATTGGCCACTGGAGCACGGGAGATCCCTGCCGCAAATTAGCCCTCAGTAGCGGTCACGTGTATTTCGCTCCCGGTGATCGACCACTTCATCGCAGGACACCCCTCTCAAGTGTTTTCGACGAGCTGGCCATTTGTATTTTCAAATATTCTCCTGTCAGTAGCTCTCAAGCACTTTCCTGAAAACAACCACACCATCACACCTGCCATGCTAAGGTACTCAGATCCGAATGTAGAAGGCACACTGTAGAACTGCCTTCTGATTGGGAGGCCAAGAACGCACCTACTTTACATCTTCCAAAGTGTCAAATTTCGAAGAGTGCAGAAAATCCAACGCTGGAAGCAAGGTCGATTGCTCTTGCACTTTTTGAGGACATCTCCCTGACACTACCATATCTTATGCTTCTTGGCTTGCTCATGCTGCACCTTCCACGCTTTCCGGATATCATAGCAGGAAGTAGCCATCAACCGCCTGCTTCTCTCGCAGTCATGTCTCCGCACCAACCGACTCGCTCAGGCATTAGCCTCTTCTGCCTCTCTATTCCCCTCTTCAAAATCCTCTGCAATTCCTCGAGCGTTTCCCACTCTCGTCACCCTCCTTCGCTTCACTGCATCTCGACTTACTGTCCCTTTTCTTGGAACTTTTTGACACCCAGACCATACATGCGTAACGGTCACACTGCTTTATCTCCTCCTTGATCAGCCAACAATCCTAACCGACGACCTCGCACTCCTATCGACTTCGATCTTTCTTGCCTGTCGCGTCTTCGCTCCAAAGGGAGTTGTCTCTAGGACACATCTGCTCTCTGTCAGCCGGTAAGAATCCTTCACATACCCCTTTCTTGCATTCCACAGAGCATTTTGTTTCGAAGTCTACTTCATTTTTGCGACTCCCATTTCCCCCAAATTGAATGCGGTCTTTCACTTGCCTTTCTCCGCCTCAACACTTTCAGGTGGGGGGCGTGGAACAAGCTTTAATTCCCATCAGCATTCTTCCAGCTTCTTCCATGATCCCACAATCCTCCACCTTGAATCTCCTTCAGTCTTTCTCATGATGGCAGCAAATCCCAACAAGCGCACCAAGGCGCTCATCAGCCTTCTGTTCGAACTCCAGTACTTTGACTTGGAGTTGACAGCTCCCTGTTGTGTTGCCATCAAACACCTGCTGAGATGCAACAAGCGTTGCCACTCTGTCGAGGTCGTGTCTGGGCCTTGCACCGCCTTTACTATCCAGACCGACCGCAGTTCTGTCCCAGACTTTGTTTTATCTCAGTTGGAAGCGCAGAGACTGACAGAAAAGGGCCCATCTCACTCCGTCGCGCTCAGTCAACTGGCTCACTTTGTCCTGTTCTCTATCCCATCTGAACTTTCGAGAGACAACACTGTGCCCACTCTGTTTCATTGGCAAAGTCAAACTACCCATCGGACCTCTTTCATCTTCGCCTTTGTCGACATGTCCGCCACTACGCAATCACGCGTGTACACAATCGAAGAGCTGCTCCAGATGCGCAACAAGAGCATAGCTACCTACCTGCCCGATGTGCCCCAAAAGGGCCAAGACCAAGGTGATTTTTTGAACTTCCCAGCTCGTTTCGCTGAGTGTTCTGACCATTCTAGGCAATCCTCCACCCAACCGACCTCCCGTCGGCGAGACCCGCACCATCGGACGCGGCTACAAAGGCAGGCCGCAGCTCCCGCTTCCAGTGCCTGTACGAAGCAAAAATGATGCATCTGCCGGTTCTGATGAAACGGTTTTTCTGCGCCATCAGCGACGTCGCGGAACCATTGGCAGCATCCCAGCAGATGCGGAATGGAAATACCGTGGCAGAACCGAATCTGAAGCAGCCACCTCCGCCGAGCCTCTGTCCGCGCCGACAGGTCTCAATGCGCAGCAAAGCGAAGGGTTCCAACGCTTCTACAAGGCAGTCGTTTCCCCTACACATATTCGTGTCACGGCCGGTGGGAGAATTGTCCCCAACACAAGGGGCGTGTCGCCCATGTCGAAGCGGTCAAAGGAGGCAACGGAGGGCGAGAGCCAGGGCTCCAGCAATCCGCCTGCTCGCCAGCAAGCTCAAGAACCCGAAGGCTCCTTTTCGGCGGCTCCCAAGAACCCGGGAATTCCCATGTTTGCAGTTCCCAATCCATTTTGTCCTCCGTTCCCAGCTTCCATGTCCCAGATCCCCATGATGCCTGTGCCAATGGGTGTCGGTCTCCCTGCTGGCTTTCAATTTCCCCAGCAGATGCCTATCCCGCCTGTGCCCCTGGCAAATACAAAGAGGGAGAATGATGGAGATGGTTCCAACATTGATGATTCTGATTCAAAGGCGGTCGCTTCCGAAAAGCCTCATGAGAAGGGGGTTCCTGATCAGTTTGACCAGATGAAGCCGTTTATGATCAATGGCCAAGTTGTCTACCCCTTCCCTGCTTTCCCGCAGCAACTCGCTCCTGGTTCTCAGTCTCAATACATGGCGCCTGGTTTCATGGGGCATCCCGCATTCTCGGTTGCTGCCTTTCCGAACGGAATGATGGCCCCTCTGATGAATCCCATGTTTGCGGCTTCCATGGGCTATCCCTCTTTTCAGGGACAACCATCGATGATGGGCCTGAATGGTCATCCTCAAATGGTACCTCTGGCGACACGCGCACCGTCGTCTGGCACGATGCAACCTCCGCCGGCTCCCCCTATTTCGTCGATACGGCCGAGCGAAATCAGCAAAAAGCAGATTGACTTGCTCCGCAACTCGTTGAAGTACCACGAGGACCAGCTGCAGTACAACAAGCACCAGATTGATGAGAAGGAGATGGAGAGGACCATTGCCATGCTCCAGTCGCAGATTGATCGATTCGAAGCTCTCAACAAAAGCCAGCTCCTATTTGAGGATCTTCACTATCCTCGTAGAAACAACAGGTCAGGAGAGCCATCCCGTCAGGCTTCGCAAGCTTCGGACAAGAGGTCCAGCGTTAGCATGGCTCCACAGATGATCTCGCGACAGGACACTGGTGGTACGAGAAGATCAGGAAGTGGCCACTATTTTCCTCCCATCACGTCCAGGAGAAAGCCCGAGCCTTGCTTCAACTTCGAGCCCATCGAACAACCTGTTCAGTTTACCGATCCCATCAAGAAGTCGACGCTTCCCAGCGGCGCAGCTCTTGCCCCGCCTTTTGAGCCTCGCATCATTGCCCCCAGCGACCGCGGACATGCGCACAAGGCGGGATATGCTGACAACAATGGATCTCGGTTTGCTCGTTCTCAGCAGGATGGCCTGATGCCTGATCACCACACTTCGAGCACGCTAGCAAACGGCCGTCGGCAGGATCACTCCTCTTCAGCGGAGCGTGGTGTCGATTTGGGAAGACCCTATCTTGTTGGGATGCTTCCGGCTGGTATGAGTGCGCAGACGGCACGGGACAGCGATTTTGTGTACGAGAGGGAGCTGAATGAAGACGAGATTCGCTCTCGCTACCTCTACTGGGGAAAGGCACCTCAGTTCACACGCGAAGGACTTCCTAGATTCGACGGCAAAGACTTTTACCCTCCCTCACCAACACGAGACACGTCCAATGACGATGATGTGGGAACCGTTTTGAAACGGAATATCCCCATTGGAAACCCTGAAGTCGATTTTGGCTTTGGAAGCATCTCAAAAGGCACGTCGCGCAATTTTGCGTCCTCCAGAGTCGTGGGAGTTTCGCGAAAGGGAGTCAAGGTGACTTTGGTGAGATCCTTGCGCATTCGCACGGCGTTCACTGCTAACACTGTTGTCACAGAAGCGTCCCAAGGAGGATCCAAAGCCGGCGAGTCAGGAAATCCAAAGCTCAGGAACCAATGCCGACTATGGTGATCATGGCGGACACATCGATGGCCACGCAAGGTAAGCCGTTCTTTTGTTTTGTGTCTAGCGTTAACTAACAATGAAGGACAAATGTATTGCCCAATATGCTGAAGCGAAACATCTCAGCCAACAGCGATGTTTTGCCCGGCACATTTTCTCCTGCCACAGCCCAAGGAATTCTGCCTCAGTATTCCTCTGGATATGACAGTCTGCTCGCAGCGTCGTTGAGTCCTGCCATCCCATCGCCCAAATCCTCTGGCCAACCCTCTCCCATCAAGTCGGACGACGGCAGCATTTTCATCAGTCCCTCGAGAAAGATTGGAGAGAATCGCCCTCCACCAGATGATGTTGGTCCAGCCTCCTTGGAGCAAAAGTTCCGAAGCATTGTCACTCTGGAAAACAAACAAACAACTGCTCTCCCGGTGCACTGGGAATCTCACTGAGAGTCGTCGGCCACCAATCGACTGCTTCTTGCGCCACTGATATCATTGCCGACAGAATTACTCACCATTGCGACAAGATTCCGCACTTGGCAACGTCATTTTTAAAGAATTTCTGCATTTCTGTTTCGATACAGCCGAATTGATAACGGCACTACACCAGAGCATCCGGTTTTCAATGCATCCCTCACGTGGAAGCCATGGAGTGTTGGGTTCATTGTTTGTTTTTCGGCTGGACTAGCACTCAGCGTTTGGTATGTCGTAGAGGGAATGAAGAAAAGTTTGCAGGCATATTATGGAGGATGAAGAAGGAACACCGACTGTGCGATTCGCGATGAAATGAACTCCTGTTTTACTCTCGCGTTATTGATTAGTTGCCTTGATTCGTGCTATTTTACCCCCGAAATTGAGCATCAATTCTAAACTTGACGGGCATTTACGTGTTACGTAGCAGGTCGTACTCGCACAGATGTGCTGTGTTTTACGTGATGTTCCTCCCTTTCTGGCTGACAATGCCATTGAGGACGGACCTCTCAGTTGGCAGTTTACAGGTGAGAGCTTGGGGATCTGTTGAACCTCGAGCTGGGTTTCCTCTTCGCTAGTCGTTTACCTACGAGGACCATTGGAAGATTGGTCAACGTGGTGATATCTAGCGGTAATACTTACCCTGTCTTGACAGAGTCATCTGAATATGCAACATGGCATTGAACATCTTGTGGCGGAGAGACAAGCCGACCCAGGGATCGCCCCTGCAGAAAAGGTGCAACAAGGTAGGGGAGAGGGGATCTTCGGGAGGACCTCCCATGGAGCACTTCACGGAGTTTCAACTTTGGGTTGCACGTGAAATGGCCATTGAGCAAAAAAGGTTTATTCTTTCCTTCTCTTCATGCGGTATGCTCGAAAAGGATCCATTTCCTTCCACCCAGATCCTACCAAGACGCCGTGAAAATAGACAGAAAATGTTCGGCAAGGAACGCAGACCGGGCAGACGTCGAGCTGCGGTGTAGGTCGTGGGTATGTAGAGGAGGATGTCATGCAGGAGAGGGTCGAGGTGGATGTCGAGATCGATGCCGACGGCCGCGTGCCTTGCCCGCTTTTTTCGTTTTCCCCCCCGTTCTCTCGGCTCTCTAGTTTTTTGGTCTTTTTGGTCGTTTCATGGATGGCGTCTATGCGGTGACCTTGGCCTTGACGCGCTGGTCACGGCCAGCCTTGGAACGGGCCAGAATGCTCTCGCGGTCCTTGTCGAGCTTGAGCTTGGTGATGACGACGTTGCTGGGGTGGATGCCCAGGGGGACGCTCTGGCCGTTGGCCTTGTCGCGCGTCACACGGTCGATGTGGATGACGTACTTGAGGCGGTACACCGAGGTGACCTTGCCCTCCTTGTCCTTGTTGGAGCCGCGGACAATCGTGACCTCGTCGTCCTTGCGGATGGGGATGCTGCGGACCTGTTTGGCGTTAAAAGGGGGCAATCTGGCGGACCAGGTGACAGAGGCACATACATTGTACTTCTCACGCAGCTCCTTGCTCAGAGGGGCGCTCATGATGACACGGCGAACGCTGGAGGGAGCGGAAAAGTGCGCCTTGCGCGACTTGCTCCGCGAGGAGTGAAGGTCTAGGGGGGGGGTCAGCATGGGAGGAAAAAGACCGCGGAGCGATTGTGCTCGACAATCGAAAGAGAGGGCCCGCATACTCTTGTTGCTCTTGGCCATTGTGTCAGTTGGGGGTGGTCGTCGGGATGGCGAAAGTGATCGTGGGATGGAGAAGGAAAAAAGAAGCCAAGAAGGATGTAAATTTCTCAAAAAAGAATTTTGTGTGGGCGCGAAAAGGCATACCCACTTTGAAGCCCTCACTCGTCCTGATCTAGTTAGCGCATGTGGAGGGTGGAAAATCGGCAAAATCCAAGGCGGTCAAAGAGCGATCACGTGGATGCGCTCCCCTGTGACGCGCATGTGCAATAGGAGAGATGACAGACTTGGCAGAAACAGGTCGTCTTTGCCAAGCCTTGAAACGACAACACCCGCACTCAATCGATTTGACGACCGTTTATGAAAAGGGTGCATCTCAAGAACCTCTGACGACGACGACGACAACAACAACCGGCCTCGCGATGCCGAAGCAATACGTGCTTTGCGGGCGGCTGCTGCCGCCCATCACGACACGGCGGATCACGATGCTGCTGTCGGCAGTGATTGTGTTTGCCGTGTTCTCGGTGGTGCTGACGCTGCCGAGCGGTGTGCCGACGGGCCCTAGCCTGTCCCGGTTTGCCGACCACGCCAGCTCGCTCAACCCATTCCGGGCCAAGTCGCACACGCCGCCCGTCGATAGCGACTCCCACAAGGGATCGTCGTGGTCGGTGCACTGGTCGTGGCTGACGACGCCGTTCTCGTCATCGTACACGCTCGACGAGGACCGGGCACTGCTGCCGCCGCTGCCGCCGCGGCCGCCCATCTACTGCTACTACGACAGCACGCTCGATCGCGACAAGGCAGTGCGCGATGCCGAAAGCACGCTGCTGCTGACATGGCGGCGCGCGTGGTGGGCACAGGGCTTCCGGCCCATCATCCTCGGCGCGGCCGAAGCGACGACAAACCCGCGGTATGCAGAGCTACAGGCCCGCAGCGAGCAGGTGCCCGCGGCGGCCAAGACGGATCTGCTGCGGTGGCTGGCGTGGGAGACCATGGGCGGCGGGTTGCTGGCGCAATACCGGGTGCTCCCGATGGGTGAGCCGGACGACCCGCTGCTGACGTTTCTGCGACGGGGCGAGTACCCGCTGCTGACGCGCTGGGACACGTTGGGCGACGGGCTGTTTGCCGGCAGCAAGGAGGACGTGGCGGCGGCGATCAAACTGGTGCTGGAGAGTCCGGCGCTAGTGCACGCGGAGAGCTTTCTGGCGGCAGCAGAGGTGGTGGCAGCTCCAGCGGCGGCAGCAGCAGCTCCGGCGGCAGCGGCAGCAGCTCCGGCGGCTGCCGTTCCCGTGGTGGCGGCACCGGCAGTCGGCGCGGCAGCAGCGGTTCCAGTTGCTGCTGCGCCGGCTGCCGCCCATGCAGCACGGGCAGCAGACGAGCCACCCAAGGCAGCAGCGGCGGCGGTAGCAGCAGCGGCTCCAACAGAGGATGACTACCGCAAGCCGACCAAGGGCTACCCGTTCAAGGTGGACACGGCGCCGCCCTCGCTGGCCTACTACAGCCCCGAGGTCGTGGCGAGCAAGTACGGCAAGGTGCAGGATGCGCTCAAGGAGAGCATGGCAGTAGGCCTGCAAAAGCTGGACCAGCTCATCAACGCGCACCTGCACCTGACGTGGCAGAATGCGTTTCCCAAGGGTATCGCGGTGCTGAAGCCGAAGCCGCACTACATGACGACGATGATCCAGCCGGCGGTGGAACTGGCGCAGCGGCTGGCGCAGTGCTCGGCGTCGCCGCAGGAGGCGTCGTGCCCGCCGAGCCTGTCGCAATGCAACCCGTGCGTGGCCAAGTCACCGATGCCGGTGCATACGCCGCCGATTTACCGCAACACGTCGACGGTGTTTACGATTGGCACGGTGCCGCACCCGTACACGTTCCAGTCGGTGGTGTACAAGCAGGGGGCGGTGGACGTGCGGTGGCTGCGGCGCAAGTCGCCGCGGGACGCGTGGCTCTTTGAGGTGACCAGAGAGCTGCTGGGCACGGGGGTGTCGTCGGCGGCGCGCGTGCTGCGGTTCAAGGAGGCGGTGGCGGGCGACTACGGGCGGGCACACACGCTCTGGCTGCCGACAGAGCAGCCGGTGCCCGGGGACCTCGACTTTCGGTTCGGCTTTGTGGTGCCGCCGCTGGGCGGCGGGCTGGACAAGGGCGAGTCGGCGACGCCGGTGCCGGGTCCGGAGCGGTTGCCGCCGCCGCAGCACGACAAGAAGGACGGCCCGGTGGCAAACCCGGAGCGACTGGTGCAGGAGCAGGAGCTGCTGATCAAGGCGCGGGCCATGGAGGCCAGCCAGAACGCACGGGACCGGTCGATCCGTGACGCGGTCGAGGCGTGGAACATGGGCGACATGGAGGCGTGCAAGTTTGTGCGGGCCTTTTTGGCGCGGGGCGACGCAGAGCGGGCGGCGTGGGAAAAGGAGGAGTCCAAGTACGCGGGCGGCGCAGGCAGCGCGAAGCGGCGAGACGGGCAGTGGTTTTAATTGTACGGGAGGTGGGGGAGATTTTGGCTTCTAGCACGGTCTCGTCGCCGGACCGTCGATTTGTAGCATGGATAGATGGCGTTTGGGAAACGGTCTTTTGGTCTCTAGTCTTTTTTTGGTCACGTTCCCCGGCCGTGTCTTGGAGAAACGATGGACACTGGTCAATTGAAGCTATGGAAACGGGATGTTGGATCCGTGCCGCCGCGCGCCGGATTGGGTTGGGCCAATCCGCGTCTCGGGGCGCTCTCTCTACGTGCGGACGGTATCGCCTCCCATCTCGCCGCTCAGTTCACGTGACGTCGGACCGCGGCGCGTGGAGCCGGTGGACGGGGCGACGCTGGCGGCGGCGGCGTGGCCGTTGGTGCCATTGGTGCCGTTGGTGCCGTTCGTGCCGTGTACATGGCCGTTGCGGAAGCCAGCAAGCGCGCGGCGAGCAGCGTTGGCGGCCTCGTCCGCCTTGCAGAGGGTGTCCTCGGCCTTGGCGAGGACCTCTTGGAGGGCAGCTTCAGTGGGGGAGATGGCAGCAGCAGCAGTGGCGGGCGTTGCAGCGGACGTGGCGGTCGAGGGCGCAGCCTCGGCGAGGAGGTGCCAAATGTGGGCGTTGAGCCAGAGCCCGTCGAGCTGTTGGCGGGTCATGTTGCGGGCGCCGGCAATGCGGCCGCGGCATGAGGGGGTGCCGCAGAAGCAGGTAAAGGGCTGGGCCATGTCCCATTCGGTGGAGGGATAGAAAAAGGTGAGCTCGTCGCCGACACGGAGGCCACGGGGGCCGACCCAGATGGCGCGGGCAGAGGTGTCGAAGATCTGAGTGTGAGAGGAGGACCGGGAAGAGAGAGAACAAAACGTGGAGAGGACGGAGTGAAGAGAGAGAAATGGGAACAGAAGAGGGATCACAGCGAAGAGGCACGGTAGTGAGAAAGAGACGAGAGAGAAAAACATACCAACGTCGGCTCACACGAGTGGTTGATGTAGAGCAGGTCGCTGTTGAGGTTGATGTGCTGATCACGGCCGACCTGGACGGTGGCATAGGTGGGTGCGGCAGCCGGTGTGATGGGCGGCGAGGACATGGGGGCGAAGAGGGCAAAGGGAGCGCGGTCGACGCGGGAGATGCTCTTGGTGGTAAAGGCATTCTCGCCGTCGGCGGCGACGAGGACCTGCTGGATGTCCGGGTGGGACGGCTGCGTCCAGTGCGGCTTGAGGGGGGCGGCCATTTCGGAGGAGGCGAGAACACGTGTAAGAAGTGCAATTGTCTGAAATGTCGAGGACTGAAGTGTACGGAAATGTCGAGACTGAAATCGAACGGAAAGGAAAGACAAAAGACCAAGACACAGTCACTTACCGCAACCGGAGATCATAAGACTTACAGTTTCTCTCTCTAGTGCGGCCTCTTAGCCGGCGCACAGCAGCTTCTCCTCACTCCTGCCCGTGTTCCTTATTTCCCTGCAAGCCGATTCGCGAAGCGCTCTGCCCTGGCTGCCCTCTACCGCCGCTTGGCTTCTCCTCGCGCGTCTCGCCCCTCCTCTGCTGGCGCCATTGGCAGGCGCAGCCTGTTAGGGCGCTGCCTGCTTCCTTGTGCCCGCGAGGCAGGAGCAAAAATTAGGCAGAAAAGGCCCCAAAACACGCCGTGCCTGTTCCAAACGCGGGGGCAAAGGTGGAGTGGTGTGTCTTAGTGCCGGCCGCCGGCCGCGGCAGGAAGGATGACGTAAAAGGGCGTAGACCTCGGGAAGCACAGGAAGCATGAGGAAGAGCGTAACAGCGAAGCAACGCGAGAGAAGAGAAGGGAGGAGAGAGGGCAGAGGATGGGAGAGAGGAGAGAATGCACGAGAGAAGGGGGGAAACCAGTCCCCACCTCATGCAGGCTGCCTGTAGGCTGTACCTGCAGCCGCGGTCGAATGGGTTTTGTGCTGACTAAGCGTTGAGGTGCGGGAGAGGCGATCCGCGGAGCCATCCGAGAGGGTTGCCAGATACAGGAGATTGCGGCGATCGCGGGAGTCCGCGGCCCTATGGAGGAGACGACAGGATGCAGGGCGGAGCAGATAAGGTCCCTCAATGGTGGTGTTTCCACGCTTTCAAAGAACGGACATGGCCACCAGCTCGTTCGCTTGGGGCCCAGGCGGCTGCAAAGACGAAGCCAAAGGCGAAGCGAGATGGACGGTGTCTGGGCTGTGTGTGGTTCGTGGGGCCGCCCCGCGAGACCTGAAACACACCGGGGGCGGCCGTTCGACCATCCTGATGGGTCGCCCAGGAGGCAGCGCGAGACGAACGACGTATCTTTGCCGTATCTCCTGGTGGCTTCGGCTTGTTATCAGCGTCCTTCGGCCAGCCAGTCAACGGCCGCCGCCAGCGTCGCAGTGTCGCAGTTCCTTCTTCGGGACTGCCCGACAGACCAGTCATGTTCCAACAGCCTCGTCAGCAAAGGACCAAGAATGCCACCGAGACCACGAAGCTGCCACGACTGCGACCGGGAGATTGCAACTGGCCATCACGAGACGCTGCTGCTATCGCGCCTTGGCCGCCTCGGATGACGAGGCTGCGTGTGGACGCATCTGCGCGTATGGACATCTGGTAGCGTTGCCGGCAGTCATAGTCGTAGGACCACCAGGACACTGCCACGTGCTGGCCGTAGCATCCACATCCAACTAGAGAGCACGGCCTACGCAGGCCCGTGTCAGGCCATGTTCCATCACAAGGACAGTCGGGAGGGGCAGGACGCCGGCGGTCATAGGCTGGGCGCGACGAGGGGGTCAGGCATTTGTGATTTTGTGATTTTGTGATTTTGTGTTTGGGCACCGTCGACTGGCATCCACCTCTATCCGGACGTCTGCCAGATGCGGTAACGTGGGGGCTGCCCATTGCTGCGCCGCAGAGCACGGTGGCGATACCGGTGTCCAGGATGGCAGATCGACGGCGGGCAGACGTAAGATACGTGAATGTGGATGGGAGGGGAGGGGTGGTTGTATATCTTGTATATCTTGCCGTGGTTGTGCGCTCCTGCGTTTGGGCAACTTGGTCTTGCAATTTCCCGCCCCGTTTCGCCTCGTCAGACCAGCTTTTGCACGCGGCCTTTTTGCTCTTTTGGAGCGCCCTCAATCTTCCCCAACCTCTCGCCATCGCGCAACATCTCACAACGGCGCTCTACCGCACCATGGTCATGCAGGCCAACCAGCCCTTCCCGAAGCCGGAGCCCGACCCGCCCATGCCCAACCCGCCTCGACCGGAGCCGAGCTATTAGCAGTCGTCGAGAAGACGGAAGATCCTTTGTCTTTGCATCTTTCATCCGACACCCTCGATCCAAGTTCTCGAAACCCAATCTCTCGACCGAATCGTTCAGCGACATCACGCAGCGGCAGCAAGATTGTGCCTCTTGGATGCGGCGTGCCGCTACTCGTCCGTCTCTCGCATCATACCACCAAATCAGTTGGCTTCAGATATTCATTATGCAGTAAATTAATTTGCGCGGAATAATTTGGTTCTGCCTCCCGTTGAGAAACGTCGAATGAAGAAGGCGCTCGTAGTAGTAGTAAACTGACCAACGCGGCAACACCTCCACGGCACTTTCCGCAGTACACTACTCCGTATATACCGCTCACAAGTCTCGGAATCCCCTCTTTTTTTCCCAAGTCCAACATCCTCTTCGTTCCGCTCGCCGATTACTTTTCGCAAAACCCTGCCGTGCGCACCCATTCCATCACCTCAAACGCCAACCGCCGGCTCGCCTTGTCGTCGACCAGCTTGCCGCCCCCTGCCTGGGGCAGCGCATGGAAGATCATGATGCCCTCCTGGGCCGTTGTGTCGACCACGTTGTCCAGCGGCTTCGCCAGTGGTCTGGGGTCTGCATACACCACCAGGTCGGCTCCCACGGTCCCGCGCCACAGCGTCGCCATCCACTCCCAGTGCCCAATGGGCGGGAAGCCGTCGTCAATGGGCGCCGTCATCGCGTAGTGGTCCGACAGGCTCAGGTTGTAGCCGTCCGTGATGAGGGCCACCGGCAGGCGAGCGGCGACAGGCGACGGCGGCGGCGGGAGGGCTGCGGGCGACGGCGGCAGGGCTGCGGGGGGCCGCGGTGAGCGGTCCGGTGAAGGCGTGGCCAGCGCCGGGGGCGCGGCCGGCGAGGGCGGCCCCGACAACAACGAGGGCTCGGTCGGTGTGATGGCCGTGGCGCTTGTGGCTCCCGGCTCTCCTAGGGCACCAGGAGTACCCGTCTTGGCGGTCTCCGGCTGTGGCGTGGCGCTCGATGACGATGCCGGGGTCGGTGCCAGCGCCGGCTTGCTGCCGGGGCCGTCCCGAACGCGTGGCCAGATGTGCTGCACAATCTCCTGCGACTGCTGGCGCCAAGCCATGACGAGGCGGTGGTAGGCCGCCATGGAGTCGGCGCCGCTGGCCACGTCGGCGGGCCCGTCCTCCACGAAATCCTTCTTGCCTGTCCCTGTTGTCTCCGTCTCCGTCTCCGTCTCCGTCTTGGCCGTCTTGTCCCGCAGGGCCTGCGCCGACCACACGCCGAGATCACACTCGCCGCTCCGGGCCAGCGCCTTTTCGAGAATGGCGCTCACCTCGGCCACCAGCGCCGCGTTGTGGCCCTCGACCGAAATGATGGGCCCCCGTCGAGACGGTGCCGGCTGCGGCGGGCAGATGCGGCGCAGCACCTCCAGCTTGCTGAGATACGGCACGCTCATCACCATGGCACGGATGCCGCTGGCCTGGCTGTCGCGCACCGGATACCCGTCGGCCGACATGGGCATTGGCGACACGGCAAACGTACGCATGTCCTGCGAGCGGCCGCTGCTGACGCTTTCCACGTCGATGGCCTGCGTGCTAGCTTTCCTGAGGCCTGGGACGACAGCCCGGCCGGGCGACGACGCGCGCGATGGCGCATTGGCCAGCATGTGTGTCTGCAGCGGCGGCAGCTTGAGCGAGTCATTGGCGATGCCGGAATGCATCGCCAGAGGCATCGACGGACGGGCGCCCGACTGCGACTTGTGGCCGGTCGAGGGCGGCACCGGGGTGTTTTCGCGGCTGGCCGACTGCGAATAGTAGCCATAGGACGTGCCCGGCGGCGGGAGACGTGCCAGCGGGGCAGGATAGTTTCTTGTGGCGCCGTCTCCTACCCGTCGAATGGCCAGCGTGGCAGTCGGAGGAAGTGCAGGAATCGTCGAGGCCGGATGCTGATGGGACAGTCGAGTCGGCAGCGTCGGTTCCAGCGGCCGTCCAGCAGAGAAGCTAGAGGCGTGTGCGCGGGTGCCGGCGCGCGACTGGGACTGGGACTGGGACTGGGCCGGTGTCTGCGGACGGGGCAGGTCGGCCCAGGCCGGCGGAGAGTGCTGGTAGGAGGTGGGCGTGTGCATCGGAGCCGTGGTCTGGCCCATGTACTGTTGGGGGGTTTCCGAGTGGGAGGTGGCGAAGCCGGCCGACGGCGGCAGGTCGTAGCGGCGGCGCTTCTGATCAGACGGCACGTCGTCGGGGAGGCGGCCACGCTGGGGCAAAGGACGGCGCGCGGCCTCGTGCGAGTAGGACTGGGGAAACATGGTGGCGCACTGGGACGGCGGCGGGCTGGCGAGATCGGGGCGATGGGCGCGGTCGGGCTCAAAGGTGGCCGGCCGGCCGGCCGGCTTGCTGTTGCCCGGGTTGAACAGGCTAAAGACGGGCGTGATGGGCGTGTCCTGCATCTTGGCGGAGCCGAGGGGGAGACGCGGCGTGGACGGCGTGTGCGGCGTGGCAATGTAGCGGCCGCCGCACTTGGGGCAGCGGCCCGGGCTGACCTCGCCGCTGGGGCCGGCCTCGCCGAATCTGGCCAGACTGAGGCGGTCGGCGCTGGCCAAGACGGCCTTACTGACGCGGCGGGGCTGGTAGCGGTAGTCGGGGTATTGGATGCGGTGGCGGGCCTTTTCCTTGTCGGCCAGGTCCTTCCACTCGGCCTTGGTGTCCTTGGGCTGCTTCTGCCACATGCGGCCGATGATCTTGGAGATGTCGGGGTTGCTGAGACTCGGGTTCTCGGCCGCAATAAAGGCCTGGTAGTGCTGGCGGAAGAGGATAAAGGCTGGCGACTTAGCATCGGCAGGGGACGAGGCAGACGGGACAGACGGCATGGGAGACGCAGGAGACGGAGCAGAATACGGGGCGGGACAAAAGACGGGAGAGTAAACACCAAGCTCACCGTTGCGCGGCCGGGGGATCTTGGGAGCCGGCGCGCAGAGGCAGATTGTGTCGCCGTGCAGCGCGCTGGGCGGGTCGAGCACGTCGATGCTGCCGCGGTGGGCACGGCCGGCGTCGTGGCCGCCCTCCGAGTCGGACTCGCTCGGGTCGCTGTTGGGCACCGCGCGCTTGCGGCTGTAGTCTGGGGCGCTGCGCGTCTCCATGTCGTGGGTGCTGCCGCGGGGGGGGACAGAGGCCGTCATGGACGGCGGCCGGTCGGCTATGGCCGGAGGCATGGCCAGGGGGAGACGAAGAAGAGACAAGAGGCAGGAGGCAGACGGCAAGAGCCTGGAGACTGTCTGATTTTCGTGCAGAGAAAGTGGAGGTAAAGAGGCAGGAGAAGAGGCAGACGGATGCAAAAGGAGAGAAGCGTGCAGGAGTATAAAGGCTGCGGGGACGAGAATAGACGGGACAGCCAACGCACGCGGGCGGCGGTGAAGAAGGCAATGAAAGGAGAAGAAAAGGATGAAAGAGAAGGACGAGCAGGCCAGAGAAAGGAAGGGGTATTAAATAGACGAGGACAAACGCGGCGGGACGAAAGAAAGACAAGATGACAGGAAGAGAGACCAGAGGAAACGACGGAACCAAACGGGAACGTCGTTTGGGTCAAAGGGGAGGCGTTTGTTTGGTCCGGGAGGGGGTCCGAGAGATGGACGCTGAGGAGTCCGACAGGGCAAAGTGAGCTGTCGCTGGGAAACGTGACGGGACGGAGGATGCGTGACCAGAGTCTACGAGCGACGGGTCTTTGTGCGCTTCGGATGGCGGCTGTTTGGACGGTGCCGGCTGGGCGGTGTTTGGAGCGGCACACGTCTGCGCGGCTGGCCGTGACAGTCTGTCCCAACGCAGTGATTTGTCCGTTTCTGTTGCCGTCCTAGTTGACGTGTTACGTGTTTGCTGTACGGACTGTTGCTCCTTTTTAATTTTTCCTGCAGGGTCTTTTCTGCTTTGATTTCTGGCTGTCCCTCTTCGTCTCTGCGTCTCTGCGTCTCCGTCTCCGTCTCGCCTCCGCGTCTCCTCGCGTCTCTGCCTCGCGTGTCCATTTCCGTCCAGACCGCTCCGGGACAAACGACAACGGCCCTTGTCTCGTCGTCGGTCGTTTGTTTGCCCCAAGCCCCCACAACAGACTACCTGCTGCACCAACGGCCACAGCGACCGACTCGCCCCCATTGGCTGCTTGCCGGCCGCTCGTCCCCCCCTCCTTGTCTGCCCTGCCTGCCTGTCCATTTGCGGCACACAATCCATTTAGGTGATGTGCGGTCGGCTGCGCAGACCAACAACCGCCCTCTCTCCCTGGCGCTGCATGGCCTGCTTTTCTCTTTTCTTTTTTGTAGCATCGCCGGATCTGGCTAGGCCCGGCGAGGCTGCCGCGGACTTTTCTACCAAAAACGATCCTGGCCGTTGGTGGCGGTTGGGCGCGCTGCAGCGCCGGCAATGGCCACAACAAATTGTCTTGTCGCGCGCGTCCCCCCCTCTCCATGCACGTGAAGCCGCTCCGTTTGCTCGACAGCGCCCGCAAGAGGCAAGCAAAGGCGTGGCGCGTGACTGCCTATTCCGGCATAGGGGAGCATCGCGATGTTGGACGGTTGGTTGTTCGCTGTACTTTGCGTCACGTGACAGAACAAACCGACCAATAGCCCCCAACCAACAGGAGCAACCGACCAGCGGTTCTGCTTTCGGATGCTCATTTCCTGTCCGGGTGCTCCATCTCACGACCAGGGGTCTGAACGCGGTTCGGATGACCGAGACAGCGGAGAGTAGACGGGCGGCCGCCAGACGGGGGGGTTGGCCAGCCGGTGGAAGGCGGAAGACATCCGGCCACCGCTCTGCTGCGAACCGCAATGGACCCATGACCAGGCAACAGGCGACAGGCGACAGGCGACAGTCCCGGACCACGGTCGTCCATCCTCGTATATGCACGCCTTTTGATTCATTCTACCCGACCAGTCGACCCGACCAGTCTGCCCGGCCCAGTTCCCTGTTCCAGTGGTTCCTGGCTCCTGGCTCTGGCTATCCGGTCATTTCTCTTCCTGCAAAACTCCAATAACGACAAAAAAAGAGTGCGTCGTAAAACAGAAACAGGGAAATCCATTCTCTCCCCCAAAGAACGCAAGACCACACGACCCATGACCCAAACAAGGACCGGAGAACGGCGTCCCAGCAGTCGTATCCGAAAACTGACCGGTCGGCTGCTTTTCAGCTGGGACGGTGCTGCACTGGTTCGCATCCGCTAGCCGTCTGTTCGTCTGTCCTGTTCTGGTCGGTCGCGGCCGTCGGGCGGAGGCCACCCCGACTATGGCAAGTACCCTTTGCCACTCTCGCTGCTCAGCAGGGCAGCGCTTCGCCGCGCGTCCAAAAAGAGCTCCTCGCACTCGGCCACATCCTTGACGTCGATTTCCTTGCGGCCGGCAATGCGTGCGAGAATACTGCGCTGTTAGAGGAAAAGAGAAACGAGAGCGAGGGGCGTAGAGCCAGGGCTACGAAAAGAAGAAAAAAAAGGAAGAAAAAAAAACACCCACCTGGCCGGTGCCAGCAGCTGCAGACAGTACCGCAGGCTGATGCGCACGCCGTGCTCGGCAATGCGCTCGAGCGCGGCCTCGGACAGCGGCACGCCCTCGGTGGTGGCGCGGATGCGCACGATGCGCTTGATCTCGGCGGCGTCGTAGGCGTGCGTCGGGATGATGAGCAGGCGCGCCAGAAAGTCGGGCGGGATGCCGTGGGCGGCCACGAGGTCGTCGGTGCCGCGGATGCGCGTCATGCCGCGGTTCGACGCGAGCACGACAATGGGCGCAATGGGCGACTCGAGCGCGCGGTTGAGGTAGGTGAAGCACTCGAGGTCGAGCATGTGCGCCTCGTCAATAAAGAGCACGCCCGGCACGAGCTCGGCGACGCCCTGGTCGATGAAGCGGCCGACGACCTTGTTGATCTCGGCGCGCAGCTTGTCCGTGATCTCCGTCATGCGCGGCTTCATCAGCTGGCCCATCATGCTCATAATATCCTGGCCGCCCTGCGGCCGCGCGTTGGCCATGTCGAGGTCGTGCAGCGTCACGTCCTGCACCACCTCCTTTTTCTTGTGCACCTCGCCCTTGGGAATGGGCACGTACTCCTCCGCCTCCAGATCAAACTCGGTCGCGTACGCGTCCGAGCGGCCGACGCGCTTGCACGCGCCCGTGTTGGCCTCGATGTAGATGACGTCGCCGACCGTCACGCGCTCCTTTTGGATCGCCTCGTAGATGCTCGGGTCCAGCCGTAGCTTCTTCTGGCCCTTGGCGCTCTTGAGCCCAATCAGCAGCGTGCTGATCGTCTTGCCGTAGCCGCCCAGCGGGTTCTCCGCCTCCTCCGGCGTCAGCTCCGTCACCTCGCCCTCGTACACCTCCTTGGTCTCGCGGACCTTGAGCCCAATCGCCCGCCGAAAGTTCTCCATCAGCATCTCCGTCTTTTTGACCTCGGCCGAGTACACCTCGCTGCCCACGATCGGGCAGAACGGGATCTTGGTACCGAGCTCCTGGCTGATCGCCAGCGCCACCGCCGTCTTGCCCGTGCCGGGGCCGCCCGCCAGCAGCACGCCGCGGCCCGCCATTTTGTGCGCCCGGATGAGGTCCACGACGATGCCGGCAGCCTGCCTTGTCAGTAGTGGTCGTCGTGTCTCCTCCCTCGCTCGGTCTCTTCCTCCTCCCCCCGTCTGTTCTCTCTCCCTTTCCCTCGCTCACCTCTCGTGCTACCACCTGCCCGACAAATCCAGACCCCTGCAGCTCGGCCGTGCCATCGGCCTTGAGCCCCAGCCCCTTGATGTGCGTGTGCGCCGATGTCCGGTGGTCGCGGCCCGTGTTCTTGACCTCGCTGATTTGCACCATCTTGCCGTCGTTTGGCGGAGTCGTTGTTTCGGGGTAGCTTCACAACTTGGGTCGGCGGCAGTAGAGGACTCGAGGCAGCGTATAGAGGCACAAAAGTGGTGAAAGACGGTGTCGATTACAGGTTGTGGTGAATGTCGTTGTGGCAAAGGCGCGCCAGCAATTTTTCGACGCGCCGGGAGCTCGAAAGGTCACGTGACGCATTCTAGACACGTCTGCGTATTGTGTTCCCCTTCACCCTCGTTTGCACTTTGCCTTTATCCATCATGCATTCTGTTCTATGGACATTCGCTCGCTCCTGCCGTTCATAATCTAGATTCTGTGGGGTCCAGAGAAGCCTCGTCTTCTTGGCCATTCCCCTCGTCGGCCAACATCGGCACGCTCTCGCTGTTCTCTCCCCGTTCGCCCCGATCGACGAGGCCAATCTCAATGTCGGTGTGGCCGGCCCCCGTCTCTGGCCTGGGCTTCTTGGCTAGCACCACCCACAGGGCACTGCCGATGATCAGGCCGCAGCCGGCCAGACTGATGAGGCCCATTTGGTTGCCAAAGACGAAGCGGTCGAAGCCGGCGGCAAACAGCATGTTGGTGTACATCATGGCGCTCGCGCGGTTGGAGCGCTCCAGGCCCAGGCCCTTTGTGATGCACAGCTGCGTCATGAAGCCACACACACACGTGCACAGCAGCAGAAACCACTGCCAGCCCGAGTGCGGCAGGCCAAAGTGCAGCGCCGGCTGGCCGAAGCCGACAATTGGCCCCAGCACCAGCACCGTGGCCGAGACGACCGTGCCGGCGCCCGAGAAATAGTTGACCGAGATGAGCGGGTGGGCGCGCGTGCCAATGGCCCGGATGGCCGTAAAGGCGCACGAGCTGCCGAGCACGCCAAAGAGGGCGACAGCGACGGCCACGAGGCGCTGCATCGTCGACGAGTGCAGGGCCACGGGGCCGCTGAGCGGGGGCGCCGTGCTGTTGGCCAGGGCCGCCGTCAGGTTCGTGGCCGCTGCAAAGGCGGACGAGGCGATCTCGGTCACATTGGCCAGAAGCACCTCGACATCGACATCGGTCACGTTGCCCGACAGCACGTCCCCGAGGGCTTCGGGAGACGGCGCCGCGTGGCCCCCGCGCAGGAACGAAAAGGGCCGGGCAATCAGGATGACGCCGACCAGCGCGATGCCCGAGGCGATCTGCTCGCGGCGCGTAAACGGGTCGTGCAGCAGCACGTGGCAAATGTAGCCCGACACGCTGGGCGAGAGAAAGGTGATGACGGTCGCCTCGGCCAGCGGCAGGTACATCATCGAATACCACATGCTAAAGATGCCACAGAAGCCCGTCAGGCCGCGCGCGACGAGGTGCCAGCGCACGGCAGGCGGCCCGAGCGGAAAGTGCGGCACGCCGGTCCAGTACATGTACAGTGAGCTGACGGTGACGGTGACGCTCATGCGGGCAAACAACAGCTGAAACGGGTGCATTGGGTGCACGGCGTCGAGCTCGAGCAGGCGGGCGCAAAGGTTCATGAGCGCGCCAAAGAGCTGCGCCAAGAAGACGTACACCACTGGCCGGTGGTTGAACCAGAACCGGCGGAGGCCTGGTGGTAACCGAGACGGGGCCGAAGGCAGAGATGGAGACGGGTTCGAAAAGGGTTCCAGGCCTGGCAAGGCCGGTGACGGCGGCCCGTGGACGTCGGACAGCGAGTCGATGGAGATGCGGTGCAAGCCGTCGGGCAGCTGGAGATGGCGGGAGTGTAGTGAGGGCGCGGCCTTGTGTCGGTGCTTGGCAACGTCGCCGTCGAGCATGGTGTCGACGTCGGAGAAGCCGGCCGGCGATGGGGACCGGCTGCGGCTGCGGCTGCGTGACCGCTCGGACTCGGCCTCGAGCGGCATTTTGCCGGGGTCCTGCGGGATGGGGAGATAGGGCGGCATGGCTCTGCTCGTCCGGCTGGGCTTTCGTCTCCGGTGCGTGTGCCTCGACGCCTCCTCCTTCTTCTGCGGTCGCTCAGATGTGCCGTCTGCGGTGCATTGGTGAAAAGCTGGTCGTGTGACTCCAAGTCCAAGGAAGTGTGCGTTTTGATCTCCAGGTGAGGCAAAGTCCCAGTCGATCAATCTCCCAGGTCGTGCAGTGTTTAGACACCAAACAATTCAATATCCGAGCAAGCGGCCAGACTGCAAGAGAGACGAGTCGTGGGCGGGAAATACTGCAGCATCGCCGACTCTGCCAACCAGCGGCCGAGACGACCGAGACTTTGCTGCCTTACCTAATGAACTTTGCTGGCTGCTGAGTGGTCAGTGTGAGCCGCCCAAGGCCGAAAAGGCGCCTAAATCTGCATAGTCCGCAGCCTCCTCCGCTCTACCCGATCTCGACGCCGCGTCCTCTGTACAGGGTAATTGGATGCGAAAAGCCGATCCGATTCACTATGCTGTCTAGCCGTCCCGTGAGATGCCTTTCCCCAAACCCAAGAAGACCCCAAAAGACCCAAGAGAAACCAAACGCCGCGCTGCCGTGATCTTGTCCAAGCCGTTGTCGTCCATGCAATCTGAAATGTCGCTGTCGCTGTCGCTGTCGCTGTCGCTGCTGCCACCGCTGCCGCTGCCGCTGCCGCCGTACCATCGCCCCACTGTCTCACACATCTAGCTCGCCGTCCAGATCCGCCAGATCGTCGCCGTCGTCCGCTGTCCCGCCGCCTGCCGCTGCCGCCGCCTCGTCGGCCAGTGCTTGCGCATGTGCCGCCGCCGCCTGTGCCGCCAGCTTGGCCTTCTTCTTCTTTTTCGACTCGCCCGTCTTGTTGTATTTGCGCTTTTGTGGGGCGCCGCTCGCGCTGCTTCGGCCGTCTCCCTCAACGGTCGCACCACCGCCGCCACCGCTGCTCGTCGGCTTGCCTGCTGCCTCTTCCCCCAGCCCTAACTTGGCCAGCTCATTGACGTCTGCCTTGCCCAGGTTCCCCTCGCCGATACCGGGCATCTTGCGGGCGTCCTTGACCTCCTTGCTCATCTCGAACATTTCGCGCACCTTGCCGAGAAAGAGCGGGTTGCGCCGGAGGGCAAACTCAAAGTCCTCGTACTTGATCTTTTGGCGGCCTGCGTAATGGGCCATGCGGGCCGCCTCAAACGAGAGGCCCTGGATAAAATCGGTGGCGATCTCGTCGAGCAGCCGCATGGTGTCGGGAAGGGGTTCGCGGGCGTCGCCGCAGCCGTAGAGGAGCTGGCGCACTGAAGAGTCAGTACAGTTGACGCACAGCCAGGGACAAGACACAGCCGGAGAATGGGAGAAACCTCACGCTCGCCGTAGCCAAAGTTCATCTTGCCGACATTTTTGCCGGCCCTTGCGCGAGGCTCCATGGTGAGTGTGTAGCCGTCCGGCGTGTGGTGTGCAGAAAGGCTTGGAGCGGTGGGCAGGAGCGCCTTCTGGTGCGCGTCGGGATAAAAAAGTAGTCGTCGAGCAGAAAGCTGGTGGAAGCTGTCAAAAAGCTCCTTGGCACGGATCGCGCGCGACCAGTCGCGAAAGTTACTTTGCGGCTGACTACGCTAAAATGTGGCGGAAGATTATTGAGCCGCGCCGATGACAGCTGGAAGGCGAGAGGAACTGGACATCTGGCGCGACGTCTGTCAAGATCCGAGAAGCACGAAAAGCATTGCTCTGCGACAGCCTCCAGACTTGTGCCAGACGACCAGACGACCGGACGGCCAGACACATAGACGACCATACGGGACGGAAGCCAGCCAACTCCCCGACTTATAGCCTGCCTCCTTTCCCTGGAGCGAAACGTGTCGAAATCACGACTCCTGTATTCGACGTCTTTCGCCTCGGCTGCGCAACTGCTTGACGTTTGTGTCCTCTCCCGCCATGGTAAGATGTCCCTTGCACATCTGCGTCAAACGCCTCCGTCCGCTAACAAGCCCAGTCTGCCCTCTTCAACTTCCAATCGCTCCTGCTCGTGCTGCTGCTGCTCATCTGCACTAGCACCTACGTCCACCAAATGTTCCCGGCACTGCTCGACAACCGGAAGCAAGGGTGCGTCGGAAAAACTGTGTGCTGCCTATACGGTCAGCCCATAGCTAACATTCTAGACTGATGGGCGTCTTTTGGAAGTGCGCCCGGATAGGCGAGCGGCTCAGCCCCTATATCAGCCTCTGCTGTGTCGTCATGGCTGTGCGTGTCTCTACTGCTCCGTGACGACTGGCTGGTCCATGCTAACGCGCACAAGATCTCTGTGTTTATCGGCAATTAGACGACTTCTGCGTCCTTTCCTTGCCGTCTTTCTCTTTTTGGCTTCATTTCGGCAACCGGCGAACAGGCGCACAGCATCTTTCCGATTGGTCTTTTGGGGGACGGGAACGGCAGTCATTGGCACGGTCGCGGACACGACGAGCACTACGAGCCATGTACCACTTTTTCTTTGCAAGCGACAGGATCTGTACAGGAACGGAAATGGTAAACAATGCCTTGACGCTGGATCCTGGAAATGGTTGCGCCGCAGGGTGATATTGATCGGGCGAATCACGCGAGGGTCGTGTGGGTTGGGAAAGATGAAGGACTTTGACGGCGCGACGAGGCGGCAGCAACACTGCGCATCCCACCCAGTCTCTCACGTCATCGCTCGGATATCCTCATCTCGGCTAGCCTGGGGACTGACTGGACTCGTTGCACTTTTCTGGGTCGTTCCTTTGGCTTGTAATTGTGCTCTGTGTCCAGCGTCAGCGCCTCGGGTAGTCTGGAAGCAGGACGCTCTGTGTCTGTTGATTCTTGGCCTCCCATTCGCCTGTTGGTCGCACGTATCTGCAATTTCGGCCGGTTCGAGGCTTGCCGCAGATCGACCTATGGGGCGCAACAAAGGGAGGCGGCGGGGACGGCCATGGCCTTGCACGGCCAGGGAGAAACGAGCAATTGGGACTGGGGCCGAACGAGCAGCCGGCAGGGACGGGGTTTCGCCGCGGACTGGGCAAAGTTGCATGGAACTTTGGCTAGCTGCGGTATGGTGCGCTATGAGGCCGGTAGACAATATGATGCTCAGTGCATCATATAATTTTATAATTTTAAATGAAATGCGATACGCCCTAGTGAGACAGGACGTTTGCAGCGGAAGGGATGTCAAGGCGCAGGAATGGCACAGAGTCCGTCGTAAGGCGGCGAGGATGCGACGGTCATGGGCTTTTCGCCTTTGGCTTTTGGCTTTGCACTTTCCACAATACAACAGTTACGCAGACGCCCGCGATTTGACGACCGCAGAGCGTTGTGCCACCGCGAGGCCAGGGGTATGCTTGGAAGCCAGGGCAGATCAAGGGCGAAAAGACACAGCGGGACAGGGATCAGGGCCCAGGGCTGGCACGAGGCCGGAGGAGGTCGAGGAACACCTAAAAAACAAGATTGCAAGCCCCCCCCCCCGGCCCAGATAAACAAGGCGATTGAGTAGATGCGTTTCAAACAGACTGGGTGGGTGGAAAACAACAGACGAAGAGGGCGAGGAGCCGGAGCAGTCTTCCCATGGGCGTTTGAATTGTTGTCTGCAATTTGGCCTAGACGACTGGCGCGTCAACTAGGGAGAGAGATGAGCGGTCGTTGGGGATGATCGTCTCGGATCGGTCTCGCTTTCTGGTGTCTGCCGTCCGTCCGACCGGTGTGTCGTGCCGCGCGCGTTGGCATCGTCGCATGGCCTGAAACGGAGCGTGCACCCGAGGCATCGACGTCGTCCGGCCATTTTGCCCTCTTTTGCATCCGCCGCATACCGGCCACATGAGGCACACCGCTTGGCAGCGGTCGCCGGAAGAATGGGAAATGCAGCGGTACCGGCGCCCGTGGCCTCTGGGTTTTGCCGCCTCTATTTTTCCCATTTCGCCTCGTTTTCTCCTTTTTTTCCGTCATGGGATCTGCGCGGCGGCCGGCATCCATGGATGCGACTGCGTACTCTGTACATATACGAGCACTACGAGTACGCATCCTACGTACAGCACACACGCACCCCGAAATGAGTGGCACGCCGTTCTGTCCCCCTTCTGTGCGCCGTTGCCTTACTGTCGTATCGCTCAAAGTGGGGACCGAAAGCCTCCCAAACCAGCATCTTACACGAGGGAGACACGACCGTAAGATATCGAAACAATGCCGAGTAACGACGAGTACCACGAACCGCGCCGCATAGAGTGCCTGCGACCTTCTTCCACATCGATGACGGCATGCTCGGATCTCTCCCGGTGCCGACCACGTGCAAGGGAGACATCTAGCATGTACAGAGAAGATCGCAGCCCAACCTGACTCGATCGGTCGGTCCAGCCACGGCGATGGCGAACAAAGCTGCGCACTTCAAATCGTACAGACGGCAGCCGGCCGGGAGCCGCAGCTAATTCCGCATCCCAGCGGAGATCCTTGCTCCTGGCGTCAGCACATGGCCGAGCAGTCCGCCGTGGGACAAAGGCCCTTCCCGCTCAGCTGGGGAGTTCGATGCCAATTGTCGATTAGTCGTCCGTGGTCAGGCGGACGCAGCCTGCAGCAAGGCTGCTGGACAAAGCGAGCGCGACGAAGCGACCGTGTACGGAGTGGCCGGCAGACAAAGAACGGGCCTGCGCCGTGTGTGTGTGGCTGTGCGCGGGGTGGTGTGGCCCAGCGCACGCTGTAGGGTAGCAGCGCAGGAAGCTCCGAAGAACACCACGGCATGGCCGAATTCCACGTAATCGTAGCCATGGTGCCGTGCCGCCGGTTTCTTCCACTTTCGCCCACCTAGGGTACTTCTGTCTGCGATGGTGCTGCTGATCTGAAACCTTTTGGCCTCTGTTGCTGGGCATAGTTAGTCGCCCCGTAGTGACCTGTAGTTGCCTGTAGCTCCCTAGACGGAGACCGCCAGCACTCGTATTAGCGGCCTTGCCGGTATGGTGCATGCTCCGTCGACAAAGCCCGAGCGCAATGCCTCTGCTCTAGCGCTGCATTCTGGCCTCTTTCCGCTTTCAGCGCTCCCCGAGCCCTTTCCCTCTTTGCCCTCTTATTTTGCCTCTTTACGTTTTTGCCTCCCTCGCCCCTACCCTCCCCTAACTGCAAGTACTCCGTACATACGCGTCCGAGCAACTCGGTACTTCTACTCCGTGAGCGGTTCTCCGTAGTCCACCAACTAAAACGCCAACTACGCTTCAGAACCTGAACTAGGAAGGAGCTCGGCCGAGCGGCCGGCCTCTCGTACTCGTCAACGACAGCTGCAATTCGTCCTAGGCGCAACTCGACTTTCCAATACGACAAGGGTGCAGTCGCACGTCACTTGCTCTTTCCTTCCACGGCAATTGGCCCGGTGTGTTGGTAGCCAGTGCGGCCAGGAGCGGCAGGCCGACGTTCGGAGACCCTCTTTTAGCTTCCTTTGTTCCTTTTACATTCGATCAAGGCGGGATGTCGAATGTTCTGCTCGGTTTCATGAGGCCACGGGGGGCACCATGTAAGATACCTTGTATAAGTCCACAAACTAGGGCTGCTACAGAACCCCGTGTTTCTATTCTACAGCAATCGTACTCGGTAGCTTCGCGTATCGAAGGTAGTGTAAGTATAGGTAGCGTAGCATTCTCATTATTTGATCCAATGATGCAGGACTCAAGACACAAATGACTACAATTTTCCCGATCGCAATTTGCACTCGGTAGCGTCTCCTTCTAGAAATCCCAACCCACCCACCTGGGCCCCTCGACGCTAGCAGGGGTTTATTTGAATTGCCATGTGGCCATGTGGCCTTTGAAATTAGCGAGGGGGGGTAGGAGGGGGAGAACATGTGCGTGACTAAGATGTAGCGGAGAGAGCGACAGAGGAGAGTTGTCGGACTGTATTTTCCCGTGCAGACACTCGGTATCGTATTTGCACGCCGAAGTCCGCCGCGCGCTGGCATATTGGGGTTTGCGTATGTCTCTATTTGGATTTGCATACGAGAAGGTTCTGCTTCTTTCTGGCTATCTGACGCAAGCCTTCTTTGCATGCCGCGGCTGATCACGAGGGCCACTCTTTGCGCCTCTCGCGTTCAGCTACCATGACCCAAAGACGACTTGCAAAGCCCGCCTCGAAGCCGGAGCCGCCCCGCCTAACCGTTTCTGCATGGTCGTCGGACGGGACGGGATCCGAGCAGGCGGGCAGTACCACTGACTTGACTACAATGGAAGATACGTCTGCGGACGCTCGTCTTTGTCTGCACGTTTTTTCGCCCCTCCATCGCGTTCGGTGAGTGTTGGCGCTAAGCAGAGCCATGCTTCCTCCGGCCGTTGATTTCTTCTAGATCAAATCAGGACAGCGCCCCGGGAACAAAGAGACGACTACGCGGTACTCGTATGTGCAGCAGCAAATCGTGCGCTGTTGTGCGCGCGCGAGCACTCGCGGGGGCGGCTCTCTGGGTGCAGTATGTTGCGTGCCAACAGCCAGAATTCCAGTCGCTCGTCCAGGTGCTTGCACGTTTTGCCGTTTTGCCTGTAATCCCGCGAGTTGTTCCTTCCTCAAACACGTAATCAGATACGATCCTCATGCTGTCAGATTGGCCCGACACGCTGGGACAGGGGCAATCAGGGCAGGAACGGCTGGCAATTTGAGAACCCTCTTTGGGCGGCCAGTGGGGCTACCGCTACAAGTACCGCATACAAGCGTTGCGAGAGGGGCGTAACACTTTTGGAGACTTCCTGTAGGGGCATGGGGCGTCCTGGTGCTGGAGGGGGGTGTGGAGAGCCCCCCAAGGGGGTGCCCTCCAAACCGCAAAGTACCACAGCCATCCGTGCTCGTACAGCGACTTCCCCTATTGTCTGGACCGCCGTCTGTGCCTTCCCGGAGCAGGTGCTCTTGCTCGTTGTGTGTGCCGACTAGTCCAACCCATTAATTGTACTTGCCAGTACGGATTCGTCTGATTACTCCGTTCTCTTTTTTGCCTTTGACTGTTTTGGCTGTTGTGGCTCTTTGGCGCTTTGCTCTTCTTGCAAGAACCGTTTTCCGATCCTGGCCAGTAGTACTTATGCCTCCCTCCCCCCGGCCCTCCACGGCTCCCCATCACTCCTATTCCGTCGGCTCTCGATCTCCTTCCTTTGCCTCTTTCCTTCTCGACTCCAGTCCTATTCACGAATCGACTCGGCCTTGACGCTGTATCATCGCCTCGCTCTCGTTCACACCTCCACGTTGACACTGATCTCCGCGGCTGACATCGCCTCTCTCGACCGCGCCGACCTACTCGACTGCCGATAACCCGATTTGGTTCTCGCTTCCTGGCTCTCGGTTCCTTCTGCTTCGCTCTCGGCTCCTCAGACCCTCAGATCCTCTCGCCCTTTGGCTCCTCCCTCCTCAGCTTCGCTCGCACTTCATCTCCGCCCTCGCTCCTCGTCTCCCGCATTCCTGCAGTCAGTCCTCTGCGGCATTCCAGCTCAGCTCCCTCGGACAGGGCGCCACCGCTTTCGATCTATTCCCGAAAACAGCCCAGGCCCGCGAAAAATAAAAAAAAGGTTTGTCTCACTCGCTGCGGTTTGTTTGTTTGTTTGTCTGCTGTCCGGCCTGTTTGGCCTGGTTTGTCTGTCTGGCCGGCTGGCTTCAATTTCTCGCCGTCTCTCCTTGCCCTCTAGCCCTTTGTCCTCTTGCCTCACTCTCCCCACAAAATGCCGCCACCAGACCGCCCGGACAAAGCGACTGCTGTCGACCTCTACTCCGGTCCTTTAGCTCTCACTGTCCTCCCATGCAGCCGGCCGTCATTTCTGGAGTGGCCGGCCTCGTGTCCATGGCCTGCCTGCCTCTGTCTGCCTCTTTCCCCCCGTGGTCTGCCAATGCCCCTTCCGCCCTCTGGTGCACAAGTCACACCTTGATGCTAGCCCTCATTTATACCGTGCCGTCTGCTGCTGCTCCTGTTTGGTTGTGTGCCTCCCTCCTGCGCTCTCTTGCGTCCGCCTGCATCCTCTCGCGTCTCGGTTCTCGTCCCCACCCGCTGTCCTGCCACGCTCGTCCTATCGAACACGTACACGGCAGCTTGCTAACTTGCCCTAGCCTCTGTTTGGCTCTCCGTTTTCTGGTCCTTTAGCCTTCTGGACCTTCGGATTCGTGGACTTCTGAATTCCTCTCTCCGTCTTATCCGCTCTTGTCGTCCATCTTCCGGTCGTTGCATGCTATAAAGCTGTGCAGCACACACCTCTGGGGACGTCCATATCAGCACCTCGCGCCTCATTTCTCCCTCTGCCTCAGTTTCACATCCTCGCCACCATGAGCGAGCAGACGACAAACAGCGGCTTCGACAGCACCCTGGCGTCGGGCCGCTCTCGCGCCCAACCCGACAATGAGTCCGGCTCCGTCGAGCCCGCCGCCGAAGTGCACGCCTCGCCCGCACCACAGACCGTCGTCAGCAGCACCTTTGTCGCCGGTCTTCTGTCACAGCAGGACCCCCGGTCCTCGGCCAGCAGCGGCGCCAACCGCTCCCAGAGCCCGCCGGCCTCGGGCGTTGCCACACCGACCTACAAGCCCAGCCAGAACCCACCCCAGCAGCTACAGCAACAGCAGAGCCTGCAGCAGAGCCTACAGCAAAGTTTGCAGCAGAACCTCCAACAGAGCACCAAAAGCCTGAATTTGCCACCACAACAGCAACAGAACCACCGCCTAACTGCACTGAAACACCAACTCAAGCAGCGTCGTTCCTCGGCGCGCCAGCCACAGACGCCGCAGTCAGCCACACATCCCGAGCTTTGGCACCCCTATCTCCAACGCCAGCCCGAGCATCAGACGTCGGTCGCCCAGAAGCTCGAGCCGCCCGTGACAAAGGCCACGCTGAGCGAGCTGGACGTTGGCAAAATTATTCACAACCCGAAGCTGCGGCACGACATCAACTTTGACCCCGACCTGCACTTCCGGCCCAACCTCGACGGCGAGAAGGGCCGCAGAAAGCAGGAGAAGGCGCAGCAGTTTTGGGACGTGCTCAAGGACGAGCTGATCCAGTTTGTCACAGACCGTGACGATTTTCTGCGTGTCCACGCCGCCAGCGACACCTGGTCGCTGCCTGCGCTGCTCAACGCAGTCAAGGACATTATCCAGACGCTCGTGCCTGCACGCGACCGCGAGCTGCTCGACGAAGGTCTCAACGTACCGTTGCTGATGCAGCAGTTCGCCCGCGGCGTGGTCGACCTGGAGAAGCTGGCCGCCTGGCTGACATCAGTCCTCAAGCTGCACTGTGCTCCGATGCGCGACGACTGGGTCGACGAAATGTACCACGAGCTCAGCCTGGGCAACGAGGCCAACGACATGGACAAGCTGGTCAAGGGCCTCGCCAGTTTGCTGAGCGTGCTCGAGGCCATGAAGCTCGACGTGGCCAATCACCAGATCCGCTGTCTGCGGCCGCTGCTGATTGAAGACACGGTCAATTTTGAGCAGCGCTTCTTCCGCAAGCGCGTCGAGTCGGGCCGCATGTCCGTCGTTGCCGCCCAGGAGTGGTACGAGGACGCCAAGATTGATCTCGAGAGCCCCGGTATCCGTCATCGCAAGCTGTTTGGCGACACGGCCATTTTTTTCACCGGCCTCTGCCAGCTGCTGATGCCCTCGGTCGACGCCAAGACGGTGCCCAACACGTTTCTCTTTGACGAGGAGCGCATTCTCAAGCTGCGTTCCGACATGCTCGACGCCGTCTACCTCGAGATCTGCATGCGCGTCTTTGAGGAGGCCGACAGCACCACCATCACGGGCCTGGCCTCGCGGCCGCTGTCTCTGGCTGTGCCGGCCTACGTCCTGCAGCGCCACTCGCAGCCGGGCAGCGAGCTGTGGGGGGCGTCCATCTCCGCCTTTAACTTTAACACGCCGCCTTCGTCAGCCGAGCCCGCCTCGCCTGCGTCCTCACGGCCGTCTAGCCTCGACTTCAGCACCTACGGCTCGACTCCGTCGTCGCCGCGCCATTCGGGCTGCAGCATGACCCCGCCCAGCCGCGCCACTGACCTGGCCGACGCCCGCCTGCGCTCCCGGGAACTCTACACCCGCCTAGTCTCGCTGCTGCAGACGGCCTCACCGGGCGCCCAGTCGGCACAGCGCTGGGGCGACCTGGGCCCGAAGATGGCTGTGGAGATTTACCGTGCGCTATCTGCGGCACCCTCTGCGTCCGCGCTCTCCCTAGACCAGATTGAGAAGCGCCTCGAGAGGGCCATGCGCATTGGGTCTTCCACCGAACGGGAGGTCGAGCGCACCTTTCGCGCACGTCTGCTCTCGGCCCTGGCGCAGCGCGTCAAGGACTACAAGCCGATGCCGAGCGTCGGCCTGTTTGTTGTCGCCGCTGGCGGCCGCATCAACCCGACGCCAGGCCGGCCGACGGAGCCTGTGCCGGCTGTTCTGCCGACTGCCTCGACCGCCCGCGACGTGGATCCTCGCGAGGATGGCGGCGTCGCCGAGATGGCCACCCGCCTGGCCCACGTGGGCATCCTGCACTGGCGCGTCTGGAGCAGCATCGTCTACGAGCGGGAGCCGTCGGAGGATGGCGACATTGTTGTGCTCTGAACATTAAGCCGCACACGACCAAAAAAAAACATGGAAAACGAAAAAAAACACCAAAAAAACTGCATCCGACTGCGCGCTTGGGCATGGGGCTACGGGTGCATGAATTACGGATCGTGGCCCAAACTGTTTGTTTTCTGGTTTGGTTTATTGGAATACCCCTGGAGCATCGTACATTTCTTGGCAGCCGTGCTTAATCATTTGGACTGGGGATTTGGGCATACATAGAATAGATTTGCATTATTAGACCGGCATCCTTGCAAATAGAGATCCGAGATCTTTATCGTTGTACAGGGTACTTGTGATCGGAGAAGCCGGCCAGCGCACGGTCTTGTGTTTTCATTTCGTCTCCCGTCTGGTAAACAAGCGAAGCGAGGCTGCAGAGTTTCCCAGAGCAACGGCAGGGAGAAGCTGCCAAAGCATCCAGGTTGTCGTGCATGTCTGAGATGGCGCAAGGGGCGGCAGTCACGAGCCAACATTTTCATGCAAGGGAGTCGGGAGTCTGCGATTGTCTCGGACAGACTACGACGGCTGTTCCTGCAAAGGCAACGCGCCATTAATTTCCTAGACAGCCGCAAACGATGCAACCCATTTTCTACATGTTCTGGTAAACAAAATTGGTCTTACTATACTACAGGACTAAATGAACATGACAGTGCGACAAGCGCCCCTTGCATCTGGCAATGCGACTGGGCAGCCCGCGACGGCTATCCCAAGTACTCCTTGAGCTCTTCCGAGTCCTCCAGCTGCTGCTGGAAGGAAAACGGCTGAAAGGGCCAGCCGCTGAATTCGGCAAACTTGGAAAACGACTCGACCCAGGCCAGGCGGAGAGCTTGTTGGTTCGTGTTAGCAGAGAGGACGTCACGTGCTCGCGGGGGAGAAAAAAAACAGAACAACTCACAGTGCAGCATAGCCGACACGCCCTCCATGATGATCAAGATGATGACGCTCAGACAGAAGAACATAGTAAAGGTAACAACAATAGCAATGACGCCCAGGACGCCCGGCATAGCCAGAGCGGGCCCGAGGGTCATGGACCAGAGCACGGCGCTGAGCTGCTGGTGGGCGAGCGAGAGCGCCCAGAGACGGAGGTACGAGGCCGTGTGGGAGACGCAGTTGAGACAGAACTCAATCGTGTGGATGACCTGGTGGATCATGACCTCGCTGAACTCGAATTCCTCGTGCTCCTCGTCGGGCGCCACGTCGGGCGCCAGCATGGCCACGTCCTCGCCGTCGCTGCCAAAGCTGGGGCGGCTGTCGAGCACGGCATGACCGTTGCCGGGTGTGCCGGGCGCGGCGTCGTCGTCGTCGAGCGCGCTGACGTGCGCGTGCTCGCCAATGCCCTCGTAGCCGTGGGCGCGCGCGGTGCGGTTGTGCTGCCAGCGCAGGTACAGCGGCTTGAGGAAGAGCAGGATGGGCACCTGGGCAAAGGCGAGCAGCAGCAGGATGACCTGAACGTGCTCCTGGCCGCGGTACAGGCGGATGTCGAGCGTGCCCGGCTGCAGGAACATGTAGATGAGCATGTTGAGCAGGCCGGGCGGCTGCTGGCCAATGGCGAACCAGTCGACGGACCACTTGTACAGGATGCACAGCACCAGGTAGCCAAATATGGCCTGGAAGAAGATCATGCCCGGCACAAAGTTGCCCCAAATGTCAATGGGGCGGCGGAAGTGCTTGGCGTTGACGTAGGCAAAGCACAGCGAGTAGGTCATGTGCGCCCAGCCGAGGATGATGCTCATCTTCATCTTGTAACTGTTGCTGAAGAGCAGGTCGTTCTCGGTGCCGTGCCAGATCCAGTCGAGGCCAAAGGGGTAGCGCTGGTCGCCCTTGAGGCGGGCCGTGACCGTCATGCCGTCGTGGAAGTCGGCCGGCACCTCCCACTCCCAGGCACTGTCAAAGAGCGTCATGGACTTGGAAAAGACGTCGTTGTAGACTAGGCCGGTGAAGACGGAGAAGCCGGCCATGACGAGCGCAATGTAGCGGCCGTAGTAGACCATGGCGAACAGCTCAAACGTCACCTTTTTGAGCGGCCGCTCCCAGTAGATCATGGCCAGCGCGGCCGTCAGCATGATCGACGCGTGGCCAAAGTCGCCAAACATGACGGCAAAGAGAAAGGGGAACGTGATGATGACGGGCAGCGACGGGTTGACCTCCTGGTATGTGGCTGTGCCGTAGGCGTTGACAATCGTCTGGAAGGCCTCGGTGAACTTGTTCGTCTTGAGGTACGTCGGCGGCGTCTTGTTGGTGCGGATCTCGTGGATGATGGACGGCACCGCCAGCCCGGCGCGGTTGGTCACGTCCTGCAGCGTCGTGCGGATGCGCGGCAGGTCGTGCGTCGGGCACCAGCCCTCGGCGATCAGCGTGCGGCGCGCGCGGTCGTACGAGAACAGGTTGAGCGTGTCGTAGACGGCCTTTTCCTTGCTGACCAGCACCATCCACGCCGACAGGGACCGCGCAATCTGCTCCAGCTCTGCGTCGAGTGTCGTCTGCGTGTTGTGCAGCACGTTCTGTACGTCGCTCAGCCGCGCATTGACTTCGTGCAGCTGGTCGCGCCGCAGCTCGCTGTTCTCGTCCACGCTGTACACCTCCGCGCCCAGCGACTCGGAGATCTTGCGGATCTTGGCCAGAATCTCCGGCCCGTGCGCAAAGATCACAAACACGTTCTTGTGCACCGCCTCGTTTGTGCTCGGGTCGACCAGCGCCTCGCCAATCTCCGACTGGTTCATGTACAGGTTGCCGCGCAGCGTCCGCCACAGGATCCGCTCAAACGCGCCCACGCGGTCGCGCGCAATCACACCCGCCACGAAGCCAATGTTGAGGTTCATAAATGACGTCGCCGCCGGCCCGTTGCCGCTGTCGCCGTGCGTGCCGTTGCCGTTGCCGTTGCCCGCCGCCTCCACGTCGTGCAGCAGCGGCGCGTCGTCGGCCGCCTCGTCGTCGGCCGCGTCAATCGACGCCCGCAGCTCTCGGACGTTGCCTTGGGCCCGGTCAAAGAAGCCGCCGGCCTCATGCAGCACCCATCGCCACTCGGTCAGCTCCACCTCGCGCTTCTTGAGCGTCTCGTAGCTCTCGTTGAGCTGCGAGACGCGCTGCTCCAGATCCTGACACCGGCCCGCCAGCTCGTCAATCTCGGCCGTGCTCGGCGCGGCCAGGGTTTCGACGTCGAGGTCGAGCTTGCGCAGCGGCACGCCCGCCTTGGCCATTTGGGCGGAGAAGTAGCCTGTGTCCCCGGTCAGCGTCTTGGTTCTCGTTCCAAATGTCCATCGTCCGCCATGCACGTACGCAGCTGCCGCTCCACGTTGTCCAGTCGCCGGATCTCCTTGGTAAACGCCCGCTGAAAGGCACTGACGCCATCGTTGAGCTGCATCGTCAGCACATCATCCCATCATCGCTCCATCGTTCCATCGCGTCCAGACGCCTCCGCCCCTACTCACATCGCGGAACTGCACCAGCCCGACCTCGCCGAGCGCGTTGACAATCTCGCGGCCAATCTCGTTGGAAATGTAGAGCTGCACCATGCTCATTTCCGCCGAGCGGAACGGCGTGTCCCGCCCCTCTGGCGCCATTGTCGATGTCAAAGAATGCTCCTCACGCGGAGAGGTAGTCGCACAGCGAAACAAGGATTAAATCGACCGGATGTGGGATGGACGGACGCCGTGGTGATGGCGGAGCTCCAGGAGAAGGGGAAAGCTTGCAAAAAGCCAATTGTACCGTGTAGGCTGCGGCATATCTAATGCGCTAATTTAGACTTGGTGCCTCAGGCAGCCATACTTCGGCTCCACTTCAGCTCCAGCCACGCTTCGCCACAGCTACAAGGGACATCACCAACACAACGCGCGACTTGCTTCAAACAGCGACTCGTTTCCATTCGACTCGTTCTCTAGATCATACAGGTCATAACAAGCTAGTTTCAGAACATTGCTGCAAATCGCTCCGGGCAGACGCCTCGCTTTTCGCTTGTCATCTGACCAAAAGAGGAGAGAATCAGAAAAGAGCAGAACAGACACAAGACAAAACAAATATCCAATGAGCAAGAACAAGAACAAGACAAGATCAAAAGGATCAAAACGCCGCACAGTGAACAGCACACATGTGCCACACCTACAGCTTCCTCCCAAACATGTACGATCCGTACATGCCGCCCACCTTGGCGTGCGCCACCGGCAGCTTGCGCATTCCCCACGACTGCGCACCCATCTTCCACGGCCGCTGGCCGCCCTTCATAGCAAACATGCTCGACGCGGTGCTGCTGCTGCTGCTGCTGCTGCTAGGTGGCCCGCCGCGCACCAACCACGACCGTGAACCAATCTCCGAGGCCCGCCAGCCTCGGCGACCCAGCGGCAGCTTGGACTTTGTCAGGCGCTTGAACACGTCGTCCGACACTTCAATGACTTCGAGCGGCGCCGAGACGGGGTCGAGCAGGCCGCTGTCAAGATAAAAGTGCGACAGGGAAAAGTCGGCGTCGCTCAGGTCCGTCAGGTCCAGGTAGCGCAACGCGGGGGTGACCCAGGTGCCATTGGTGTTGTTGTTGTTGTTGCTGCCGTCGTTGCCTGCTGCTGCCGGCGGTAGCACTACTAGCGCGCTGGCATCACCCACGGTCAGGCCGCGGCCTAGTGCCAGCTCCTCGAGGTGCTTGGACAGCGCGCGCAGCGCCGGTAGGTGGTCGTGGTGCATCTTGCTGCCCCTGAGACTGAGCGAGCGCAGCGACGGCGGCAGGATGGCGAGCAGCCGCGCGACATCGTGCTCCTCCAAGAGCTCGGAAATGGTGGCGTCAAAGCTGAGGCTCAGAAAGACGAGGCCGCCGCCGTCTGCGTCGTGGCGGACGGCCGGGTGGTGGGCCAGAAAGTCTAGGACGCCGTCGGCCGTGAGCAGCGAGCACTTGGCCAGGTTGAGGTGCGTCAGCCGGGCCGTGGCCGGAATGCTGTGCAGGGCGGCGTCCGTGATGCGCGTGCCGGCGACGTCGAGGTGCGTCAGGCCATCGAGCTTGGGCAGCAGGAATTCAAAGACGGCCGGCGTGAGCGAGAGACACTTGTGCAGCGACAGGCGCTGCAGGCCAAAGTGCCGCGGCCACGCGTCGGGCGGCGCGGCGGCCAGCGCGGAAAAGGCGTCGCGGAAGCTGGGCGAGGAGGCGCCGCAGAGGTCGAGCGCCTCGAGCCGCGGCAGGCCGGTCAGCAGCATGCGCAGCACGTCGGCATGGAGATCGACGTCCAGGTAGTCCTGGGCGAGGAACTCGCGCAGCTCGGGCAGCAGCGCGAGACAGCGCAGCAGCGTCTCGGACGTGAGGTTGCGGGCGGCGTCGCGCTTGCTAAAGGACGAGAAGAGGCTGATGGGATTGAAGTGGGAAAAGTCCAGGCGGCGCACCCAGAGCCCGCGCTCCGGGCGGGCGGCCAGCTGGACAAGGAACTTTTGGAAGACGCGCGAGTGCGGAATCGTGACCTGGCGGTAGAGCGCCTCCATGGTCTTGGAATACAGCGGCGACGACGTGACGAGCAGGGCCATCAGGTCGACGTTGCGGCGGTCGATGCCGTTGGGCGGAATGTCCACAATGAGGTGTTGCAGCACGAGGCCTGGCATCGGTCAGTATATGCAGTCAATCTTCTGGAGACGCCGCCGGGACACTTACGGAACACCTCGAGCGGCAGCCGCTCCAGCCCGCTTCTCTCGACGGCCGGGGGGGCTGGGCAGTCGCCGTCGTCCAGCTGCATGGCATCGAGCGCCAGCAGGCTGTCCTGGGCACGGCACGCACAGTCCAAGGCGGCACACGGCACGCACGACTCGGGCCCGGCCTGCGGCGACGAGGGCGCCATAGGCGAGGCCGAGCACGAGTCGTCGGCCACGGCCTCGTCGGTCGAGGACTGGCGTCGGGGGACGTGGCGCTGGTGGGTGAGAGACATGTACGAGGAGATCTTGGACGACGTGAAGGACTGTGCATAGTCACAGTCACGCTCGCGGATGGACGAAAAGGACGGCCGGCCGGCCGCCTGGTCCGGCGAGGGCGCCCGCTTCTTGAGGAGGCGCGACATGGTGTCGAATGCGGGTGCGGTGGCGGTGCGGTTGGTGGTTGTGAAGCGACGGGGTTGTATGACCGGCAGGATGGGAGGAGGAAAGGAGAGGGGTGAAAAGGGAAACGACAAGAAATACAGAGCTTCGCGTCAGCAGCAGCAGCTCTGTTGGACTGTTCCAACCACAGCCAGACACACGACAAAGCCAAGCGGCTTTTCTATTAGTCACCGAGTCGGTCTTTTAGGTAACAAGATGTTGGTTTTGTGGCAGAGGAAGAGGGGAAGAAACGGCAGCGGAAGCGGACAGCAGACAGCCCTCCTCACGGGGTCTTTATGAATGCCGGCCGACCCTGTGACCCGAAACGAAAATGACCGCAACGAAAATGACCGCAAGGACCACAAGGACCAAAAAGCACGCCCTGTCCCGGCTCGTCTGCCCCCCTCCCACGCGAGGCTGTGAGACGAGATGACGGACGGAGACGACAAGGAGCGCCCTCGGAGATGCCTTCAACACGGACTCGAAAGGACGAGGGCGAAACACGTCACAGCGGTGCAGGATGGCGTGTCGTGCTTTGCGCTAGACTGAGGCCGCAGGGGATAGTGATCCGTTGTCGCGATGAGGTGGTGTGTACGCCAGGACGAGGGAACGCAGCAAAGACCAAAACAGACGACTTGGCCCGCGGGACATTTGGCGGCTCTCCCTTTATACTACGGCGAGGGCCACGTCCGTCTTCGCCACTCTTGTTAGTCGCCGGGGGCCACTGCGAAACCGCAGCGGCCGTCTGGGGAAAGCGAAAATCAGCGAGAATAACAGCAAGAGCGGAAGGAGGGGCGATTAAGAGAAAAAACGGAATAGACCAACAAGTCTATAAATCTATTAATCACCCCTTAATCGTCCATAAAATGGGGAGGCTATGCCCTCTTCTTGCCGCATCGGGCGCTCTTGGCCATCGGACGATTAAGTAATAGAAACCAAATGACTCTGGTGACTCTTGCGCCACAAGGCCGCTGCTCTGGCGCGCTCTCATTGGTCGGCGATTTGCTAATAGGAAAGCGGCCGCGCAGCAGCCGCCACCGCTTCGACCAGTCATTCAGTTTGTGTTATGCAAGGATTTTCCAGAGGGCCTCGTATTAGCCCGTCGCGGACAACTGCTGCCCGGCACGATGGACCGCTGTGGCCTCGACGCACGCCCTTTTTGGAGCCTTTGGGGCCTTTCTCTGCAATGCCCGTCTGGTGATTTGTCGTCGCCCGGTTTCCCCTCTTTCGGGGCCCCTGCATATCTGGCATCTACGTAATGGAATCGCATCCGTTGACTCGCTCTGGCGCATCGTTTTGCACGGCTTGGGCGCCTTTGCCCATTTCCGCCCTTTTCCTCCGGCGTTTCTTATCAGATCGGCCTGCCGCTGTCCACAACCTCGCAACTGCCTATTGGCCCACGCCGCTCTTGCTGCTTCCGATCGGCCCCGTTTCAGGGGTGGTTGTCGTCCAGGAGAGCAAGAGAATGATACGGAAAGGACAATGTGCGACAACGGAGGCCTGGTGGAGATGTGCGATATCGCTCGCGCTTGCTAAAAGGAAAAAAAGTAAAAAGTTGGAATCCGGGGAAGCTGCAGACTAGTTTGCAGAAGGCGCCAATGACTCTTGCGGTCGCCCTTGCTCTGTTCAAAAGGCGGGATCTGGCGAATACGGCCGAGGCAAGCCGCCGACTGTCGGCTTTAGATCTCGCATGCTGCGGCCCTCCCTAAACTCCGCCGCAGCCGTCGGATCAGCTCGTATGCCGCCGCATGACCAAAGCGAACAAAGACGGGCAGCGCATGTGACCGGGCAGTGGCCAATCTCTGAAAACAGTCATAATTTTGCATTACCAACACTCTCTACAGGTCAACGTGACCTTTGAAAACAGACGCTGGAGCTCAAATGATGCCGCAAAAAAAGAAGAAAAAAACCGAACCCGACGGAAACTTTTGCGAAACGTCCAACAACCCAAAGCCGCAAATAGCCTCCAACCGTAGATTGCCTCCAAACCTTACCGTCCGCTCGTCTTGCGGTCGCCCACCTTGAGCCGCTTCTTGCAGTCGTCGCAATACCATTTTACTGCGTAGTCAGCAAATGTGCTCGAGGCATCGCATCTCTTGACTGCGGACAGACTCACCATTCGCCTTGGGCGCCACTCGCAGCCCGACGCACTCCAGATGAAACCACTCGCGCGCGCAATTCTCGGCGTCGCATGCAATCATCTCGCCAAAGCTGATCTGCTGGCAGTAGCAGTACAGCGGGTCGTCATCGTCTTGGTGCTGCCGCTGGTGCTGCTGCCGCGTGCTGGTGTTGTTGCCATGGCTGCCGTGGCCGTGGCCGCTGCTGCTGTTCATGTAGCCATTGCCAAGGCCGTTGGCGACCTCGACGACTGCACCGCTGCTACCGGTTGCCACCAGCGCCTGGGCATGGGCATGCGCCTGCGATGAAATGGACGCACCCTTTTTGTGGCTGCGCTTGGCCGTTCCATTGCTGCTGCTACTGCTGCTCGTATTGCCGCTGCCGCTGCCATGGGCATGGCTGCCATTGCTGTTACCATTGCCATTGCTGTTGCCGTAGCTGCTTCCCCCGGCCTCAGAGGCCCGCGAGGACCGTGACCGCGGCGCCATGGCTTCGCCAAACGTCGCCAGCGCCGGCGTCGACGGCTTGCTGGCCCGACCGCTCTTGGTTGTTACTGGCGCCGGCTGCACGGCCGGCATTGCCGTTGCCACCGCCGGGGTCGACTCCTTCTTGGCCACCACCCCCTCCGCCTTGGCCGGAGTCGCGCTCATCGGCGGGCTGTCGGCTTTCTCGGCCTTGAGCGACTCGCTGCCGCGGGTAGCGGACCCTATGGGGGGCGCTGCGGCCACAGTTGCCGCATTCTCGTCAGACGGAACCGCCTTATCCGCTGTTTCCGGGGTACAGACAACTGCCGGTGCTTCCTTGACCAGAGGAGGATTGATGCTGTTGCCGTTTGGTTGAGTTTCTGCTACCGTCACCAGGCTGCCGCTCTCAGCGACTAGTGGCGGTAAAATAGGAGTTTGCACGGGTGCCAATGTCTCGGGCGGCGCAATGGCGGCATGGTTCACGGTGCCTTCACCGCCTTCACTGGCCACCGTCGCAACCGCTCCGCCATTTGGTACTGTAGCAGCCACATTGTTGCCGCCAGTGGCAGCACCCTGCTCGCTTGCTCCTGGGCATGCGCCGGCCTCGGCGCTGCTTGCAGGGTGGATCGCACCGCTGGCGTGTGGGAGGGGAACGGGTGTGCTCATCTTGGCGGCGTCCATAGTTTCGTTGACCTTACCCACATTGCCGACCGCGGTAGTTCCATTGGCAGTCTCGATTTTCCCAATGCCGCTGCTGCCGCCCATGCCGCTGCTGAGAGCAAGGCTAATATCATCGAATCTGCCCGTCGTTCCTGGCAGGGAGGGGACGAGCGTGCTGTGCGCCAAAGCCGGCGAGCCGCGGGGAATTCGGAGATCGGGAAACGCACCAATGACGGGCGATGGGGCGGCCGACGTAGAGTTGCGCCTGTGCAGATTGGTTAGCAAACGCGACAGCACGAACAGACACAAACACAAACGTTTTCTTGGCCTGGTTTCCGTTCGCCGGGAGGGCCTTGCGCTTCTTGGAGCCGCCATCGGGAGCAGGCGACTCTCGCGGGCTTGCGGTGCGCGTCCTGCTACTGCTGCTCGCACCAAAGACACCGCTGAGGGCCCGCTCCATCGGCTGGCCGCCCGTCGGCTTCTCCGTCTTCTTCCGCCGCGACGACGTGGCGCTCATAGCGGTAGCCAGCCCGGACAGGCCCAGCCCGACATTGCTGGCGGCGTTCGCGTCGGGGAGCTGCTTGCGCGACTTGGAGCCACTAGTCTTTTTCGTGTCCCCCTTTTGGCGGTGGCTGTCTGCATCCGAGTCGTGGTGGTTGTTTTTCTGGCTGCGCTTGGCAGCTATAGCTTGTTTCCGCGCATCGCTGCGCGCCGCCGCCTCATCAGCAATCTGCTGTGCCGCTGCTGACAAGTTGGCTGCGCCTTCGCGGCGTGATCGCTCCGCCTGTGCATTGTGCTGTGCCCGATGAGCCGCCCGGTTCTCCGGATACGCCCAGTGGTTCCCGCTGCCCCATTTGGCCTCCTCGCTAAACTCTTGCTCCAGGTGCGGCCAGATATCGTCAATCCGCGCGAGCTGCTTGTTGAGCGCGTCGTTGGCTGTCGAGATGACGTGATTCTTTTCCTCCAGCGCGACGAGCATCTCCTTGATCTCGACGGCCACCTGGCGGAAGAGCCTTCGTCGGGGTAGGTTGCTGGGACTGAGTGCGTCGTCGGCGCCCTGCGGCTGCGAGACGGCGGAGACGGCTGGGTCAGCGGAGCCGGTTGGGACGGTCTGGGCTCTCTGGGTGTACGGGGTTGTGCCATTGTTGCTGTTCTGGGCCGACATAGGCACAGAGACTGGCACAGACGCCAGCTCTGGAGGAGGTGTAGCCGCCGGCAGGATGGCCGCCACCGACGCGGTCAGGGGGGTGCCGTAATAGGGCGACCGTGTGACGTTAGGGGTCGGCATGCGGAGGGCATGGTCGATCAGCAGGAACAGCGCCTGCTGGGGCACGTGGATCTTGGCGTCAACCTCTTTCAGAAGCGTAAAGTGCTTAACAAGCTCCTTGGGGAGGGCCGTGATCGTGTCGGCAAAGTGCGTCACGCCAGGGAAAATGTCGATCGGCTGCTCGTGGCCACCGTGACCGACGGGGCCATCGCGGCCGATGCCCCGAGATGCGGCGCCCGGCGCTCTCGGAGGGTTTGTTCTTGTCTGTCGCACCGGCTGTGATCGTCGTGGAGGGAGCGCTTCGGCTGCTGTCGAGGGGGGCTTTGCTGTCTTCATCGTGGGAGCTATCTGGCTCGTTCGTGGGGAGGGAGGGAAATGGTGTCGGGAAGAAGAGACCGGAAGACCGGGAGCCGACAAGAATATGTTGGGAATGATAACAGCCGAACACGAGCCTATTGAGCGCGCGAAAGGGTGCAAAGCTCGCGGCAAAAAGGCTGGCGGCAGGTCAGAGCAGAGAAGAAGATGCAAAGAGAATTTCTGTCCAGCGCGACGCCAATCGAGAACGCGACAGGGCGAGCCGGGAGGATAGAAGTAGTGATTGTAGAGGACAAGGGGCCGGACCGTCACTGCATTGCTACAGTCAGATCGCACGCAGTCGTCGTTCTCCGGTTCTCGCAGGTCGGACGCGCAAATGGCTGGAGAGATGGAGAAGCGAAAGAGAGAGGAGCCGGCGACAAAGTGGGATCGATCCTCCACCAAAAAGCAGTAGACTTAGGTACTCCGTACTCCCTGGAACGCCTTATCACTCGGCGGGTTTTTGTAGCGCCGACCTCCGGTTGGCACTTCACGTCCGATAAGATATGCTATCTATCTTACGCGTACAGCACATTTTGGCCGCACAGGTATGATTGCAAGAGGGACTGTATAATATAGAACACAAACTCGACACAATTAAACTAAGTGACCATAGCCGTACACTCATTCTGGTATAAAAGTGGTAAAATAAAGGAGCAAGGCTTCGTTGGTGGATGCTTGTGGGGATCGTCACACTTATTCTACGCGTCTACCACTGCTTGGCGGACTTGCGCGGCTTCTCGTCCCTCGCCCGCTGCTTCTGGCGCCACTGCCATTCGACGAGGACGGGCAGGAACTGGTACAGGTCAAACTCGGGCCAGAAACACTTGAGGAAAAAGATCTCCGTGTTCTGATGGCACTGCCACAGCATAAAGTCGCTCAGACGTTCGACGCCGCTTGTGCGGATGAAAATGTCCAGTGGCGGCTTGCTGGAAATGTACATGTGGCTGTCGAGGGTTTCAGCCGTGATGGCTTCGGGGTTCGGCAGGATCGTGACTGGTGCGGAGGCGCTGTTCTGCGGCGGCGAGTCGGGTGGCAGCGTGGTCGAGGACGAGACGGACCCATCGGCTTCCTCGGAACGGGACACGGACGGAGCTGGCGACGTCTCCCTAATCGTCGATAAGAGCTCGGGCCGGTCCAACTGTTTGGAGAGGATCGTCTGCTTGATGCGCGCCTGTGAGAACGGCGTGCTCTGCGGCAATGGTGGGCTGGCGTAATCCTTGACTGTGCAGCGGATAGCCTGCGAGATCTCCTCCCGCGAGGTGTATGGGAAGCAAATGTTGAGGATCGCTCTGCGGTTTGTCAGCTAGACCTTTGGGAGAGACAGAGTGGTCAGGGAAAACGCACCTGGTGTTCTGCTTTGTCGAGTCGACGATGCGATCAACGACTTCGAGCACGTCGGCACGGATCAAGTCCCGTTGGCCCTCAACACGGACACTGACGCCGTACTGGTCAAGGACAGTGCCGTGCTGCATAAGCTGCTGCAATTTGACCTTGGCCAGCTCCATCAGGCCATCGACCTCGTATTGTGGCCGATGGTAGTTTTCGATGCTAAAGGCGTAGACAGTCACTACTTTGACGCCGCACTTGTAGCATATCTCGAGGACCTAGCCACGGCAAGCGGTTAGTTTCCGAATCTGTTTGAATTACGTCAAAAGACATGCGTCCTACGTCACATACCTTGGCCAGAGCCTCGAAGCCGAGATGGTGGCCCTCGATGGCCTCAATCTTGTGCATCTTGGCATACCGCCGGTTGCCATCCATCTCAAAGGCAACATGCAGAGGGATGGGCCCTTGGCTGAGGGCGCCGATGAGCAGGTTCCGCAGCTGTTGCAAGGCCCATTCCGCCGGCGGAGAACTGAGGAACCAGCTGCGGATGCGGGACATGTAGAGGTCAGACATAGCGGGCAAAGTTGGCTGCAGACGAAGCCACGCCCAGATATGTCGTTGCTGCTATTCCTGCAGAGCTGTGGCGGTCGAGATGGAGGTTGTGGTGTGAGTTGGATAAAGGGCCACGAAAGCAGAAGCTCCAACTTTCGCTTGTGATCACACTGCTGACGTGATCTAATTAAGAGTGGGGCATTACCTGTGGTAAAGCTGTCCCTTCCCTCGCAAAAATAGCCCATTTGGCAACTACGACTCTTGTTCATAGCGTTTGCAGCTCAACCACGCGCATTAAAGGCCGACTAGGAAGGCGCGCCCTGCTGCTGTCCACCACTGCTCCCTGTGTGGCAGAGCAGTGATGCAATAGTCGGCATAAGCAACTGTCGCGGGCGCATTCGCATCCGCGGGCAAGATCGACTCAGTAGCGATACCGGAACCCCGGAGAGCAGGAGCGAAGCAACTGTTTCCGTTGGGTCTAACTGACTGCTGTTCCTATTTTTACTTTTACTTTTTTTTCTTCTATTCTTTTGTCTCCTGTGCCTCACTTTCTCGCTTTCTTCCTCCTGCCGCCGTTTTTCAGCCCGCCCCATGTCGTTCACAAACGCACCCGTCACACGCAGCCTCGTGCTGGGCCTCGTGTCGGCGTCTATCGGCGCGAGTCTGTTTGACATCAAGCACTATTTCTACATCCTCATCGACCCGCAGATTCTGCGCTATCACCAGACATGGCGGGCCTTGACATACCAGCTGTGCTACACAAACTCGTCCGAGGTGCTCTTTGCCTGCATGACGCTCTATCAGATGCGCGTGGTCGAGCGCATGTGGGGATCGAAGAAATACGCTGTGAGTGAGATCCGACAATCTCGAGACGGGATTGGCGGCTAACAGACAGTCGTTCATTGCGACTACAACGCTCGTCACGTCGATCCTGCCGCCGCTGCTGGCATACGTGCTGCGCATCGTTTCCTTTGGGCGCTTCAACTACCTGCCGGCCGGTCCGACGGCCATCATCTTTGCGATCCTGGCGCAGTACTACTCGATTGTGCCGCACATGTACACCTATCGGCTGGCCTTTTCCTCGAGCCCGCCGCCACCGCCGGAGAGCGCCGACGACTTCTCAGGCATCACCTTTTCCGACAAGTCGTACCGCTACTTTCTCGCGGCGCAGTTGGCACTGTTCCAGTGGCCCGGCTCGCTGTTGACGGCCAGCATCGGCTGGATCGTCGGCCACGCGTGGCGCAATGGCGTGCTGCCGGACCGGCTGACGCAGTGGCGCGTGCCCGGCTGGCTGGTGGGCGAGCAGTCGCCCAAGCGGCGCGAGGAGTTCGAGGGCATGCGACGACGGCTGGAGGAGGACAGTGCTGGCGCGTCGAGCGGCGTGGACGGTGGGAACGGCGATGTCAGCCGGCGACGGACGATGGGGCAGGTGCTAGACTAGTTTGGAGGTCCGCTGTGATGGAAGGTGTTTGATTTTCCATCTGGGTTGGAATAAAATGTCGTGCAGGGCGTGAGCCGAAGTACGGATTCCGGGCTATGACGTACGCATCTTGCATAGATCTAATTATTGCTCTATTGGCATCCTCCAGCGCTGGCAAGAATGCCCGAAATAGCCTGTAGCTTGCCACAGCTCACTGTAGCTTGGAATACACACGCTCCAATAAACGCTAAGCGAAAACGGTGGCCCCGCCGCCTCTACAATGGCTTAGCGGTGGCTTGGGGGGCGCAAGGCGGATCAGCGGCGCGAAAAGGGGAATGCATGCGATAATTAGCATTATTAGAGCGCGTCTCTCCGGCCGCGTCAGGGTTGCATAGGAAGGCGCCTTTTGTCCAGCCCCTTCTTTTGTATTTGGTTTCCAGCCCTTTTTGGATTTGGTCTTTCGGGTCTCCTCTTTAGTGGGAGCATCTGAACACAGACGCCGACTTTCCAGCCATCCATTGTGCAGATTTCGATTGGCGCTCAGCGACCCCTGGATCGACGTCTCAGATCTGCCGACTCCTTTTCTCTGGGCGCGACAGCTGCCGGAAAACGCCGCCGCACGAACAGGCGACCAAAGCGCTAGAATTGTCTTTTTTGGATAATGTCTTGACGGAGGAACGATTACGAGACTGAACGGACGACACGACGACAATGAACGGCATCGGTTCGAGGAGAAGCTTTGACATGGAGCCGGCGCCGCTGGCTCCCTTTCGGGACGTCCGGCCCAGCGGCCAGGCCATGGTCAACGGCTACCGCGACGAGCTGATGGACGGCGTGGAGGCACAGCCGCGTTTCCATCCGGTGCGTGTGGCCGTGGAAGGCGGTGGACAGCGGACGGCGCGGCGGACAGAAGGCTAACATGGCAGATAAACACTCGGCCGCCGAGCTCGGCCCTGGTCGACCTGCAGGACCCGATCCAGGTGCACCTGCTGACGGAGACGGCGCTGGCCGACAGCCACAAGTGGGAGATCCTGTCCCAGGAGGAGGTGGACGGCCTGAAGAAGCAGTGCCGGCTGCTGCAGGAGCGCATCGAGCAGACGCGGGCAAACCTAGCGATTCAGTCCAAGTACCGCGACGCCGCCATCTCGATGAGCAAGCTGTACGCGTCCAGCCGCCGGCGCAGCCTGCTCGGCAACCGGGGCAGTGGCAGCGAGGCCGGGCGCGAGGCGGAGGCGGAGCGGGAGGCCTGCGAGCGGCGGTGCGAAGAGCTGGCGACGGAGCTGTTTGCGCTCGAGAAGCGCATCATGCAGCCCGAGCGACGGCTACTGCAGCACACGGCCGGGATTCTGCAACTGACGCACAAGGCGTCAGCGAGGCGGCAAGGCACACCGGCGATGCCCACGAGCAACGGCATCCCGGGCAGCCCCGAGAGTCTGTACACGTACTCGAATGGGCGCGGCAGCATGGAGATGACGTCGAGCCCCGACGGACTGCCAGACGAACCGGGACTGTACCTGCCCATCGACATGGAGCCGCAGGCAAAGACGCGGGCGGTGGAGATCCCGCAAAAGTCGCCCATCCGCAAAGAGACCAAGGAACTGCGGGACGAGACGGCACGGCTACAAGGCGAGATTGCACAGCTGCGGGCGAGCAACGACTCGCTGGAGCTGGAGCTGGACACACAGCAGGCCGTGATGGCTGAGGCCGAGGAGCAAATGGAGGACCTCGGGCGGCAGCTGCGCGACGTGGTAGTCCGGTTCGACCCGGAAAACAATAACGGTTACGACATGCCCCCGGCCGGCGGCGGCGGCGGCGGCGGCGTCGACGCGTTCATGGGCCAGCTGAGGTACTTTGACGCCACCATCAAGGCTGTGCAGGCAGAGCAGGAGGCGTCGCTGTCCAGCACGGCAAAGCAGGCCGACACGGAGGCGATGCTGGCGCGGATACAAGAACGGATGGCAGCGACCAACAGCGAGATCGGCCAGATCCTCTCTGGTTCAGGCAGCCAGCCGCCTCCACTGCCAGCAATGGGGGGCGTCAACGAGCAGCTCAACTGGCTGCAAGGCATTCTGCCGACGCTTCAGCAGGAGGCGGCGCGAGCGTCGGACGTGTCGGGATCGTACCAGACGGAGCGGCAGTCGGCCGAGCAGGTCAACACGGTCCTGTCCGGTCTCTGGGAGATTATGCAGTCGGGGCTGGTGGAGGGGCAGCGGAAGAGGGAGGAGCGCAAGGCGGCGCGGGCGCAGCGTGGCCTGACGGTGGAGGATGATGACGAGGCGTCGGGCGACGAGTCGGCGATGGGGACGGACGAGCCGTACTCTTTGGAGGGCTTCTCGGGCCAGGTGCAGTGGCTGTATGAGCAGACGACGAAGCTGCGGGAGCACAAGTCGGTGCTGAAGCGGCAAATCAAGCAGCAGCGGGAGCTCAACAACAAGTCGGATGCCGAGAAGGACGAGGAGCTGCGCAGCAAGAGCGAGGAGCTGGAGGAGGCACATCGGGCAGCGGAGGCGGCGCAGGAGCAGCTGGCACGGGCGTTGGAGGAGCTCAGCGAGACGCAGGGAGAGCTGATGCAACGGTCGACTGTGGCGGCGGCGGCTTCGGGAGCCCAAGAACAGCTGGCCGAGCGGGAGGGCCGGGTGACGGCGCTAGAGACGCGGGGCATCGAGCTGCAGCAGGCATTAGCCGCCGCCCAGGCAGACGTGGCCGGGCTGGCGACACAGCTGCAGGAAGCGGCGGCTGCCGAGAAGTCGGCCCGGGAGGCGGCAGAGACCGCGCAGCAGCAGGTTGCGGCAGCCCAGGCGCAAGTGGAGGCGACGCGGCAACAGGCGGCAGCATTGAAAGCCGAGGCACACGCTCAAGCGACGACAGCTGCCGAACAGGCGGCCCAGCAGGCCGAGGCAGCCGCGTGGACGGCCGCGGAAAAGGCGCACAGCAAGGACGAGGAGCTGGAGCGGCTCAACGCGATGTTGGTGGAGCTCAAGACGGAGGCGACGATTGCCAAGGCGGAGCTGGAGGGCGCGTATGGATCGCGGGCCCAGCGGGCGGCCGACGTGGCGGCTCTGGCCAAGTCGTCGGAGAACAGGACGTTGCAAGAGCAGCTGGAGTCGGTGCGGGCGGAGCTGGCGAGCACGCTGCAGGAGTACGAAGAGCTGACGCGGGACGCGGTGTCGGGCGAGCGGGTGCGAGCCGAGCTGGAGGGACAGCTGGACGACGCTGTAGCGGCGCGGACGGCGCTCGAGAGCGAGGCGAACGCGCTGCGGGCGCGGGCCGAGGCAGAGGTGAACGCGCTCAAGGAGGAGCTCGACGCGGAGCGGCTGCGCGTGGTCGGGCCGGCGTCGGCCAACACCAGCGGCACGCGGGCCGGCGCCAGCATGCTGAGCGAGCAGTTCCGGGCGACGATGCGCGAGGAGCGCAAGAAGTTCCAGGAGGAGTTGCGGGTGAGTGCTAGGTGGACGAGACGGAGACTGGACAGCGCTGACCAGACAGAACGAGCAGGCACAGCGGCGGAGGCTGGAGGAGGAGATGCGGGCGCTCAAGCGGGCGGCAGGGCCGGGCAAGAGTCCGCTGAGTCCGCGGTGAGGCGAAAGCAAAAGGAAAGGGAGAGATTCGGCTCCACGCGGCGGAGGCATTGGGACTCGCCTGCACGACGTCCTGCAGCCGGCGGCTCTCGTACGATGTACGAACAGGGTGCGGCCCACGGGAGCACAGCGGCTGGAGGCTGCTTTTTTTGCATGTCCAAAGGGACGAGCAACATGTTATTGGTGTTTGGCGTACGATTGAATAGTAGCATATATGGCATTTTGGATAGACAAGACACAGTGTGTGTGTATTTTGCACGGTGGAGATATCGCAGTGGGAATTTTGCGTTTTGCGTGGCGACAATAGTCCAGGATCCAAGTCGAACCACTTGCCGCCATGGGAGACGCCGACGCCGCCGCTGCCACTATGAAAGTCGATCCTGCGCGTGCGGCCGCGCTGGCGGCGAACCTGCAGGCGGTGCAGGCGCGGGTCCTGGCCGCGGCAGGGACACGGTGCGTGGTGCCGCCATCCAGGGACAGGGAGGCCTGCCGGATAGCGAGAGATTTTGAACCCAGAACCCAGAACCCAGACATGACAGACTGACGCGAGACAGACCGGTCCGCCTGGTGGCCGTCAGCAAGCTCAAGCCGGCCAACGACGTGCTGGCGCTGCACACGGGCGCGGTGCGGCAGGTGCACTTTGGCGAGAACTATGCGCAGGAGCTGCGCGACAAGGCGGCGCTGTTGCCGGCGAGCATCCAGTGGCATTTCATTGGGGGACTGCAGTCGAGTGAGTGAGGGAGGCGACGACGACGCCGACGACGACGACCAGGCACTAACTTCCCCAGACCACTGCAAGATCCTCGCGCGCGTGCCCAACCTGTGGTGCGTCTCGAGTATCGACTCGGAGCGCAAGGCCCGGCTGCTCGACACGGCGCGGGCCGCGACCGCGACCGTGACCACAGCTCCCACGCCCATCCACATTCACGTCCAGGTCAACACGTCGGGCGAGGCCGCCAAGTCGGGCTGCGCGCCCGGCGCCGACACGGTCGCGCTCTGCCGCGCCATTGTCGCCGACTGCCCGCACCTGCGCCTGCTGGGCCTCATGACGATTGGCTCCATTGCGCGCAGCCGCGCCGTGGCCGAGGCCGGACCCGACGACGAGAACCCCGACTTTGTGCTGCTGCGGGCGCAGCGGGATCTCGTGGCGGCGGCCCTGGCCAGCGATGCGCGTGACACCGCGACGACCACGCCCGCCATCGACGCCCGCCGCCCGGCCGTCCTCGAACTCAGCATGGGCATGAGCGACGACTTTGTCAGCGCTATCGCCTCGGGGAGCGGCGAGGTGCGCATCGGCAGCACCATATTTGGCGTGCGGCCGGCCAAGGCAGACGCGCAGCTGACCGTTTGAGAGAAGGAGTCGGAAACCAAAATTCAAATTGCAATTACAGAGTACAATGTGTGCGGAAAAATCGGCCCTATTCAGACATGCTGCAGACGTGCCAAATACACCCCCCGTGCCAGAGCGACAGCCCGCCTACAGGAAACAGACGGGACTCGCGTCGTCGTCTCGCTCGTTGCTCGCCACCGGCGTCGACGAGTCCCCCTAATAGTCGTCCGACACCATGACGTTGCCAAAGACGTCGCTGATCTCGCGCTTCGTCGGCGGCCGCGTCGGCTCCACCAGCGCCGACGCGCCCTGTGCCAGCCGCTCGTGCATCAGCCGCAGCAGGACGGGCGGCACCGACTCGTCCGTCGCCCGGATCGTGAGACGGATCATCTGTCGAGTTAGTCTCTGTTCTTCCTTCTTCCTTCTTCCTCTCCTCCTGCCTCTCCTCCTGCCTCTCCTCCTGCTCACCTGCGTCGCATAGTTTGGCTCCAGCCGCATCAGACACCCAAACTTGCCGCCTTCGCTCGTGTGCACCACGCTCGCCCCCACAAAGTTCTTGCTGTTTGGGTCCACGCCGTCCAGCAGCCCCCAGCGGAAGCCCTCCAGCACGCGCCGGATAAAGGCCGCCGAAAGCTCGTTGCCCTGCCCGGCCGCCGCGCCCTCCAGCCCAAAAATGTCTTGCGCCTCGCGTGGCGCGCCGCCAATCTGCTTCCACCGCTTGAAAAAGTCGTCGCCCATCAGCTGCGTCGCGTCCATAAACTTGTGCACCGCTAGCGGCAGCTTGAGCGTCAGCGCCTGCAGCGCCCCCGCTAGGTAGCTGATGCGCATCGTCGGCGCCCGCTCAAACACGGTGTGCGCCTCAAACATGATCACCTGCTGCGTCTGCGCCCCCGACCCGACGCTCGCGTCCGGCATCGTCTTGACGTCCCACGTCAGCCGCCCCTTTTCGGCCGCGTCCAGGTCCAGCGTCGTTGTAAACGACGTCACCGTCGCCGGCGTCTTGTTGGTAAAGTACAGGATCAGACACGCCATCTGCCCCCGGTACTCGGACCGCACGCCCACCTGCAGCTGCCCGTCTTCAAAGAGCACGCCGTCCGCCCGCAGAAGCAGCCGCTGGTAGCCGCGCTCCCACCCGGGCGACAGGTGCGCCGCGCTGGCCAGGTTGGGCGCCGCCATGTCCAGGCCCAGCAGGTCCATGGCCGCCGAGGACGCTGCTGTGGGCGTCGCCGCTGCCGCACCGTTACCGTTGCCGTTGCCGATGCCGTTGCCAGCGCCGTTGCCTGCCCCGTCCGCACCGCCGTTCCCCACCGCCGCACCGTTGCTCGTCGATTCGGCCCGCCGCCGGCTCTTGGCCATGCCCAGCTCCGCCGCGTCCGCGTTGGCGTCCTTACCGCCCAGCACCCACGTCCGCTTGTCGCTCGTGTTGGCGTGCTTCTGGTGCAGCCGCGACAGCAGCGCCGACTGCCGCTCCGGGAACGGCGGCATCTCGTCCAGCACCGTCCGCAGCAGGTCGTCGGTCGGCCGGCTCGCCAGCGCCAGATATTCGCACGCGCGCTGCTGCAGCTCAGAGTCCAGCGCGTGGCTAAACACCTCAAACACCCGCAGCAGCTGCGTCCGGATCTCCGGAAACAGGTTCACGTACTTGACAAAGCACGACAGCACCATGGCCCGCGTGCCCGCCGAGCACGCCGGCACCTTGGCCTGCAGCGCCAGGAACTGCTCAATCGGACTGCAGCCCGCCTCCTCCGCGATCAGGTGCCCAAACTCGCCCAGAATGTACGCGCCAATCTTGACCAGCGTCTCGTGGCAGTGGTCCTGCTTGACGTACATTAGACTGTTCTTGGCCGCGTACACCTGCAGTTCCTCGTTGTTCGTCACAATCTGCGTCACCCGCTGCCACACCTCGTCGCTCACATGGTCGCCCGCCATTGCAATCAGCCGCAGCGTAATGTCCACGTACCACTGCACGTCGGCCGCATACTTTTCCGTCAGAATCGCAATCTTGAGCACCATCTCCTCGCGGATCGCAAAGTCGGCGTTCTGCAGGTAGTGCAGCAGCTCGCCCACAATCTGCCGTGCGTTCGTCCCGTCGCACATGCTGTACAGCAGGTCCAGGCCCTTGCGCCGCACGCTAATGTCCCGGTCGCGCAGCGAGCCGACGATCACGTCCTGGTGCTGCTTGATCGGGTCCAGCGTCTCGGCGCGCGCCGCCAGGTGCGTCATCGCCTCCAGGCCCAGGTATCGCACGTTGGTCTCGCGCGACTGGATAAAGCGCCCCAGCCGCTGCGAGATCTGCCGCATCAACGCCTGCTCCGTGTCCAGGTGGATGATGAGGTCAATGGCCTCGAACAGCACCGCGTTCTGCGCATTGTTCTGCTGCACGTTCTTGTTCACCTCCATCGCCTGGTTGAGGATTTTTTGCAGCGCCTCGCGGATCATCTCCCGCACGTAGCTGTCCTCTGACGGCGGGAAGTACTGCAGCAGCCGCAGCAGCTTGATCTGCATCCATGGACACGGCACCTTGTAGTACACATAGTCCACCGTGTACTCGCCGTCCACCACGATGCGCTTCAGTCGCGCCGCCGCCTTGACGTACGCGCCCTTGTACTGCTCCTGCTTGTCCTGCGCCAGCGCCATCACCAGCGATGTCACCGACAGCGCCACGCCCAAATCCGCGTCGTCCATCAGCGAGATGATACGCTCCGCCCACTGCGGCTGCACAATGTCGGGGAACTTGCGGTACAGCCGCAGCAGCGTCAGGGCCGCCTTCTTCTTGACAAACGACTTGGACGTCGGCGAGATCAGCAGCCGGTGCACCTCGCCGCTCAGCGCCTCGCCCATCTCGCGCCCGCCCACGTTGGCAATCGCGTGCAGTGCCAGGCAGTTGAAGAGCTCGTTGTGGTCCAGCAGGTCCTTGCGTATGCTGTTGACCACCAGGTGCAGCAGCTCGTGCTTCTCGTGCAAAAACAGCGTCATCGCCAGGTAGCCAATCTGCTTCTCCGAATACTTGTTGGCCGAGATTAGGTTGACCGCCTCGAGGTGGCCAAAGTCGACGTTCCACCCGAGAATGTAAATGTACAGCAGCTTGCACACGTACTTTTTCTTGTGGTAGCCGTTGAGGTTGCCATCTGCGCATGTCAGTCTCGGTTTTTTTTTTCCTTTTCTCTCTCCTATCTCCTCTCTCCTCTCCTCTCACGCCTTGCCTCACCCTTGAACTTTTGCCGGATGTTGGCCAGCTCCTTGTTGATGCGCTTCTCTTCCAGCTCTCGCGCCCGGGCGTTCCGCAGATCCGCAATGAACTGCACCAGGCCGCGCATGTTCGAGTTGCTGCTGCTCGACCGGCCGAGAAAGCCGCCGGCCGAGGACGACATCATGGGCGAGCAAAAGGCGTGCCGCGGTGTCTAGGGTCCCATGTGCCGCTTGGCGATCCTACCAGAGCCGCCGACTCGATCGGAGGGTGAATGCGGAGCAGAGCGGCAGCGTCCGTTCAGCGTGATTGGGGCGGTGACGGCCGCGGGTTTCGACAGATGCGACGAATGGGAGGAATTCGGTAAGTCGAAATGGAAAGTCGAAACCGACAAGGAGGAAATCGCAAGATCGTCCGGCTGGGGCAGGCTCGGGCGTGGCGGTAAGAAGGGGCGACCGACGGCACTAGAGCTTCGAGCAAGAGCAACGGACACCCAAATGTATTCCCCGCGAGTACCGTTTTGCTCGCCCGCACGTTTTTCTGCCGCTAGCGCAAGCCGCCTCCTTTTCGGTGTTTATTATTAGGGGGCCTATGGCCCCTGGGATACGAGCAGCATTGGTCAGGCTGCGTCGAGTGTGGCGTCTGTGGCGGTGCTGTGGCTGCCTTTTCACAGACCGTTGGCGCTCGATGACGAGGCGGTCCATCGAACCGACAGAATGCGGCCGTTCCGGTTCCTGCTGCGACCGGCAGGGCAGACCGCCAGGTCCGTACGCAGATGCGCACACGCGGCACCGTTCCGGCAAATCACACCCGTCCGACATGCTTCACAGGCGAGCGGCAGCCCCGTCTTTGAAGTCTTCAATGCCCGCACCAAATGGCTGCAAAAGGAGCGGGCAGCCGGCGACGTCGAGGCCAGCCGGCAGACCGACTATCTCAAAGACGAGGTGGCCTTTCGGCTGTGTGAACGCCTGCTCGACATCAAGCGCACCTTTCCGCGCGCCCTCGACTTTGGCGCCAACTCGTGCAACATTGCCCGCGCCCTCGTGCGGCCCAACCCGGACCCGGACCCGGCGCGGCCGACATCGCCGGCGCTGGCCACGCACGTGGGACACCTGATGGCGGCCGAGGCTTCGCCAACGCTGCTGTTCCGCGATGCCGACCGGCCGCTCGAGGGGCTCGCCATGGACCGCCACGTGCTGACCCTGGAAGAGGCAGAGACGGCCGGCCGCAACGCTGCCGACGATTCCTCGTCCATCTTTGCCCCCGCCTCGTACGACCTCGTCCTCAGCAGCTTGAGCCTGCACTGGGTCAACGACCTACCTGGCGCGCTGACCCAGATCAACCGGCTGCTGCGGCCCGATTGCCCGTTCCTGGGCGCGATGCTGGGCGGCGACTCGCTCTATGAACTGCGCACGGCACTGCAGCTGGCCGAGCAGGAACGGCGCGGCGGACTGTCCCCACACGTGTCGCCGCTGGCCGATGTGCGGGATATGGGCGGGCTGATGCAGCGCGCGGGCTTCAACATGCTGACCGTCGACGTCGAGGACATTGTGGTGGACTACCCCGACTCGTTTGCTCTCATGGCCGACCTGCAGGCCATGGGCGAGAGCAACGCGGTGCTGGGCCGCGAGATGGGCCCCATCCAGCGCGACGTGTTGGTCGCCAGCGACGCCATCTACCGCGCGCTGCACGGCAATCCCGACGGCTCCCTGCCGGCGACGTTCCGCATCATCTACATGATTGGCTGGCATCCGTCTGACAGCCAGCCCAAGCCGTTGCCGCGAGGCAGCGGACAGATCAACCTCAAGGACATTTTGGAGCCAAAATAGTGTGTGCAGAGAGAAAGCGGAAAAGAGAAAGGGAAACCCGGCTTTCGATGCCTTTGTACAGTAACGAAAAACGAACACAAAACTAGAATAGAGGCCCAGGCAGACAGCTTCTCATGTGCACTCGACCCGTACTCCCGACGACCGCCTCCTCCTCTACACCCTCCGCCAGTCGGTCATGGTGCGCTGTATGCAGCCAAGCCCCGCCACCTCCACGACCTTTTCGTGCCAGCTCAGCAGCACGCTCATGCCCGCGCCCGACGACTCGTTCAGGGTACCCGGCCGTCCGCTCATCTGGCTGAAGCCCGTTGGCTGCGGCGTGATGCCGCGAGTCGGCGTGCGCGGGCCGCCCGCCGGGGCCGCCGAGGAGGCCATGCCTTTGTACCTGGCGCGGGGAGTGAGCAGATATGCAGGAGAAGAGAGGAAAAGTGGCCACCCACAGGTACTTCATCAACACGTCCAGCAGTTCGCTGCCGCCTGCGGTCCCGTACAGCCGCTTCAGCAGCGGGCTCATCTCGCTCGCCTTAATCGACTGCAGCACCTCGACGACCGTCTGCAGCGCCGCCTCCTTGGCGGCGTCGGCGCCGGCATACACCGGCATCTCCAGGCAGCCGCGCAGCGCCCCGTCATTGTCGCCCGCTCGCAGCAGCTGCCGCACCTGGCTCGACAGCTGCCGCACCTCAGCCTCGCTGATCTCCGCCACCGGCGGCCGCATAATGGACGTGTCAAAGTTGTACGGGCTGTCCTCCTCGAGCGCATCAATGTTGATAGTGCGCCACATGTCGCTAAACGACGAGTCCGACACCTGCTGGATGATCGACATGGTGGGCAATGGCGAGGGGAGCGGTGGGTGGGTGTGGTTCGGGGTCTCTCGAAGAGCGGTGCTTGCTGTCCTGTTTGGTCAAGGATGAATTGTCGTTTGGCCGGCTGGCGGGGACCTTTGGTGTTGCCTGGCGGGGGCCTGGCAGCTGGCGCGGCGGAGCCCCACTAAATTCGACGGTCTCCAAAAAGCAGCGAAATCTCCCCGCAAGCACGAGACAGCTCGATGAATCTGGGCTGTGATCTATTTGATGCTCAATTTTCCTATTCCATCCGGTATTTATCTAATACAAAAAGGAGTTTTAGAAGATTGGCACTCTGCTTTCTTAGAGGCCCAAAGCATTTAGTAGCTTTCATGATAAAAGGAAAGATCGGCCATATTTAGTAATGTTTCTTCTATCATAGTTAGTTAGGCAATTCCGGTATTCTAAAGTTTTTTTCCCATATCTTCTGTCTTCCTGTTTTTGCTACTTGACTGTATTCTAAGGCCTCGTAATCTTAGCAGTCCCAACCCAAGGCTAAGTCGTAAATTTAAACAACTACTTTATGGCAACAACCCAATTCAGATTTCGGCATGTAAAGACATAAGGACTCTCATTTGATTGTGTCGGCCTGTTTTGTCATGACGTCGTGGACTCGTCGGTAAAAACCAAGATAATAAAGCCGTCAGACTCAATTACCTTTCGCCGTCGAAACAACATCAAAGGTTGCCAGACCAGCCAGGATGTCGACTGGTCATATCACGGCTTCATTGCGGACACAGATCGAGACAGATTCGGATGCATTTTACAGGAGGCCGTCATCGAAGAGCACGTATGGGTGGGTAAATAAAGGAAAATAGTGTAAAGGGCAAAGCAACACATTGATCTGCTTCAAGACTAAAGGTCACCTAGTACGTTTGGAAAGACAACGGTCCAAAGATTCTTCACAATTGACTACTAAAACTTGATATAGGCATCCGTAGAGGCTTATTTGGCCATGCTTGGGCGATCTCGACTGGATGCGGCATACTAAGTAGATTCAGGCTTGTTGAGCTTGCCAGTGCAATCTGCTAGAGAACGACAGGATGAGTCTCGTCTGCTGGCAGGGCAGCGTCGCTCCAACCAGGCGTGGATGAGAGCTGCGAGAAATGATGCTCCAATTGCACGAGCCGGATGTATTGTGGTGATGTTGGGTGGAGAGGAAATACTCATTCTGCAGCAGGAGACGAGAAGTGTTTGCAAAAGAGTAGGCCGTATTGTGTGTGCGGTGGATAAACAATACAGGACCAAAATAAACCAAACCATCTCACAAGGCTGCACAATTGGCTGATTTGGTGTCGCGATTGCCTGTTCTTTATCATTTATTCTCTGGCTTCACTGGCTCTTCCACCCGATACGTTACTGCCAGCGCCGGCTCTGTCGTGAATCTGTCACACGGAAGCTATCTAAAAATAATACAAAAGATTGCATGTGCAACGGCAACTGCTGAAACAATGTTTCCCAAGTCACCCTTCCCAGCGCATATGCAGACTCGCCTGGTTAGCTCCATTACTATGCACTCATAGTTACTGTGTGCATAGAACACAGAGACTGCCTTTTTTAGATCTTGGTGCATCAAGTGCTCAGGGACCGTTATGCGTTCCAGGTGGCCTGTCCGAATGCCGAGGACCCTGTCCTGGTCGTAGTAGGTTCCCAGGAGGAACTGCCACCTGTTCACCTTTTGATGAGGATGTTCACTCAAACCGTTCCATCACGGTGTCAATGTGGACGCCGATGGTCAACGTCGCATGCGATTACTTTACACCAGTACCGACAGACCGAAGCGAGCGCGGGAGGCTACAGAGGAGCCCTAAAGTGACAGCTCATAAGGGTATGCTCATGGGGGGGGAGGGGGAAGGGAAGGCCCGAGGACGGCTGGGAGTCCGGACGGGGCCAAGAAAATAATGAGCAGGACCTGCTGGGGAGCCCAGGTGTACTCCGTAGGGAGTAGCTAGAACAACAAACGGCTGCGTGGGACGCATACTCGCGACGTTTGGGTCTGGTCCGTCGGGTGGGCAACGGAAGGCGGGAGAGATACGCGATGGCCCGAGTAGCACGATGTATAAAGTACTTGTACGATAAGTTTGTCATAATCGTGGGAGGGTGTGGGAATATGGCGTAGCAGCACTACTGGCATAGAGAGAAGCACCCAGAACATCCAAAAGGGGGACGGCAAAATGACTGGTTGCCTGACCCAGCGATCCAGCCTGTGGGAGGGCCTGGCCGGGTACGACCGACATGCAAACTCGCAAATTAATCTGCAGGGAAGAAGACAGATGAGGATGGGCGGCAGGGAAACGGTGGACAACGCAATGCCACGTCAAGCTGTCGCCGTCGACGGAAGGCCTTCCGGACCCTGTAAGGTGGCGGCTCGCGCGTACAGAGCAGAAATAAGAGCAGTACTATGGTGTTGCAGGTGGCAGCCACAAAACGGCAAGACACAAGGACCAGAACCAGAAAACAAAAGACCGTGGCCAAGCAAAATGCACGACGGCACAGCCGGAAGTCACTGCCGCCAGCAACGGTCGAGTCGCAGGGATCACGTCTCATTAGCGTATGACAGGGGATGTAAGTACCTATACACACAGTTTCAGTGCACAAGTACATTACAAGTCCCGTATCTTACCACTCCCCTTTCTCTTCAGGTGGACCCAAAGCGTGGCTGTCCCGACGGATTGGATTTGGACGCACCGTACTCGAAACGGCAGTCACCGAAGAGAAGTCTGGTGTTGCTGTTTTTACCCCAGCAGACATAACGGGCTGAATCATCACCTGTTCACCGGTGCGGATACTTCTGCTCGTTCTGGGTCCAAGGAGCCGGAACCTGGCAGCAGTGTTGCGTCTGGGCCTTTGGCCCGCTCTGTGCTGGCAGGCGCGGATAAGATGCCAGTATGGGACAAGGCCCGGACAAGTCAAGAACGATCGTGCATTGCAGTACTAGTATGTACGAGTACATGTGATGCTTGGAGATACGTGGCATCTACGCTGGACGATGATTTGCCGTCTTGTCGATTGAGGTGCATCCATCACGTGCCGTTAGTCGCATGCGCTACAGGCAGGAAGGCGCGGGATAGGCGGGAGAGCTGCGGCCAGAGCGCCCAATGTGGCCAATGCGGCTATGTGCACCGAGATGCGTTTTGGATGCCAAGCCGGTTCCATCTTTTCTGCGACTTGTCGCTGTCGCCCCTAAACCGGGCCGTAGGCGCGTTTTGAGTCTGCGGTCAGAAGCAGCCAAAAGAGACCAGATTTGCCTCGAAAAACCAGAGTCCCTGTTTCAGGCAAGGCGTCGCAAGCGTTGGGAGGGGATCAAAATGGAAGACAGAAGGAACATCTTACCCATGCTGGTACGATTCACGAATTGAGATCAATCCGTTACGATGCTCAAGCTGGTTGGTTCATTTGCCCTAGGCAGAAACAGGCCATTTAGGAGGGCAACTGGCTAAATGTCGGATGATTCTTCATGCTACAGCGGGTTGGGCGCTATAATATAGGAGGTTCTAGTAATTACAGCAATCCCCTGTAGCCTGTACATATTCAAGCACGGACGCTTCAGCGCCGTTCGCGCAACATCACGCAAACACTCGTCAGACGTTCAGAGCACTGCGACGCGGACTGCGACGGTCTCGGCAGGCTGCTGCAAGCCGCGTGCTGATCTGAGGACAGAACACAGCACTGGCCACATCCTCCTCCGGCTCCGAACCCTCCTACGGGCCGCTATTAGCTTGTGCTGCCGCATCCGTCCCACGATGATGTCTGGCGCAGAGGATAGCAGTCTTGCCATTCGTCCAAGCTTTCGCAGACTCAGCTGCGGTCTGCGGTGCCACGACAGCGTCCTTGACCAGCTCGCCGATTGCACAAAATGTCGGCGACAAGCCTGCTGCCAAAGTACCTTGCATCGTGCCTGCAAGTACGGAGTATCGTACGCACTGGCACGAGTATGCTGTGCGAAAACAGGCCTTGATTGTTAGGCAGCAGCAATTCCGGGGCAACGTCCCGTCTACCCGCCTCGTCTGTCGTCTTGTCCCTGTCGTCTGTCCCCTGCTGCCGTTCTCGAAATGGACCGACCGCCTTCTAGAAAATTTCCACTGACCCAGCGCCCTCAGACCACGTTGTCGAAATTAAAAAAAAAGTAAAAATGGCATGCCAAATTTCAAGAGCCTGGGTTTGATTGCAGACAGGGGTCTGTTGGAGGCGTTTTGTTGGTGTAGGGCGTTTTCGCTTAACCTATCACGTTGATCAGGTGACGGGCGAGGGAGAGAGAACGCCGAAAGACCAACGACAAGGAAGTGTGAATGGTGTGGATGGTGTGCGTACACGAGTACGCTGTGTGGTCCTGTGAGCACCTTGGTACTCGTCTCAGCCCCAGGAAAGAGTACAGTCGGGATGATCAGACTCGTACCGTCACGACGCCCCTGTCATTTAGCGCTCGCTTGCCGTCCAATATGGCAACTGCGGCGACCACTCAGCGACCACCCTTTTCTCTTTCATTTGGCGTACCATGAAACAGGCGGCGTGCGGAGAAGGCACAGCAGACGTCGGGCGCTATTTCCTGCATGGGACATGATAACTACCAACTCGTTCTCGGTCCAGTTTTGCCGTTCCGCCAAGGCGACTGACGACGCATGCCTCGTTTGGGTGCGGCTGCCTGCGTGTCACCAGTCGTCACTTCCGCATCGAATGAGGGGAGGGAGAAAAAGCACGAGTACGCACCGGGCACAGACTAGTCTGTTCGCTGCAAGCAGCGTAGGGTTCTGACAGTTGGCAGGCGTCCCTGCAGGAAGTGACGTCTTTGTCCGCTCAGCTCGCCGGATACAGACTCAAAGTGGATGTATCTTACCGTGGCATCTCCGGGAGGCAACATCTTTCTGTCTGGGCCCATGCTATCTCTAGCATCATGTCATCCCACGCGGGCTATCTCGGTGAGGCTATTAACTGCCTGGGGCGACTGCCGTCTGCTCTTCGGAGAAGCCCAATTTTCCCGGTGGACGTGGGCTCCATCAGGATAGCGTTTCGTGGCGGCGAATAGGAAAGTACAAGGTACCGTGCATTGTCGTACGTGATGCTCTGGTGTTGTCGGCGTTGTGCGGACAGACCAACCTGCCGGTTCGGGAGACACTAAACGAGTGGATGCATCGCGCTCATTTTGCGTCTTGCGTGGGGGTGCATTGGAGGGGGTTAGTGAGGGAAGACGATAAAAGAGAGTACGCTTAAAGGGGTGTGAAGGAGCAGGAGAGTGTGCAGCGTGAAGGGCGCAGAGCAGAGTGTTGCCTAAAGAGTGGTGTGGCAGACTGAGCTGGGATGTGTACGAAAAGGAGTATGTTAGACACCAGCCGCCCTGGGCGCTGTCCGTTGGAGCGGGAGAAGGACAAATAGAGACACACGGCGGTTGAGAGGCAGAGACCGTGGTCCATGCGCCGCCGGACGGCAGTTGCTCCGTACTCTGTGTGCATCCTTTTTCCGGAGCACAGAGTGCGACTGTGTTTTTTTTTTTTTTTTTTTTTTTTCAGCTGGCATTGGCCTTTTGGGGTAGGAATGGACCGTGGACTGGGCGATCCGCCAATATGTGCAATGGTAATATGATGCATGTCTTAGATGGACGAGACTGGTGTCCGCTCTGGGAGGGCCTTGTCCGGTTGAAAAAAGCCGGAGAGGGGAATCCAAGAATCCGCCATGGCGCAACAGTACACGGAGTATTTTGGGCGGACGCGAGGTGATCGGACGGCCACGTCGTAGGCCGATGGGTGTGGTCCGGCCCAGCCATTTTGTCCTGGGGTCCGTAAGACAAGCAGTGGAGGCCCATACATGTAGAAGAAGCAAAAAGAGGCGATCAGACAGAGAGAAAGGGAAAACAGGAAAACAGGGCAAAAAGGCAACAGGCCAAGAAAAAGGGTTTGCTTCTGGGCCTGGCCACCTCAGAAACATAAGCAGGAAATCAGACGGATCGACCACAAGTCAGACAGCACTAGGTTTCTTGACGGAGCCACAGTTATGGCTCCCGTCTTCCCCGAGACGTATAGCGGCGGCGGCCCTCTCTGATCGTTGTCCGGTCCAGTTCGGCCCCATTGCCCCGCAGGCAGCCGCTTATTTCGTAGAGTACAGGTGAGGGGGCTCCGTTGGCCAGCAGGTATCTTGTTTTACTCTTTTCTTTTTCCGCCTGCAGCGGCAATCATCCGAGAGACAGCGACTGAGTGTCCACGCAAGGGATTGCAACCTAGGCGATCGGCAAAAGTCCCATCATGCTGTTTGGAGTATACGTAAGTACTCGCCGACCAAGCCCGTCCCCGGATGCGTAGCCGACACCTCGGAGCCATTTCCTGTTTCGATGTAAACGGTTTGAAAGAGCCCCGTTGTCCTGCTACCGGCCCAGAGCGTTGGGGCCGGGCGAAAGAAGAGGCTGGAGTCCAGCGTTTTGAGTGCTCCGTACGGATACTCGCAATTTGCATTGCTTTTCTGCCGACTGCGATTCGTGCGGGTCGGCGGATCGTATCCGCTGCTGGCTGGGTCTGTTTGAGTGTTTGAGACTAGGAATGGGGATCATGATCAGTGTTTGCTTTTTCCTGTCTGAGTATCTATTTTTTTCTCTCCCTTGGGACGCGAATCCCTGTCGAGGCCTAGCATGGTTGCAGCCGTCAAGCAGGCACTTTAGGGAAGGCCCCGCTGTAGCCGTCTGCCGCGAAAGCCCCATGCGGTACTTTGGGCTTGTATCTTACTGTAGTGCGGGAGTACGGAGTACTCCTCTCGAGGTACTTTCTTCCGTGCTTTTGTTCGTATTCCAAACCGGCCGTACCAGCGCGAGGCTTCAAAGGTCCTACGTACAAATTCATCCGTACGCACACTCTTTCCCCGATAGGCCACATGCCATCCTATGCGATCAAAACGACAAGCGACAAGCTCTGGGCGGGTTCAGTGGGACGGTACCTGAGCGACGGAACCAGGTGGGCCCCCTGTCAGCAGGGGTGTGTCCTGGACCAGTTTAGCTATGGGCTCGGCGTGGGCGACAGGGAGGGGGTGCTTTACCGAGAATGAGTACGGAGCACTGAGTACGTATCTTGTGTAGTGAGATATACTTACTTGGATAGAGGCTCGTATTATACGGAGCGTGGTGATACGTACTCGTAGGAAACAGCCATAATCGCACCTAGGCAAGGACGGGAAGAAGCAAACATGCAGGTGGCGACCGATTGCCAGCCAAGATTGTGGTGCAAGGAAAAAGCATGGCTGAGATTGAGATGGCCAGGCAACAGATGGGTGGCACACGCTGTCCCTCTCTCTGGGTGGTATACATACAGCTCGATTATTGCTTGCCAATGCACCCTACTTGTACACATTGCACTCCTATCCTCACTCATCCATTCTGCCTTCTAGAAGCAACCCCTGCTTGCCTCTCAAACTCCACCACACCAACGAGGAAGCGACCCAACGACGTTCGGCGCTGTTTGCCTGCTGGAAGCCGCCCTGCAAGTGGCTCCTTCCCTAACCCCCCCCCAGGCCTGTTCCTGGCAGCTTCCCATTTCCCACAACAGGCACTACCAGTTAGTCACTAACGCATTTCTATTGCCACCCCCCCTCCACGCCCCACCCCCTTCCGTCCTCCTTCCTTCCCTTGGGACCCCAGCAAACCCACACGCGACCGCGCGAAAAGTTACGAGTACATCGTACACGCCCCCTTTTCCCTTTTTTTTTTTTTTGTTGATTTGCGCTTGTTTCGTGTGAATTTGCACTTCGCAGTCTCCCTATTTTACTTAGCTACTCCCTAGTTCTCTTCCCCTGCGCCTCATCTCGAAAACACACAAAAAGACTGCCCACCCCCAGCTTCGAGCTCTCTCTTAGCTTGCCGTTCTTTTCCACTTCTCTTACTCTCACCAAGTCTTGCTCTAATATCATCCTCCGTCTTAATATCTTCGCTCTACGGCTTCAACTTCCTTGGCGCAGTCACAGTCGCAGTCGCAACTCGCTTAGTAGCCTTTCCGTCCATTCAGCCTCTCAGCCTCTTAGCTACGACCGCCCAGCAACTTCTAGGACTTGCCGCAAACCTCGGCTGGTGAGTCTTCTCTACAGCACTTCCGGCGGCGCATGCGCTGTCTCTGCTCTTACCCTTCACTGTCTGCTGCTCGTGAGCCGCCGCTAATTGTCGCAGACGCAACTTTCCACACTACCAGATTCTGTGCTTGTCGCAAACCGCACACTCATCACACCACGTTTAATCACAGCCACGACACCCAGCACACAGTCACAATGGCCCAAATAGAAGCGCAAGATCCCCTTAACATGGGCCGCGGCGCCTACGACACAACAGGCGTTCCGAAGCCGCCACCGCCGAAGACGAGATAGACCGTTTGCGCTGGATCGCCAGGACACCTGAGAACCCTCTAGGAGACCGCTCGGTCCTGTTGCCACTGCTCCCAGCGGTTCCGAGGACCGCTTCCACGCAGCCCTTGTCGCACGACGTCTCTACGCTTCGCAGGAATGTCGCCGAACACCACTCACGCCCTTCTCCGAACCTTCGATCCCTTGCATGAGGATCGCCTGTACACCACCTGTCTACAACTACTTTGCTCCCGGCTGTCGTTTCCAGCCGCCCTTTCTTCGTTTCCATCTGGATTGCCAACTTACCCATACGCCTTTAATATCTTGCACTATTGAGGAGAGAAGACAAAGGACGAAAACTTTACACGGTTCGGCTCGCTGCCATCACTCTTGCTTCCCAGCAGCAAGGTCTGGCTGGGGAGCCGGAGGTCAACACGACATCAGAAACGAGACGAGCTCTTTCGGTGTCTCTCGTTCTGATTTGTGTGTGCATGGTACATGTTTTGCACTCGGCGTTATTATAGACGGTTGTGGGTTCTGCTTTTTCCCGGTGTTCTGCGTTGCCATAACCTCATTCCTCTGATACTCCGCTTGGAGAGTACCACGTCCGGTCGCGCGTCACTCTTGACAGCAACTGGCTGACTGACCTATCTCCTTTGTTTGGCATGCGGTCTCCTCGTTACTTGTTTGGGCGCAGTTGTCGATTTCTTCTTTGGGATTGCCATGTTGCAAGGTCTGGGCTAGAGAAGAAGAAACGGCTTTGAGGGCCTTTACTCTCGCTGAGCAGGATTTGCTATTTTATGGGCTGGGCAACAAAAAATTGGGCGGATGGGAAAAGAACGGATACTGCTTTTTGCGTTTTCTTTGTCAGGGGACCATGCACATAGATAGACTGGGCTTCACACGTTTTTCCCTTACCGGCTCTCTTGTCTACGCGGGCCAGAGAGCCACCTGATGGGCGCTGTTTTCCACATTCACTCCTGCCATTTTATAGCACATCTTTCATTTCTTCTGCTTTTCGACACCCCTCTACACATCACATAATTGGCTATTTGAGCAGGACACGGGACGCCCGCCATAATGATGGAACCAACTTTCCCTCCACGGCGCGGGCTCTTGGGCCGGATCCAGGATGAAAAGATACCCGAAAAAAGCACTCTAGAATGTACGGACAGTTTACGCTTCGCAGCGCCCAATTTACTTATGTCTTTGAATCACAATACTGCGAGGAGTGCGTTACCGATTGCCATCTCCTGCGAGGTGTGTACGGATCTCATGCAAGGTCGCCTGCAAGGGGGTGCTGCGCTGAATGTGACGAGAATCTCGGCTGCAGTTGTGTATCAGGGATTTATTGTTCGTTGGCTCGTACATTTGTCTCGGGTTTGGTCTCTTGGCCCTGCTGCCGTCCCGCACGAATCCTTTTCGCTAACTATCCTGGCGTCCATCCTATCAGCACTCATCCTAGCCATGCGTCTACGCGCTTTGACTTGTCGAGTTGCCGGGTTTTGACCTGTCAGATACCAGGCGAGGGATGCCTCTTATACCCAGTCCTCTCCTAATCCCGACAGCCTTTGGGAGCAGGAATCCCCACCCAGTTTGCTTCCGTTTCAGCCGCCCCTCCTCTCGACAACCCCTGGAGGAAACTAATGCAAGTTCTTAGTTAGTCAAGAGAAGAGACGAGAGGAACCCCTTTTGTAGGCGATAAGAGCGAGCGTAGACAGGCTGTCCCCAACCCAAGAACCACACCCCCGGGTTACCGGAAACCCCAGCCGCGCCCGGAATGGCTTCCCCGGCAGCCGCTATCACACATTTCCGTCACATTACGAGATGCATATTTTTCCCAAGTCATCTTTTTGACTTGCGCTGAAATTGGAACGCGCCAGGAGTACCTTCACGCGTGCGAAATGGTGAATGACACTCCTTGACAAACGCTGCAACTAAAGGGTGATCGTGGAATGGTCTGCGCTTGAGTCTATTTCGAAGGCATCTTTCGACGCGAGGGCAAACTGCATTCCGTGCAATCCCAACGACTTGCTTTGCCTTGCTTTTCTTTTTGTGTTTCTGCCTTTGCTTTTTTCGCTACTTTTCCGGCCCTACTCGTCTCTTTTCAGATGATCGGCTCCGCCAGCATTGCTACGCCCTGCATGTCTCGCCTACTTTGTCCCACTCTCGGCCGTGAAGCGAGACATTTGTGGTTTACTTCGTTTTTGTTGTCATCCAAACTCTTTACGCGACGGCTGTCGCCGATGGCTGGGGCTTATTTTCATTGTCGCGCTTTGGCATGAGTAGATATTACAGATTGCAACACCCTTGATTGCATCGTTGTCGGTATTTCTCACGTCATCGATTCCTCTGGTATTCGAAGAAACGTGAAAGAAAAAATGTAGTGTTTGCTGCAGCTGCACACCCGTCTAAAACGTATTCGCATGATGGCATTTGTTGTGATCGACTCGCCAATCCAGTCATGTGACCAGTCACGTGGATATTCGAATGGTAGCCGTGGTACGCGAGTTTTGTATTTTTCAAGCGCTTGTCTGCTATCTTGCGTAGTGACGTGACTGCATTCTTTGGTTGTGGCCTGCAAACTGCCAGATAAATGGCCAGTCTAGGGATGTCCAGTGGTATGCCATTTTTACTCGTACTTCACCCTTCGAGCAGCGAGTACAACCCAAGCCCAGAAGTCACACGGCAAAGGTGGCAGCAGGTTTCCGATTCCACGAGACAAGCTCCGAGTGCTCTGACAAAAGACCGCCGTTAAATAAAGTTGTTCTTTGAGATTCCTCTCACGTCATCCGAGTGCGGCCGACTTCGATATGGACAGAACCGCACGGCGCTGGCGCCTGGAGGTCTCCAGCCCGAGGTTAACGCTGCCGGCGGTGAGGAATGCCAGAGTCGGCCTGGTCATGTCGTGTGCCCCTGTGTGACTGACTCCGCCCGACAATGAAGCATGCTACGCCGCCTCCTGGTGGTGGCCCGGCCTTTTTCGCCCGTAACCGGAGACCAGCCAATGGCCGTGCTCGGCTGTCGCGCAGCGAGGCAAGTGCCGCATTTTCGCATTTTCGCCTTTGCTTTGAGCTCCGAGCCGAACGGCAAAACGAGCGAAGAAAGAGATTTTATGGGCCCAAAAGTCGCCCCTGCACTGGGATTGGCCGGAATTCCCTTGGCCAAGCCGGGCCAGCCAGGCCAACCCGTTCCATTTCCTTCGATTAAAGTGGGCCTTGGTTCGTCGAACCCGATCGCCTCTTGGACTTACACATCGCCTTGCACCGTTTTTCCCGTATTTAGCAAAAGGACTCCCCCAGGTTCTCTCTGCGATTTCTGTTCTTTCCCATACCCTCGCCAATTCGCATCATCCCATAGAGAATGATGTCCGGCCCGTTCAAGTTTGCCCAGCATCGTCGCAAGAGCATTCCGTCGCGGATTTTAATACCCCCCAATGACAGTTCGTTTTGATTCGAAACGAAGCATTCCTACCATCTACTTTTAAAACACACCCAATACTACGATATTCACCTCAAAATCCTCCACCATGCCGACCTACCATGAAGCTGCCAATGCGGCGTCGTCCTGCGGTGCGTCGACCTCGTCCAAAAAGAGCTTTTGGAACCATGAGCTCCTCTACGCCGGTCCCAACCCCAGCCAGCTCGAGGGCGGCTGGCAGTACGACCGCGCGCCCATGTGTCCCTGCCTCACCTGCTGGGAATCTGGATCGCCCTACCATGTGTCCCGACCCAAGAAGCCGAAGAAGCCCAAGACGCCTAAACCGCCCATGTCCGACACCTCATCCATCTCCTCGTCGGCCTCATCTTTCCTGAAAAAGTCGCCCCTGCGCTTTCTCCGGAGACGCTGCAGCCGTGAGAGCGTTGCCTCGTCCGAATTTAGCGCGCTTAAGCCGTCGGCAACGGCGGTGACGACGGGATCAACTGGGTCGACGGAGACGGCTGTCTCACATGCCCCGTCCGTGTTGGAAAAAGATTATTGATACGGCACGGCTCTCCGCGAGGGAGTTGAAAAGTGAGTCGGGCGCGCCCCGACGCAGAGAGCATCGAACTTTGCGCAGAAAAGCATCTGCACAGGAGGAAAAATTGCACTGGCAGAAGATGACTGAATGAATTACCATGCCAAAGAGGAGGATACAGTTGTGGCAGAGGCCACAAATGAGCAGATACCGAACGAAGAACCAACATATAGATTAATAATAGAGAATTTTTATTTATCAACTTCCGCAAGTGTTGTTCAGACGATAATTATTTTTCACACAATCTTCCTGCCACAACATTCAAATCATGAGTCACGTTTCTCTTCATTTCCAGTGGGGAGTGCCGAGCATGCTACATATTCTACGCAGCTGAATCAGTGTCCAACAATAACAGGTCCTGTAGTCTAGCGGTTAGGACACTGGATTCTGATACATCAATCTCAATTCCAGTAACCCCGGTTCGATTCCGGGCAGGACCTTACTTTTGACAAAATCTTGATTTTTTTTTATTTTAAGCTCGAACGTATATAAATCCTCCTATGTAGCTAGACCGTATTTTGTATGCTGGGTTTCCCTTTCTCTTCACAAGCACCATCGCTAAAACAAGCATTTGCCACGCAGCTCGCATGCTAATATTCCGCTGTTCCACAGTCTATTCTCCCAACAATCCGCCGATATGACGCCAGAAACCTCTCAGCCTGCTGTAGAAAGCCAACCATCCTTTGTCTAAACAATCAGTTCTTCTTTGCAGCATCCTCCTTCAAAGACACAATCCGGTTGAGGATCACGCGGTCCTCTGTGCTCTCCACATCGAGGGCAAAGTAGGCCACGCGCATGGCCTGGAAGCGCACGCTCTCGGGCTTGACATTGTCGCCGTTCTCGCCAATGGTGGCAGGCCAAGGGGCCTTGCGCTTGACCTCGTCAAAGCCGGACTCGACAAGGGCTGAGGGGTAGACGGCCTCGCTGTCGGTGTTGATGTCGTTGAGGAAGCCACCCTCGGCAGCGCCGGGCTCATCGGACTTGAAGAGGGCCGCGTGGATGCGGACCTCGACCTTGCGGGAGCCTTCGGGCACCCACTGGATATACGTCTTGGGCTTCTTGGACTCGCGGTCGAGCACGGCATGGACCTCGGTGACAATGCCGGTGGCAGGGTCCTTGGTGAAGGAGGTGGCACGGATCGGGAAGGGGATCTGCAGCAAGCCGACCACCTTGCCCGGGGCGAGGCGGTAGTAGTCGGGGCTGTCCGTCTCGCGGAAGTCGGAGCGGTCAATGTAGACCGTCTTGGTCAGCTTGAGCTTGTGGGAGCCCATTTTGGGGTCCTTGGGCGAAAAGGGAATGTCAAGTTCCTGGCCGTCGAGGTCGCCGAGGCCGTCCAGGACAACGGGAATGGGGTCGAGGACGAGCATGACGCGCGGAACCGTGGTCTCGAGATAGCGACGCACCGACTGCTCAAAGCGCGGGATCTGGATAATGGTCTGGGCCGTGGTGACTCCCAGCTCCGAGATGAAGGACAAGATGGCACCTGGCGGCACACCGCGACGACGTAGACCGCCTAGCGTGTACAGGCGTGGATCGTCCCAGCCACGGACAATCTTGCGCTCGACTAGCTCGTTGAGCGACCGCTTGCTCATAATGGTGCCCGAGATGTTGAGGCGGCCTGAATGTTAGGAGGGAAGCAAGGATAGACGACAAGAGCACAGTATCGCGTACCATATTCGCGCTGCATCGGCTCGTAGACGCCCAGAGTGTGGTTGAGCCACTCGTAGCTCTCGCGGGAGAGGATGAACTCGGTCGTGCACAGGCTGTGGGTGATGCCCTCGAAGCTGTCACACAGACAGTGGGTAAAGTCGTATGTCGGGTAGATGCACCACTGGTTGCCGGTGCGAAAGTGCGGTGTCTGGTTCTTGGGGATGCGGTAGGCGGCCAGATCCCACATTTGGGGGTTGCCGTTCTCAATGTCTTGCTTCATGCGCAAAAAGGCCGTCTGGGGCTCGTATTTTCCGTCGCGCATGTCGCGGAACTTGGCCAGGTTCGTGGCCACGTCCTGTTCGGCGTGGGCACAACGGTACCGCGGGCCTTCCTTGCCTTCCCTTCCACCACGCTGCTTCTTGATCTCCATCTCCTGGCAGTGGCACACATAGGCCTTTTCGAGCCCAATCAGCTTTTCCGCGAGGTCGTACAACTTCTGGAAGTTGTCGCTCGAGTAGGTAATGTCGCAGGGTTTGAATCCTGGTCTGTCAGCAGATGGTGGGTGCATGGCGCTAGAAACAGAGCACATACCCAGCCATCGTATTGTGTCCTCAATGGCCACAAAATACTCTTCCTTTTCCTTGTCGGGGTTCGTGTCGTCAAAGCGGAGGATCTTGACCTGTCAGCACAGCCCGGCACGACACTGTGAACACTTGGACTCATACCGTCTTGCCGCCGTGGAACTTGGCAAAGCCAAAGTTGACCGCAATGGCCTTGGCGTGACCCAGATGCAAAAAGCCGTTGGGCTCGGGCGGGAACCGCGTCAGGACGTCCTTGGTCGGGCGCTCGTTGTAGACCTCGGACAGGAAGCCCTGCTTGAACATGGCCTCGGGGTCGACCTGGACCTCGGGATTGGCCTTGACTGGCTTCGCGGCCGGCTTAGCAGCACTGGCAGCTGGCGGGTTGGCCGCTGCCGCTTTGGCCCGCGCTGCAGAGGCTTCCTTTTTGGCCTGTTTCTGCATTCTCTTCTTGAGCTCGTTCTTGGACACCATCTCGCCCGTCTCGGGGTCCAGCTGCAGCTTCGCAGTGGCCTTGGCCAAATTTTCCGTCATGGTGTTCGTAGTGGTCGCGTGTCGTGGCCTGGAAGGTTGTGCGGGTTCCGGGTTCCCGTCGGCTTGAGCAGTGCAATGGAAATTTGATCGACTTTGGTTTTGAAGGTTTGAGTCACTAAGAGCGAGGTGGGGTATCTTTGCTCTGGCTGAAGCAATCGTGCACAGACCAGTTGGGTGAGTTAGCGGCGATAACGTCCCGCCTCTCGCCTGGACAAACGGTCAGCTCTCTAGAAACAGCAGCCGCGACAAAGGAGGTCTTTCGAAAGGAACCTGTTTATGGCGGGGTATTGTTGACCGCCGATCGGCTGCAGCAGTTCACGTGATATTCAGACAGGTGCTTGGTAGGACAGACATTTGCTTGATATGACCCTTTTTTTGCTTGCCATTCCCGTATTCCTTCTCTTCCGCTATGGCTCCCGTCGATCCTGCCATTGTTGAGGCTCTCGGCCTCGACCCTGCCACGGCCACAGTCTATTCCCACGGCGGCTCTGGATTTGCATCGACGTTCAAGATCACCGGCCGCAAAAGCGGCGCCACCCAGAGCACGCAGTACTTTGTCAAGACGGGGACGGGCCCGGATGCAGAGATCATGTTCCGTGGCGAGTTTGCCTCGCTTAATGCCATTGCCGATACCGTGCCACTCCTTTGTCCGCGTGCTTACGCCCACGGCCCACTGCAGAGCAGGGTGGGCGGACACTATCTGGCGACGGATTTTCTTGAAATGGGTGGGAGGTCCCTGTCCGGGTTTGCGACCGGAAGTGGCCGATCCTTTGCGTCCAAGCTGGCCGAGCTGCATGGAAAAGCGTCGACCGTGCGAGGGCCCAATGGCGAGCGCTTCGGCTTCCCGGTACCAACGTGCTGTGGCGCCACGGAGCAGGATAACCGCTGGACGGCATCGTGGGCCGACTTTTACGCGGACAGTCGCCTGCGGCATGTGTTGCGTGTCGGGCTACGCAATAATGGACCGGATGCCGGGCTAGCCGAGGCGGTGGAGCGCACGGCGTCTGTCGTGGTGCCGCGGCTGCTGCGAGACGGCTACTTGCAGAGAGCGGCGCATGGCAGCGACAACAGTAAGAGCATCCAAGCCGTTGTGATCCATGGCGACCTCTGGAGCGGTAACCATGGCCGCGGTCGGATCCTACGTGCCGACGGCAGCAGCAGCGGCGTCGAGGAGGTCGTCTTTGACCCAGCGTGCGTCTACGGCCATGCTGAGTACGAGCTGGGAATGATGCGCATGTTTGGCGGCTTTGGCAGCAGCTTCTGGCGCGAGTATGAGCAGCTGATGCCCAAGGACGAGCCGGTGAACGAGTGGGAAGACCGGCTGCAGCTGTACGAGTTGTGAGTTGTGTAGACGTCCAGTAGACCAGACTTGCGACTGCCTGCTGACAACAACAGATACCACCATCTGAATCACTTTGCGCTGTTTGGCGGGGGCTACCGGGGCGGTGCCATGTCGATAATGCGGACGCTGCTGTCAAAGTATGGCTGAGGGTGAAAAGGGAGGGGGCGGAATTGGGGCGAGGATATAATACCAAGTAAGGGGCTCCACAATCCAACAAGGGTTTGTCCTCTTGAAACGGGGCCATAGTTTAGTGGCTAGAATACCTCGTTGTGGCCGAGGAGACCCGTGTTCGATTCACGGTGGTCCCAGGACGAGTCAAAAATAGCCACAATTTTTTTGCATTTTTGTTCCAGTAGCATTTTATATGCGCGCTCTTTTTTGAGATTTGTATTTCTGCTCCGTACTCCATACTCCTGTTTACTACTTGCTACACCTGGACAATTTTGCCCGTCTCGACCTCGTAGACGTAGCCGGTTATGGGCACGTCGAGCACCAGCGGACTGCTCTTGAGGACGGCAATGTCGTCGATCACGCTCTGCTTGACATTGGAAAAGGGCAAAAAGGCAATATGGTCCGCCTTGTGACCGAGGTCGTGCTCAATCTTGGTGCGGATGTCGGCGTCGGAAAAGGTGAGCATGCCGCAGTCGGTCTGCTGGTGAGTATGCGTCCCTACGAGCAGGAGGAACAGTTCCGGCGCCTCACATGGTGGATGACAACAATCTCGCGCGTGCCCAGCAGCTGCTGCGAGATGATGACGGACCGCAGCGCGTCGACGGCACGGCCGCCGGCATTGCGGATGACGTGGGCGTCACCCTCCTCGAGGTCAAGGGCCCTGGCAGGGTCTGTTGCGCGTCAGCGCGAAAGCAAGAACCATGCCCACGGTCACCCACCCAGACGAGCGTCCATGCAGGTCACGACTGCAACCTTGCTGGCCAGGTTAGCGGAGCACGGTACAGGGCAAAAGGCCCGACGGTGGTGGCGGCGGCCAGTGGGGCAAAAACGCTTTACCGAGCCGGCGGCAGCGGCAGACTGCCTTTGGTAAAGGACGCCGCATAGGCCTTGTTGGCGTGCTCAAACTCGGAGGCGACGGTCGGCATATTGTTACAATGGGGGGAGCGGTGGCAACGAGGACAGGCAGGCAGATCGTACAGAGGGCACACGGAGTACTTGTACCAATTGAATACACACGGCACAATGACGCAACGGCCGTCGCAACGGCTCCTACAGCGACAAAGACGCCAGAATCGGGCTTCTGACGTGCTCGGGCTGTTGGCCGTTGGCGCCAAATCGCGGAAGGGACGGAGGCAGAGGCCCACAATTCGGTACATTTCGCTCGTGATCGCCCCTACTTGTACCGAGTGCCGTCCTCCTCGCAGCCCGGCGTGGCCTTCATGGGCTGCAGCCCCCAGCGCGCAAACATGGCCTTGTCCTCGTCAAAGCTGTTGCAGTCGGTGGTGAGCATCTTCTCGCCGGTGAAAATGGCATTGGCGCCCGCGGAGAAACAGAGCATCTGCTGCTCCTCGGCCATGGTCTTGCGGCCGGCGGCGATGCGAATAATGGTGCGCGGCATCAAGAGGCGGGCTGTGGCAATAGTGCGCAGCACGTCGGGGAAGCGCACGGCGGGCTGGTCGCCCAGCGGCGTGCCGGCAATGGGCACGAGCGCGTTGACGGGGAAGCTCTCGGGGTGGGCGGGCAGCGTGGAGACGGTCAGCAGCAGGCCGATGCGGTCGTCCTGCTGCTCGCCGAGGCCGAGAATGCCGCCGGAGCAGACGTTGATGCCGGCGGCGCGCACGTTGGCCAGCGTCTGCAGACGCTCGTCGTAGGAGCGCGTCGAGACCACGCTGGGATAGTACTCGCGGCTGGTGTCGACGTTGTGGTTGTAGGCCGTCAGGCCAGCGGCCTTGAGCTCGAGCGCCTGCGCCTGGTCGAGCATGCCGAGCGTGACGCAGGCCTCCATGCCGAGCGCGCGCACGCCCTGGATCATGGCAATGACGTTGCGCATGCTGTTGCGGCGGCCGCGCATGTCGCGCCAGGCGGCGCCCATGCAGAAGCGCACGCTGCCGTTGGCCTTGGCCTCGCGCGCGGCGGCCAGCACGGCCTCGACGGGCTCGACGCGCTTGGCCACGACGCCGGTGCCGGACTGGTAGCGCGTCGACTGCGCGCAGTACTTGCAGTCCTCCGTGCAGCCGCCGGTCTTGATGTTCATGAGCGTGCAGAGCTGCACGGCGTGGGGGGTGTGGAAGCGGCGGTGGAGGGTGCCCTGGACGTGTTAGAGTGATTCTCAATTAGAACCAACACGCAGGGAAGACGGACTGCTTGATGCACGAGCTCCATGAGCGGCTCGTGGAAAATGGCAGAAATCTCTTCCCGCGTCCAGTCGTGCCGCGGCTCTGTCGCCGCTACGGCTCGCCGCAGCACTTCCTTCTCGTCGACCGGCTTCGGCGCAGCCGGAAGCGTCGACCGCGTCCACTGCGGCGTCGTCGGCGGCTGCGGCTCGTCGCCCAGAACGGCATAGGAGCGTCGCCCCGACTTACACGCAAGCGGCCGCGACAGCGCCCGCACCAGCTGCGGCCGGCTCCTCACAAACAGGGCAGACATGGGTATGGTGGAAGAAAAGACGGGTAGAAGAAGAGAGAAACGAGGAAAACAACACGCGAACCAAGAAAAGACCGGCCATCCCCACGCCGCCGTACGATGGCCTGCGGGGAAAAGGGTCAATGTCTCGGCGTAATGAGCCGCGCTCTCATTGGCTCCGCTTGTTGGGACGCCGTTCATGGAACAGTTTGCGTTGTCCATGGCAGTTGGGAAACTCACGTGACCTCAACGAAGCTCGGACCCGCAACGCTATCCGGCCCGCACGTTAATCCGCTAGGCAGACCGTGCGAGCAGCAGGCATCGCTCCATCCGCCACGGTCACCGGCCACTTGCCACACGGCCACAGCTTGCCAAATTCGACGACGTTGGCCGTCTGCGCACTTTTCCCACATCCCGTCAACGTGGCCACCATCCGATTCCCCGCCGCGGAGCCTACCATGGGAGGACCGTCTCTGCGTCTGAGCTGATTTTTGCCGTCGTTCCTCTCGCCGATTCTCCAACAGCTCCTTTTGCCTCGTCTCGAAAGGCCATCTGTCCACTCTTTCGCTCTTTCGCCCTCCAGCTCTCTTTTCTCTCACTCCTCCGCTCTCGCTCTCGACGATGAACGGCCACTTTGCAGCCGTGGGCGAGACGCCGACGGCGTTGCAGTATGAGCACGGCGTGCAGATCATTGACGAGGACAAGCAGTTCACGACCCACCTCAACGACTACCTGCAGCAGACGGCGGTGGCGCCAGCCGGGTTCAACTACCACCTGATCAGCGTGTTCGGGTCGCAGTCGACGGGCAAGTCGACGCTGCTCAACAACCTGTTTGGCACCGAGTTCAGCGTCATGTCCGAGTCGGAGCGCCGCCAGACTACCAAGGGCATCTGGATGTCCAAGAACAAGCGCGAGGGCCGCGGCATGGCCGACAACATTCTCGTCATGGACGTGGAGGGCACCGACGGCCGCGAGCGCGGCGAGGACCAGGACTTTGAGCGCAAGAGCGCCCTCTTTGCCCTCGCCACTAGCGAGGTGCTCATTGTCAACATTTGGGAGCACCAGGTCGGCCTGTACCAGGGCGCCAACATGGGCCTGCTCAAGACCGTCTTTGAGGTCAACCTGCAGCTCTTCCTCAAGGACAAGCACGCCACGCCGCGCTCGCTGCTCTTTTTCGTCATCCGCGATTTCATCGGCAACACGCCGCTGTCCAACCTGCGCACCACGCTCGTCCAGGACCTGACCAAGATCTGGAGCTCCATCGCCAAGCCCCAGGGCCTCGACGGCTCCAAGATTGAGGACTACTTTGACTTTGCCTTTGCCGCCCTGCCCCACAAGATTCTGCAGCCCGACAAGTTTGTCGCCGAGGTCGACCGTCTGGGCGGCCGCTTTGTGGCGGGCCACCGCTCGACGAGCGACCAGGAGTTCTCGGGCGGCGTCTTTCTGCCCGAGTACCACCGCCGCATCCCGGCTGACGGCTTCTCGCTCTATGCCGAGGGCGTGTGGGACCAGATTGTAAACAACAAGGACCTCGACCTGCCGACGCAGCAGGAGCTGTTGGCGCAGTTCCGCTGCGACGAGATTGCGCGCGAGGCACTGGTCGACTTTGACACCGTCGTCGAGCCGCTCGAGGCGGCGCAGAGCGAGGCCGTGCGTCTGGGCCGGCCAACCGTGCTGGCCGACCTGGGCAAGACGGGCAGCAAGAGCCGGGCCGCCTGTCTGCAGCTGTTTGCGACGCAGGCGGGCCGCTACCACAAGGGCGTGTTTGCGCGCAAAAAGGCCGAGCTGGAGGCCAAGATCGACGGCCGCCTCAAGGCGCTGTACCAGGGGCAGCTGGGGGCGGCGCACAAGACGGGCGTGACGACGTTTAGCGACGCCGTCGCGGCGGCCGTTAAGGCGGGCCAGAAGAGCGGCGGCGCCTACGACTTTGCCGTGATTGTCGAGGCGCAAAAGAAGCAGACGCTGGCCGTCTTCAAGGCGGAGGCGCAGGGGCTGGCGATTGCGGGCGTGGCCTGGAGCAACTTTAAGCCGCAGTACGTGCTGTTTGAAAAGGACCTGGACGCGGTCAGCGCGCGTCTGCGCAAGGAGGAGATGCGGCGGCTGGCCACGCGCGTCGAGCGCTGGGTCAAGTCGCGGCTGACGGACGCGGTCGGGCTCGAGTTCAACAAGCTCGGGTCGGGGCGGGCGGGCGGTGGCGCCGAGGAGGGCGAGAGCGGCACGCCGGCGCAGGCGGAAAAGGACCTCTGGGACCGGGTGTGGGCCGTGTTTGTTGGCATCGTGGCGGATGCGCAGACGCGCTTCAGCGAGCGGGCGCAGAGCTTCGAGGCTAGCGTGGGCGAGGTGCAGGTCGGCCTGTGGCGGCTGCGGCGCAAGAGCTGGGTGGCGCTGCGGGAAAAGATTGACGACGAGGTGATGGAAGGCAACCTGCTGCTGAAGCTGCGGGAGAACTTTGAGGACAAGTTCCGCTACGACGAGGCGGGCGTGCCGCGCATCTGGCGGCCCAGCGACGACATTGAGGGTCTCTACACGCGGGCGCGCGAGTCGACGCTGGCCCTGGTGCCGCTGCTGGCGCGCTTCCGTCTCGCGGCCACGTACGGGCCGCCAGACCTGCCGGGCTGGATCGGCGCGCAGCCGGCGGGCGCGGAGCCCGAGGACGAGGACGACCTGGTGCCGATTGGCGGCGTGGACGAGGACGAGGGCAAGAGCCTGGAGGAGGAGATGACGGTCCTGAGCGAGGGCAAGCGCCAGGACCTGGTGATCCGCTTCAAGAAGACGGCCGACGGCGTGTACGTCGAGGCGAAGCGCGGCGCCCTCGGCGGCATCACACAGGTGCCGCTGTACTTTTACGGGATCTTGCTGGTGCTGGGGTGGAACGAGATTCTGGCGGGTGCGTGTTTTTTTCTTCCTTTTCCCTTTTTTCTTCCTGCTTCCTGATTTTCCCTCGCTAACCGACAGTCCTCCGAAACCCGCTCCTGTTCATCCTGCTGCTGGTCTTCCTCGGCGGCACCTACATTGCCTACAGCCTCGCCCTGCTGGGCCCGATGATGCAAATGGCCAATGCGGCGTCCAACCAGGCGGTCGAGATTGGCAAGCAGAAGCTGCGCGAGTTCCTCGAGAACTCGGACACGGCGCGCGCGGCCCTCGCGATGCCGGCGCGCGACGGGGCGACGGACGGCATCGGCATGGACACGCTGGACGCGCGCGGCAAGCGGCGGCCGACGGAGGCGGTGCAGGACGACGAGATTTGAAATGGGCGCGTATTTTGGGTAGCGCAGAGTACGGCGTATATATGTATGGAGCGCTGAACGTGAGCGAGACGTGGCCGTGAGAGAGATGAGAAACGTGAGACAACGTGAGACGACGTGAGACGGCGCCAGACGACGCCAGACGACGCCCGACTAGAATGCCTCTAGGCCGACGGGCCGTCCAAACCAGGCGCCCAGCGCGTCGAGCTCGTCGGGCGGCGCCTCGGCCGTCCGTGTCGGCGCCGTGACAAAGAACTCGGTCAGGCGGGCGGAGCCGCTGTCGTCGTCGGGCAGCGGCCAGTCGACGCGGACGCCCGTCGCTGTGGCGGCGGCGGCGGCGGGTTTCTTTTTGGCGGCGGCCGACTGGTCCTCGTCGCCCAGCATGTCGCGGGCTGTGCCCCAGCTGAAGCGGCACTCGGGGCCCCAGCCAAAGACGGGATGCATATTGCGGCGCAGCCAGGCAGTGCAGCGGCCGTCGGAGGGGTAGCCCGAGCCCCAGTCGGGAGAGAGAGCCGAAGCAGTCGAAGCAGTCACCGCCGGTCCATGCCGCTCGTACAGCGTCTCGAGCGCCACGTCCCGCGTCACCTTGGCGCACACGGACGCGGCCGAGACGGCGGGGTACAGCGAGTCGGCCTTTTTGGCGACGGTGATGCGCAGTCCGGGAAACTCGCGCTCGAGCCGCTTCTGGTACGTCGCCGGCGGGCCGACGGTGTCGACGAAGACGTCGACGAGGCGGACGCCGCGCGCTAGCACGCCGCGCACGAGCGAGACGGTGGCCGCAAAGGCCTGGGTGTTGAGGTTGGCGCCGGCGCCGGAGCCGGCCGGCGCGAGCATGCCGGCGGCAATGTCGCGGGCCGACAGCGCGGCCGTGGCCCAGCCGCAGGTGCGGTGCAGCGACGAGCCGGGACGGCAGAGGGCGGCCATCAGGTGGGCGCGCGTGGCGGCGGCAAGGACCTTGGAGTCGTCAAAGCGGAAGCGTTCCTCCTTGTCGTCGTTGTCGTCTCTGTCGTCTCTGTCGTCTCTGTCGGGGCCATCGGCCGGCTGGCCGCCGCGCAGCAGGACGTCGGCCTCAGCGGCGGGCGCATAAAAGACGCCGTACACCATGGGCCCCAGGACTGGGCCACGGCCGGCCTCGTCGACGCCGAGGACGCAGGGCACGCCGGGCGCGTCGGCCGAGGCGCCTTGCAGCCGCAAGGGGACAGGCGAATAGTATTCGTACGAGTCGCCGGCGTGGAGGGCGGCGGCGTCAATGGAGGGCGGGACAAAGATGGCGGGCGCCTCAGCCGTGTCGGCGGCATCGTCCATGTGTGTGTCTTCCATAGGGGGCGGCGGTGGTCGAGACAGAGGCGACGGGGTTGGAAGATGGGCCGTTTGGGAGTCGGCGATGAAAGACGCGTCGCGTCTAAAGTCCATTAAGCAAAACACGCTAGCCCATTTTGGGACCGGCCATTTGGGAAGCTTCGACGAGCACTCGGAATTTTCTGTTTTATTTTCTTGCAAAGGGATGCATCCCACAATGACGCCTTGATATGTGCAGACTCGGCATGCATGGGCTGGTCTATTATGAGATTCCTCTGGCACGATGACGCCATGCAGTCGGCCCAACGGTTTGGCCGGAGGCGACACACGGCGGAATACCAAACAGAAGCCTAAACGATAGCGCATGACGGCACCACTACGACTGAACCACAGCACGACGACAGAACTACAGCATGCTCGGGCGCTCGGGCAGAGTGCGCATGCGGCGCCTGGGCCTGGACCCTGTATCAGCTGTTTTTAATCCCCAACGTCTCATTGGCGCCGCCCGAGCCACATGGCGCACGGCATCGAACCACTCGCAGACGGACGCTGCAGCGCGAGCGTACGAGTACTTAGGGGCGCCTGTCTGCTGTCTGCGCGGGCCGAAGCTGCCTGGCCAGTCCCGCCATGCGATCGCCGCTTGCTGCCATCCGCCTGCTCCTCGTCCTCGCCAGCCTCGTCGCCATGGCCGCCACGACCGTCACGACCGCCACGACCAGTCCGAGTTCGCCACCGTGGGCCGACGGGCCGCTCCAGCTGGTGCCGACGCCACAGTTTGCGACGAAAAAGGTATGCGGCCGCAGCGGGACAATAGGACGCCGTCGTGATGAGGCGCCGGGGCGACCGCGGCCAGCTAACACACCAACACCAGACCGACCTCTTCACCACCGGCGCGACGCACATGTGTCTGCTGCACAACGCCATCCTGCGCGGCTACAACACCATCTTCCTGCAGGCCGCCCACGTGCGCGACGCGGACAAGGCCGACTTTGTCGGCTACTGCCTGACCTGGTTCCGCTTTGTCAAGACGCACCACGATGACGAGGAGGCTGTCCTGTTTCCCCAGGTGGCCGCGCTGCTGCACGACGAGAGCGTCTGGACGCAGACGCACGAGGAGCACGGTGCGTCGAGCGTATGAGAGAGAGAGAGAACCCCCTCCCGTGGGACTGACCGCCAGAATCCTTCCTCGCCGGCCTCGGCGACTTTTACACGTACCTGTCCGGCTTGCCAACGCCGGACGCGTTTGACGGCGCGACGCTGTTGGCCATCATGGCCACGTTCGAGGCCAACTTTGACCAGCACTTTCACAACGAGATTGGCATCATTGCCGCGCTCGCCGACCATCCGAGCGCGCCGACGCCCGGCTCAGGCGAAGCCGTCGCCGCCGCAGCCCTGTTCAAGGCCTGGGGCAAGGCCACCGTGTCCAAGGCCGGCACGCTCGACGTCGTGCCCTTTTTCCTCATGAACCTCGACCGCTCGGCCGGCTTCGAGGACGGCACCTGGGCCAACTGGCCGCCCATGCCGGCGCCGATCCGCTGGGGACTGATCAACCTCGCCGGCGGCTGGTACTGGTCGTGGTGGCGGTTTGCGAGCTGCGACGCGGCAGGCCAGCCGCAGGTGCTGTGGGCGCTGCGGCCGGAGAACGCGAGGGAAGAGAACGAGAGCAAGGAGGAACTCTAAGATACTCCCCTCCATCCATATTCATATCCATATCCGTATCCATATAGAACACGAGAAAGACTGGCAACTTCTTTCCGTCGGCCTATGGCCCCACTGTCCGTCCAACCAATCAGAGCCCCGTACAGACCTCCGCGTCGAATGGCCTAGAATCGTGCCCCGCCCTATTGTCTGGGTATTTTTGCCCTGCGGGCCCCAGAGCTCTTAGAAGACGTTGACCAGACAGACAACCAGACGACCAGACGACGAGACGACTAGACGACCCGACGAGTCCTACGCCGCTTGCACCACCTACGCGCCGTGACCCTGCAAAATGTCGACTGCCGACGAGCTCAAGGCCCTGGGCAACAAGGCCATTGCGGCCAAGAACTTTGACGAGGCCATGTACGTGGTGGAGAAGGGGCGAGGGGAGACAGGGAATGAGACCATTCTGACGAGCCAGTGAAAAGTTTACCGAGGCGATCGCGCTGGACCCGAGCAACCACATCTTGTTCAGCAACCGGTCGGCCGCGTACGCGTCGAAAAAGGACTGGGTCCACGCGCTCGCCGATGCCGAGCAGACGACGACGCTCAAGCCCGACTGGGCCAAGGGCTGGAGCCGCAAGGGCAGCGCGCTCTTTGGCCAGCGCCAGCTCCTTGCGGCCTACGAGGCCTACGAGACCGGCCTCAAGATCGACCCGGCCAATGCGGGCATGAAGAATGACATTGCCGCCGTCGAGCGCGCCATGGATGTGGAGCTGCAGACCGGGCCGGGCGCCGCGGCCGGCGGCAGCCGGAGCACCGCAGCCGGCGGCGACGGCACCGCCTTTGAGGACCCGACGCGGCAGCTGACCAAGCTGTTTGCCGACCCGAACCTGCTGGCCAAGCTGGCGGCGAACCCGCGCACGAGCGCCTTTCTGGCCGACCCGACCTTTGTGCAGAACCTGCAGCGCATCCAGAGCGACCCCCAGGCCGCCCAGTCCCTCTTTTTCAGCGACCAGCGCATGATCCAGGTCATGGGCGTGCTCATGGGCATCGACATGGACCTGGCGCCCGAGGCGCCCGGCGCCGCGTCGACGGCGGCAGCCGCTGAACACGAGGAGGACGTGCCCATGGGCGGCGTGCCCAAGGCGGCGGCGGCGACACCAGCAGCAGCAGCAGCGGCAGCGGAGCCCGCGCCGGCGCCGGAGCCGGAGGCCGAGGAGGAGGACGAGGAGGCGCAGGCGCAAAAGGCGGCCAAGGCGGCGGCGGACGCGGAAAAGGCGCTGGGCACGGCGAGCTACAAGAAGCGCGACTTTCCGGCGGCGATTGCGCACTACCAAAAGGCGTGGGAGCTGTTCAAGGACATTACGTACCTCAACAACCTGGGCGCGGCCTACTTTGAGCAGGGCGACTTCCAGGCGTGCGTGGACGCGTGCACCAAGGCGGTCGAGGAGGGCCGCGCCGTCTTTGCCGACTTCAAGACCATGGCCAAGGCGTATGCGCGCATCGGCACGGCCGAGGAGCGGCTGGGCCACCTCGACGCCGCCGTCGAGCACTACAACAAGTCGCTGCGCGAGCAGCGTACGGCCGACGTCGTGGCCAAGCTGCGCGCGGTCGAGCGCCGGCGCATCGACGAGGCCCGCGCCGCCTACGTCGACCCGGCCAAGGCCGAGGAGGCGCGCGAGACGGGCAACCGCCAGTTCAAGGCATCCGACTGGCCCGGCGCCGTCGCCGCCTACACGGAGATGATCAAGCGCGCCCCCGACGACCCCCGCGGCTACAGCAACCGCGCCGCCGCCTTTATCAAGCTGCTCGAGTTCCCGAGCGCCCTCGACGACTGCGAGGCCGCCATCGCCAAGGACCCCACCTTTGTCCGCGCCTACATCCGCAAGGCCCAGGCCTACCTCGGCATGCGCAAGTACAGCGACTGCATCGACGTCTGCGCCACCGCCGACCAGATCGACCGCCAGCACCACCACGGCGCCAACGCCCGCGAGATTGAGCAGCAGCAGCAAAAGGCCCTCACCGCCATGTACAGCACCCGCGAAAACGAGACCGAGGAAGAGACGCGCGCCCGCATCATGCAGGACCCAGAGGTATGTCACGTGACAGGTGATGCAAATGGACCAACACGCTGACCTCCCCCAGATCATGGCCACCATGCAGGACCCTGTCATGCAGGCCATCCTGCAGCAGGCGCAGTCCGACCCGGCCGCCCTCAACGAGCACATGAAGAACCCCAGCGTGCGTGCCAAGATCCAGAAGCTCGTCGCCGCCGGTGTCATCCGGGTCGGCCGGTAGAAAAGCAGGGACTAGTCTTAGCATCATCCGCGGCGTATTTACATGGCTTTGATTTACTTGTGGCACGTGACCTGTCGACTCGTAAGTGAATGCGATGATTGTAGCGAGCTCTACCGTATATATGTGCGCTGGCGTAAGGATGCCGTCCAGGATGTTGATACATGTGCGTCGTCCGACGGGGCCATAGCCTGGCAAAGATTCAGCAACCGCCTGGTAATGGTTGTTCAGCGCTTCGACCGCTCCACCGCCGCCGCGCTCGCCTTGGCCACGTTTGTCATCGACAGCGCCGGCGTCAGCGGGGCCGGCGTCGTCGTCCGCGTCGGCGGCTGCGACCGGTTGTGCGCCATGTGCGCCTTGACCAGGTGGCCGGCCGCCAGCGCCGAGCACAGCGACAGCTCGCCCGCCAGCGTCGCCGCCGCAATGATGCGTGCCAGCCGCCGCGCGTTCTCGCCCGGGTTCGTCGGGTGCGGTCCGCGCACGCCCAGCATGTCCAGCATCGCGCCCTGCGGCTCCAGGATCGTGCCACCGCCGAGCGTGCCGACCTCGATCGACGGCATCGACACGGAGATTTGCAGGTTGCCACGGAGGCTGGATCGTTAGCAGCGGCCCTCACAACACAACACCCTCGACGTCTATGCAGACTCACTTCTTCATAATCGTGATGCAGTTGGCGCTCTCCACCACCTGCGCCGGATCCTGGCCCGTGGCAATGTAAATCGCCGCCACAATGTTCGCCGCGTGCGCGTTGAAGCCGCCGATCGCGCCCGCCATCGCCGACCCGATCAGGTTCTTCGCCACGTTGAGCTCCACCAGCGAGTCCACGTCGCTCTTCAGCACGTTGCGCACCACCTCGGCCGGGATGATTGCCTCCGCCACCACGCTCTTGCCGCGGCCGTCAATCCAGTTGATCGCCGCCGCCTTCTTGTCGATGCAGTAGTTGCCGCTCAGCGACACAATGTTCATGTCCTCAAAGCCCGACTCGTTGCGCATCACGTTGAGCGCGTGCTCCACGCCCTTGGAAATCATGTTCATCCCCATCGCGTCGCCCGTCGTTGTCTTGAACCGCACATACAAGTTCGTGCCCGCCATCGCCGTCTTCATCTCCGCCAGCCGCGCAAACCGGCTCGTCGAGTTGAACGCCTTGCGCATCGTGCTCTGCCCGGCCTCCGAGTCCAGCCAGATCTTGGCCGCGCCCGCCCGCTCCACCGACTCGAAGCTCAGGCACGGGCCCCGCGTCATGCCGTCAGCCGTCAGCACCGTCACCGCACCGCCGCCCGCGTTGATCGCCTTGCACCCGCGGCTTGTGCTCGCCACCAGCACACCCTCCGTCGTCGCCATCGGGATAAAGTAGCTCTTGCCATCAATCACCAGCGGCCCAGCCACGCCCACCGGAATCGGCATGAACCCAATCACGTTCTCGCAGCACTGCCCAAACACCTGCGCCCAGTTGTAGTTTTCAAACGGCAGATCCGACTCGTCCAGCATCCCCGTCATCTCCTCCGTCGCCTTGGTTCGCGCAATGATCGACCGCCGGATCTTGACCGCCCGCGTAAAGTCCTTGAGCGTCTTCTCCAGCGCGTAGCCCGGAATCTTGCCCCGCAGCGACAGCAGCACCAGCTCCTCGTCCGTCAGCTCATGCGTCCGCTGCTCCTTGAGCATCTTGTCCAGTTCTGTCGCCGTGCGCTGAGACACCAGCGACTGCTGCGCCTTGAGGAGATCCATCTGCGCCTGCGACTTGCTCGCCTGTTCCTTCTTTTTGAGTGGCCGCATCGACAGCTGCTCGCCCTCGTCGTCCGTCAGCGCCGGCGTCAGCGGCTTGGCCGGCGTCCCCGGCACAAACTCGCCCAGCGGCAGCGTGGCCGACTCCGTGTCGTTGAACTTTTCCGCCTCAGCCAGCTCCCGCCGGTCAATCGGGTGGAACGCAACGTTGGGGTCCTTGATGCCCCAGCGCGCCGCGTTGAACAGATAACCGTTGAGCGCCACGCTCAGGGCCAGCGCGACAATGATCCACTTGGAGAGCACGGGGTCCTCGAGACTCTTGAGGATGCTACCCACCATGCGTCCGCCCACGTAGCCGTACGCATCATCGACCGCAGCGCTGCCAGTGCGCCCGATCCGCGACGGGGGCAGCGCATAGTGCACCGACGGGTACTCCAGCTCGTACTTAATGGGCGTCAGGATCGTCACAATCGTCTCCCGGCTGTCGTTCTTGGCCGCGCCCAGCAGAATGTCCAGCCCGTTGGATGCAACCTTGTACGGGTCGACCGGCAGCGACGTCGACAGGCCGCCGAGACCACCCGTCACCGACGACACGGACGAGTCGGCACTGCGAAAGGGCAGCGTGCACAGGTTCAGCAGGTTGATAACAACGAACCCGGTCACCATCAGCACCTTGAACTTGGGCACGTTCGTGTTCTGGATCTGCCGGCCAAAGATGGACGTGTTGGAATCGCCCTTGCCGTCGACGCGCGGCCAGTCGTTGCTCTGAGCAACGTTCTCGGCCACCCGGTGGCTGACGCCGTCCTCCTCCAGAGCCTTTCGCATTTCCACGTGACGCTTAATCCGATTGATCTCCAGCTTGATGCAGAGAATCGCCGTGTAAAACGAAAAGAGCAGGATGCCGTCAAAGAAGAGAATCCAGGCCGCTAGGAAGCAGAACTGCTGCAGACCGCCCTGCACGCCCGACGCCGCGCCAATGACCAGGATGACAATCTCGATGAAATAGTCCCGCACAATGTCGTAGCCCTTTTCCTTGATGGCCATCTGGATGGCGTACTGGATGACGCTGGGCGCGCGCGCCGTGAGGATCTTCTTGCCCGTGGACTTGTCGCCGGCCGGCTCCTTCTCCTGGTTCCGGCGGTGTTCCAGCGCGTGGGACAGCACGGCCTTGGTCATGGCAATGTTCTTCTCAAAACCAATGGTGACCACGAGGAACGGAAGGCCTTCGGAGAGCAGGACCATGTTCACACGCACGCCCAGCTTGGTGGTGACAATCAGGCCAAAGAGAAAGGCAAAGACGGACGAGAACAGGACACTGGCCGCCAACCAAAAGTTGGAGCCCATGCGTCGCATAGACACAAACAGCGACACAAAGGTGAGGTGCATGGACAGGTAGCCGAGGACCATAATGATGATATCAAGGGTCTCGGCGTTCTTTAGCAGGTCGACAAACTCGACCCAGCCATTCTGCAGCCACTGCACAATGCTCGAGCGCCCTTGGACGCCCGCGGCCTTCATGATCCAGAGCTTGTTCTCGCGGCCGTGCTCCTCCGTCACCTGCGTCGTCTCGTCGTCGTTGGGGATCTCGCGCGCGGCCAGAGCGAAGGCGGGGGCCTCGTCAAATGGCACCGCAAAGGCCAGTGCGCTGTCCTGCGAGTATGCTGCCAGCAGGTTCGGCGTTAATGGGAGCGGGACGACAGACAGGTTCGCAGGGATCGGTACAGCACTCAGCGGTGGAGCTGTCTTGGGGGCACTGTCCGAAAGCGACTCGGGGAAGACAAAGGTGAGCAGGGCCAGGTGGTTGGCGTCGGTGGGCACGGCGGACGCCTCGGCATCCCAAGGCTGCCATTTCCAGGTGGTGTCGGGGCCGGCGCGCAGGCTGCGGCTGCCCTCGGCGAGAGAGGGCCAGCTGGCTCGGTTGATGGAGCGATTCACATCAAACAGACTCTCCTCCAGCAGGCCCATGTACGTCGAGCTGGCGAGCACGGCGACAATGACAATGGTGTGGATCGGGTGGGAGGACGTGAGGCTCGACAGCAGTTGCAGCATCGGCGTGAGCTTCTTGCTGAGCCATGTCGGGACGGCGGCCTGAGACGTCGGCTGCTCGCCGCGGAAGCGGGAGGGCAGAAACGAGGTGGCCCGCGAAATCATGGTGGAACGGTTGTAGCGAAAAGAGGCCGGTTACAGAGAAGGCATTGGCGGGCAAAAGTAGGTGGGAGTCTGCCAGAAGACGTCAGTTAGCAGCTGCCAGCACTTGTAGTATTTTTGCTTCCGGGGACTCCCGTGGCTTGCCGGTGCTGGCGGGACGCGAGAAAGCGTCCGAGATCCCTGTTGGGGGGTCGCACCGGCCGGACACAGGACAAAGAACCAAGCACAATCCTCTGCCACATCGGACGTCGTGTGACGTCTCGACGGGTTCGACGAATCAAGGAGGGGCATTACACTGACAAGGAGGTGGAATTCAGCGTGGAGGGCCGGATGGGTGGCGTATCTCGGGTCCGACAGGATCAGTTGAGCCAATTCGCGTCGGAGAGGGTTGTTATCGCGACGAAAACCGTCGACCGAGGCGCTGGGGCGGAGAGATGCAATTGCGGTGAAGCTGGAAAGCCCAAGCAACAAAGCAAAGAAGGCGTCGAGGAAGGAGTGTTCGCGGCCTGGAGGATGACTGTCTCCCGACCAAAGCTGGAACTGTCCTTGCGGTGGCAGAATCCGAGCAGAGCAGAGCGGGAAAGGAGGAGGAGGAGAGGCGGGTAGGCAACGATATCCCTGTTGAAGAAGGGGAACTCGAGGACAAAAAATTGGAGGTTACAATCAAAGAAAATCAATTAAATTACGGAGAATGGAGTACACTTGCACGCAAGAGGGAAGCTACCAGGCTAGCCAATGGCAGCTAAGGCCACTAAACTGCGCCGCAGGACACGAAATCGATCCAAGTGTCGGGAAAAAGGAGGCAGGCAACAGCGTATCCCACCTTCCCCTCGAACGGGAAATTCACAATCTTGGCAGGCGCAACGGTGCTTAGTTCCAGAGGATCGTCGTGCCTGCTTGTCTGTTATTTTGTCTTTCTTTGCCTGACGCAACGGTCTTGACCGCTACGGGTTGTTCATGCAGCTACTTCGCCAGCGCATCGCTGCATGCAGATCGTTGCGTTTCTTTATCGTGCCCCATTTCGCGGGCAGTCAGTGAGCATTGTGGTCTGATGGCGTTTTCAAGTTGAAACCGGCTTTGTTGGGTTCTGTTCGATTATTATTATTATTATTATTATTGCTTTTGCGTCAGTTGGGGTCCGTGCTTTCCCACGTGACCCATACCCGCTGGGGGGTCTCAGACGTGCCAAGCGCCATGCGGCAGATCTGGCGCCCTTGGGCGCCTTGATGCCCAGGCTGGCAGTTTCTATGTACATGAAGAGGAGAGAGGGGAAGCGAGAGGAGAAAAAGGAGCAGGAAAGAGCAGTTTTACGGTTTCCGCGTCTTGTCTGACGCTTCCACCTGCCCTGTGAGAGGGCGGTTACAGTCCCGGGTACCGGTTATGGGGGCAGATGTCCTGGAAGAAGCGTGACTCCTGGACGAAGTCTCCAAACAGTTTGCTGCCCTTTTCCGTACCTAGGACGTCCTGGATGGTGAGCCTCGGAAATCCGGACTGCAGGACCTTGGTTTTGCGTCTGGCAACTGTGCAATAGAAGAAGTGGATTGGGGACTTGTCCCTTTTGCACTTGCACTGTAGTTCCGCATCCTCGTGCTTGAACCGTTCGTGATAGGCCTTGAAGTCCCCGTGGCCCGTGCGGGCAGCGAGGAGCCAGCCAAGAGTTTTCCTAGAGAACCCCAGTTCTGGGGGGACTTTTTTGGCCAGGGGGATGGCCAGGTCAGCATAGCTGGTAGGGGCATGAGAGGCCCACCAAGCGTGAAATGCCTGTTGTCTCCAGGGTTTGACCGCGTTCTTGACGTGCGCCAGAGAGGCGGCCGGTCTTGTCGGGGCAAGGGGGAGGGTGGCCCCTTCTTTGGCTAGGCGGTCGGCCTCCTCGTTTCCTGCGATCTTGGAATGCCCAGGAATCCACATGACGTGTACCTTGCCTGGGGCCGACCGTAGGAGGCGATGGGGACGGGAGGGCCATGTCCCCGCGAGGTGCCTGAACTCTAGTATGTCGGCCTGGCTAGTTTCCGTCGGTGTCAGGTCGAGGAGGCGGCGAGTCGCCTCTTGGTTGTCTAAGAGGATGTAGACATCTTTGGCCAGGTGGGAGCCAACTGAGTTGACTGCTGCCCGGAGACCCTCCAGGGCGCCGATGATCTCCGCGTCGTAGACCTCGTATTGGGATCCCAAACCGCCCTTACCTTGGCACACCGTCAGTCCCGCCTGGTATCCAACATATCCGAATCCCGTCCTTCCATCTTCGAGCTTGGATCCGTCAGAGTAGACGACCAGGTCCATTCGGGGGATGTCTCGAATGGCTCTGATCGCCTCGGTTACTGCGGCGGGGTCTTTGCTCTTGGGCGCCCATGTATCGTACGTGGGGGGAGATAGTAAGGGGGGGGGGAGTTCAGGAGCCAGTGCTGCGGTCCTGCCCAGTCTTGTTCGTTGGGAGTCCCTGCATCGGTCGGCACGGATCCGTAGGGGGTGGTATTCGTCAAGCGACAGAATGCGGGCGGCGTGCCTTCTTCGCAGGGACTCGAGCAGGATCTCCGCAGGCGGGATGTGGGCCTCCCGGTGGAGGGCTGCAGTCGGGGTGGTGGACCATGCGGGGAGGACAGCTAGCATGGCCTGCCGAATGGTTTTGTCGATCTGTCGAGCCAAGCCAATGAATCTCGTACTCACTTCCGCGGGGCCCCTTCGGTATGACTTGCCGGGGTAATAAGCCTCGGCGCCGAAAAGGGCAACCGGGAGCACGCAAGCTAGGATGGCTTGTCTGCTCGCGCGGACTGGAAGGCCTCGGTGGGTGTTGCTGAGGTGCCTGAGGTGGGAGGCCACCCTGGCCGCCTTGGCTGTCCAGTGTTGTACGTGCTTCTTGCTCGAGAGAGTTTGGTCTAGCCACACCCCGAGGAGTTTGACGGCGGGTTGGGGGAGCAAGGTTCTGTTCGAACAGACGCTAGAAATCTAAAGGGTCACGCTTGGTCACGTGCTCTTCCCGCCTGTGATGTTTGCGGCGGCTGGCGATAGCGACTGCAAGTTTGTGTCCTGATCAAGAACAAGCTCGCGGTGAGAACATGGTCGCCCCGTGTGTCTTGTCCTGCTGAGCCCTTTTCTATCCCTTCTACCGGTGATCGATGCCAATGTGACAACATGGCGACGCCGTTCAACCCCGCGATTATTGTGGTGGATCTGCAGGAGGATTTCTGCCCGCCGGTATGTGGCCTCTGGACGGCACGATGCGCCGCCGCTCACACTGCAGAACGGGTCTCTCGCCGTGGCCGAGGGCCGCGACACGGTCGGCGTCATCAATGGCCTGCTGGCCCTCCCGTTTGTGAAGCGCATCGCCACCAAGGACTGGCATCCCCAGGACCACATCTCGTTTGCGTCCAACCATCCGGGCAAGCAGCCGTTCGTCGACTCGGTCACGGTCACGAACCCGCTCAACCCGGCCGAGACGCCGTACGAGACGCGCCTGTGGCCGGACCACTGCGTGCAGGGCTCGGCGGGCGCGCAGCTGATTCCCGAGCTTGACTGCACGCGTATCCACACGATTATCGAAAAGGGCACCAACAAGGACGTGGAAATGTACAGCGCTTTTTACGACCCGTTTGTACAGCCGCGCGTGAGCGACAGCGGCCTCGCGGCGCTGCTCAAGAACGCGCCGGCCATTACGCACGTCTATGTCGTCGGGCTGGCGGCCGACTACTGCGTGCGCTGCACCGCGCTCGACGCGCACAAGGAGGGCTTTGTCACGTACATTGTACAGGAGGCCACGCGTGCCGTCGACCCAGCCAGCTGGCTGGCCGAGCGCCAGCAGATCGAGGCCGGTGGTGTCGGCATCGTCAGCGTGGACGGGCCCGAGGTGGCGCGGGTCAAGGCCCTCCAGTCGGAATAGACATGGGAAATCGCAGGCCTGCGATTCGACTTTCTGGCCGGGTTGATGGACCGCTATGGGACGCGTAGCATTGGCGTACGGAGCTTCTTCAGTGCAATCTACAAAAACTGTCCGAGCTTCTAGAACCCAGAGTGCGTTGTCGCAAGCCCCTGTTTACACTCTCCTTGCTTCGCTGTCTCTCGCGATCTCTTCTTCGTAGCCTGTCATTATGCATCTCACACACACAAGCACTGTGCTCGTACTTGCGGGTACAGCTCTGGTCCGTTCTTTGGAACGACTCGTCAACATCCACACTACTCTGTGTACAAATTACCCAGAAGCCCTCCCTGGTTGAAATCTTCCAAGCGTGCGTCGTAGTGCTCGTATCTCCGCACACGGGCGGAGCCACTATAATAAACACGCCCCGATTGGCTGCCAGGTCCTGTGGCTCTGCCCGCCGGGTATGCGGCAAGCCTCGACGGAGCGCGGCCACGGCAAATGCTACGCACGCCTTGGCACGTCAGCACTGGTCAACCGCCTTGCGACATGTCTTCCCTCCCGCTCAGCGCAGCAGCTGGCCGACAGGCACAGAACCACGAAACGACCACCTTGCCGTGTGGAAATCGACTGCGGAGTCGTAGCAGGTCCAAACGTCGTAGCGAACTGACCAATGCGCTTAACCCGGCCCCGGATGTGTGTGTTAGCGTCTCTGTCGTCGACGTCCCCCACCGGCAAGGGTTGCCGGTCTGCCAGCTTGTGGCGGCCAGAGAATTACGAATTTAAGATGGGTCATGGATCCTTCATCCCTCTTCAGTTTTCAGTATTCCCTAGAAGCAACATGCACTCGCCGTCGACCAGTTTCTTCCAGAGGCCGTCCGGGAAAGCAGCTCGCTGACCTGACTCGTCCACGATGGCTGCCAACGAGAAGCAGACATGGGCCGTTGATGAGAAAAAGGCCGGCGACACCAGCAGCTCAGACGAGGAAACAGCCTCGTCCGTGCCGAAAATAGACGTGGAACTGACAGAATCGACCGCCAACGATGCATCCCCGTCTCCTCCGCCTGCGGTGGCGGCGCCGCCGCCCGAAGAGGGGCGGACAAGACTCCAGACCACCATCATCATGATCTCGCTGTGCTCGGCCGTCTTCCTGTCCGCCCTTGACGTCACCATTGTCACCGTGGCCATTCCGACCATCTCCAGCCACTTCAAGAGCACGACTGGCTACACTTGGATCGGCTCGGCCTACCTCCTCGCCAACGCCGCCGCCGCCCCTTCGTGGGGCAAGATTTCGGACATTTGGGGCCGCAAACAGGTCCTGCTCATGGCCGTCTTCATCTTCTGGGTCGGCTCGCTCCTGAGCGCCATCAGCATCAGCATGTCCATGCTCATTGCCTCGCGCGCCATCCAGGGCGTCGGCGGCGGCGGCATCGTCGTGCTGGTCAGCGTCTGCATCAGCGACCTGTTCTCCCTGCGCCATCGAGGCCAGTACTTTGGCCTCATCGGCCTCGTCTGGGCGTTTGCCGGCGGCATCGGACCCATTGTCGGCGGCGTGCTCACAGGCCATGTGACCTGGCGGTGGTGCTTCTTCATCAACCTGCCCATCTCGGGCGTCGGCTTCGCCCTGCTGGTCTTTGTGCTCAAGCTGCACAATCCGCGCACCAGCCTGCGGGACGGCCTGGCCGCGATCGACTGGGCCGGCAGCTTGACGGTCGTGGGCGGCACGCTGATGATCCTCCTGGGCCTCACCTTTGGAGGCTCGATGTACCCGTGGCGATCGGCGGCCGTCATCTGCCTGTTGATCTTTGGGGCCGTCGTTGTGGGCCTCTTTATCGTCATCGAAATGCGCTTTGCCCGCTTTCCCGTCATCCCGATGCGCCTGTTCAAGACGCGGGCAGCGGTGGCGGCCTTTGGCTGCTGCTTCTTCCACGGCCTCACCTTCATATCCGGGACCTACTACCTTCCGTTTTACTTCCAGGCCGTGCTGGGCGCCTCGCCGCTCATGTCGGGCGTGTATGTGCTGCCCTTTTCCCTGCTCATTTCCGCTGGCAGCTCGGCGACGGGCTTCGCGATCCGGAAAACGGGCAAGTACAAGATGCTCATGGTCTTTGGTTTTGTCCTCTTGACCATTGGCTTTGCGCTCTTTACCATTCTCGGCTCGACAATCAGCTGGGGCAAGTGCATCATGATCCAAATCGTCACAGCCTTGGGCGTCGGCATCAATTTCCAGAGCCCGCTCATTGCATTGCAAGCGACGGTCCAGCAGCGCGATATTGCATCGGCCACGGCCACCTTTGGCTTCATCCGGCAGCTGGCCACGTCCATCTCGGTCGTCATTGGCGGCGTTCTCTTTGAAAGCGGCATGCAAAAGCAGCAGGCCTATCTCGTGGCCAGCATTGGCGAGGAAGCTGCCAGTCTCTTGTCCGGCAGCAATGCCGCCGCCAGTGTCTATCTCGTCGATGATCTCAGCAGCGCCTCGGTTCTCATTGCCCGGCAAGCGTACTGGAATAGCCTGCGGACGATGTACATTATGTATGCCGCCTTTGGAGGCGTTGGCCTGATCACTTCTCTGTTCATCAAGCAGACGACTCTGAGCAAAGTGCACGAACAGCGAAAGACGGGGCTTCAGGGCATGAAGGACACGCAAGATAAGGGAAAGCAGGCCGGGGAGACCAGCAAGGACTTGGATACCGAATTGGGCGACATAAAAGGCGTTGCGAAAAGCGAGTGATTTGCTTTTTGCAGGATCAGGCATCACGCAATGTTTTTGGCGTTTGGGGAATAGATTGGGCAAACAGAATGGCGGGGCATCCGAGCATAGAATATTAGAAGGTGCAATAAACGGCTACTGCTAAGTCTTTGCAATTTTACTATGGCACTCTGGCAAATATCTCTAATTTGCATCTTCAACTGTGTTTGCGATATGGCTGCGATGTTGATTTGTCATCGCCGAAAAGGCAGCAAATCCAGTCACGAACAAGGCTCTCGCCATTGCATCTGCTTAGCCAAAGCCAAAAGCCAACATGACGTCCAAAACTCAAACTCCCAGCCACGATGGCTGCTGGACTTGTCGAGTGCGCCGGAAAAAGTGTGACCAGAGAAGGCCGGTCTGCGATGGGTGTGCTGCGTTGGAAATCGACTGTCTCTTCAGCGACACCAAGCCGGCGTGGATGGACAACGGCCCGCGGCAGAAAGCCAGGGCCGACGAGCTCAAGAACGAGGTCAAGAACCGAGCAGCCTGGCGGCGGGAACAGCGCTATGTGCAGGGCATTGAGACCGGCGCGGCTGCTATCAGCCTCTCGGCCGGCGCTGACGGCGAACACATCCTCGTCGCCGGGCCGCGAGCAGTGCCACCTCCGGGGTCGACCTCTACCAGGACATCGTCTCCTTCCAGCGGACCGCCGATGAGCTCCCAGAGCACAGCCAGCGAGACCCCAGCTTCGGAACTGGCAGACGTGCTCATGGCCGAGATGCCAGCGACGGTGGCTTTTGGCGATGCCAACGCGACAGGCATCGACCCCCGATTCGCCCCGTTTGTGCCGACTCTGGCGCCTCCCAGCCTGAGCCAGGAACGGGAGCTGATGTTTATCATGCGGTACCTCGACTACGTCTTCCCGTTCTTGTACCCGTTCTACCGGCCATCGGTGCTAGGCTCTGGCCGTGGCTGGCTGCTCGTGCTCCTGCTCAAGAACAAGGCCGTCTTCCACTCGGCACTCAGTCTTGCGTCGTACTTTTTCGCCGTCTCCATCAGCCAGTACGAGACGGCGCATGTCGTCTGCAAGATCTACATTGCCGAAGAGCTGCACAAGCAGCAGGAGCTGTCGCTGCACGAACTGCAACGCAACATTGGAGAGATCAGCCGCCTCGGCGTTCGCGGCCGCTTGGCCGAGAGTTCCCGTGCCGTGCAAGGCATCATCCAACTGCTGTACGTTGAGGCCGTCACTGCGCCCATGGAGGGCTGCTATGCGCACCTGGATGCGGCTCTGTTTGTCTTTGAGCAGATTATGGAGAACCACGGCAAGGATCCGACAGCCGAGACAGACACGTACTCATGGCGGCCCATCCTGGCCAAACTGGCGTCTTTTCCGTCTACCGTGCCCCATTCTTTGGCGGGCGAGATTTACAACGCCGATCAGGGAGCGCTGCGATTCCACACGGCCGTGCTGCTGTACATTGACATTATTGCCAGCACCACGACAGAGAGCCCGCCACGTCTGCGCAAGTACCATGCGGCACTGGTCCAGCCGGCCTGGACGTCACTGGCATCGTCGCCATCGCCACCGGCCGCCCCTGGCGACAATACTGTTGAGCCGTATCTCGATATCGCCGAGACGATGGGCATTCAGAACTGGGTACTGCTCGGAATCTCCGAGGTGTCTGCCCTCGCTTCGTGGAAGAAGGAAGCTGCCACCGCCAAGAAGCTCTCGGTTGCCGAGCTGATTCAGCGTGCAGGCCCGATTGAGACGGAGCTACGTGGACGCCTGGAGTGTCTTGAAACCCGCATGGACCAAAGTGGACAATCCAAGGAGAACGGCGACGTGTCTGTCGCCCCGGCAGAATTCGTCCCTTACTGTCTGCCCGAGCCAGGAGCTGTGCAACGTCCCCCGAATGACGCGTCCAGCGGCGACCCCGGTATCGTGAGCCTCATTTGGGGGTATGCGGCTCTGACGTACCATTTGGTGGTTGTGAACGGGTGGCAGCCAGAGTCCAACGCGCTCCGTCAGAGCGCAGACAGGACCCTGCAGCTGATCCGGCGTCTGCCGTCTAGCTCGTGGCTGCGCACAGTAGCCTGGCCTCTCTGCGTCGCCGGCTGCCTGGCCACCAAGGCCCAGGAGCCCATGTGTCGAGAGATTGTGGCCCGGGTTTGTGTCCCCGAGGTCTTTGGGTCGGTCCAAGAAGCGCTGCACATCATGGAGGCCGTGTGGGCTCAACGGGAGGCGATTGAGCATGGCACGACAGACTGGGATCTGGCCAAGTGCTTTCACGTTCTGGGACGACGGGCTTTTATGGTGTGAAGGCGAGTTTCCTCTTTGTATTATTCATTCTGATATCTCTGTCTGGAGTCCCGACACAAGAATTACCGCCAGCTAACTAACAAAGGAAAACGTTTCTATTACCCAAACCGGAACAAAGGAAAACACGAGGCATCAACATTACACAAACCTGGCTGGCTCTTCCGCCGCGCTTGATTCTTTCTGCTTTGCGGCACCGCTCCGGGAAGTTGTGCCGCGGATGGTGCCGCCGCCGCGGACCAAGCCGAGGTCCCACCAGCCCTCGATGCACTCCAGGATGGTCTTGCGGCGCGTGGAGGGCTTGTGCTCGGGGGGTGACAGCGGCGTGCGCGGGACGTCGTCAAAGGAGGAGGGGCTGAGCATGCCGGGTGATGAGGGACGGCGGTCTGCCCGCAGGGAGAAGACCGAGTCCCGCACCTCGCGGAACCTGCTTTCGCCTTTTTTGCGCGAGGCGGGACGGACGGCGAGGTCGTCTGTCTGGAGGATGGGCAGAGGGGTGTTTCCCGTCAGAGACCGAGTGGTTGCTGTCTCAGCCATGGGCATCGCGAGAGGAGGCTGGTGGTATACTACTGCCGTTGCTGTGGCGGATGCTGCTGCCGTGGCCGTGACAAACGACGGCTGGGCAGAAAATATGATTTTGATGGTGCCCTGCCGGCCCAGACCCTCGCCCAGCGGGCCGCCCAGGGGAGAGGACGGGCTGCGGGCCGGCTGGCGAGCAGATGGGGGAGGCGACAGGGGCGTGGTGATCACATCGGCGCCGTGATCGGTCACGGAAACAGCATCGTCGTCGGGCAGTAGTAGCCGGAGTCTCTTTCGCGACGCCCCGAGTTCCTATTGGGAACGGACTGCGGAAGCCTCGACGTCGAAGACGGCCTCCTTGGCAGGGGCGGTGGCCAGCTCAATCTGCGACTCGCTGGACGAAATGGACAGGTCCTTGGCGGCAGCGGCGGCAGCGCGTCGCTTGCCGAGGAAGAGGAGGCCAATGGCGAGGCCGCTCAGGGCAAACAGGACGCAGAGGGCGATGATGAAGCCCCAGGCGGCCATGATCTGGTTGCAGGTCGAGCGGTTGTTGCCGGCGAGCAGGATGGACGAGTCCTGGCTGACAACCAGCGTCAGAATGTCCGAGGACAGGCCGTCGGACGAGGTCGGATAGCTGGAGCAAGTGATGGCGGAGAGCGGACCGCCAAAGACAGCCGCCACGACAATAAAGGGAATGGAAAAGAGAATGTCGAGCGTGCCGGTGGCAATATAGGGAACGTGGGTGTCGTCATAGGCCGTAACGGAGATGAGGGACCAGAGCAGGGCGAGGCAAGACTGTAACGGTCAGCATGGCTGGCGGAGTCAGGAGTCGGCGGACGATGCACTTACAATGACGAGGGTGCCGACCAACTGGCTCTGGGAGGCAAGGTGGGCGTGGCTGTCTTGGCTGATCAAGTTGCCGACCATGCCGACGACGGCGATGAGCGAGACAATCTGCAGCGGACGGGCGCCGACAAAGGCGAAGCCGTAGTAGCCATGATCGCGGAAACCCATGGTGAGAAGAAGTGGGTGAGAGGGTGAGAGTGTGAGAATTTGAGAGAGCGAGAGAGTGAGAGAGTGAGAGAGTCAGAGAGAAAGAGAAATGGTTTGAAAGAGCGGCAGTCTGCCAGAGACGCAGCGAGGTGGCCGGTTATAAGAGCAGGACGGCGGACAAGAAGCGAAGAACGAGGGCCGCAGCCGAGAAGAGAGAAGGGAAAGGAAGCGGCCGGATGCAAGAGGGCGTGGTGGTTGGAGTCTGACAGACAGTGGGAGAGGAAAGGCGCGGCCGGTCGCTTATATGCGTCTATCCTTTGTGCTGCTTGGGCCCGTCTGGATCGCCCTGCAGCCAGGCGGCCGCTTGACGCCGACCAGGTGTCTATTTTCGGTCTGACCGTACGCACACGACGTGTCCCTTTGCTAGGCATGGCCTGTCGGTGCGGTGACTCCTCTCGTCTGGTCGGATGTCGACGGGGTCGGACGGCCGCATGGCCGGCCCGTCGCCTGTTGCGCGGCGTCTCAGGTAGCCGCCGTCCGGGGGCCCAGAGGACGCGCTACAGGGCCTGGCTCAGTAGGGCTTGCCGCAGCGGCTGAGCGCCAGCCGCAGCGCCCCCCTCGCCGTAACCAGTCATTGGGTGGTGGACCGGTGGTGGGCAGGGGGCCGCTGAAACATGGACATGGGACACAAGGAAAACACGCGCGGCAGCGACCCCAACGGCCCCCACGAAGCGTCAAACGGCCGCAGATCCAGCCAGAGCCAATCGATTAATCGTGGAGCAGAATACAAGGTACAAAAATACGCTGCAAAAGGCTGACGGCCGGAAAAAAAAGACCATGCGGCAACTGACAGATCGGATGCTCCTGGCCTGCTTCCGTAGGCGCGGACGCAACGATTGGACTGCCGGGCCTGTGCTTTGTGCTTTGTGCGCTGAACTTTGTGCGCCGTCAGACGACATGGGCCTGGTTCGTCTGGCCTCCTGTTTATGCGTCGCTTCTCCTGGCGCCGTTCGCATCGTCAGATAGACGCCTGTCCATGTGTCCCAACTGCTGTGGTGTCGGTGTTTCTCTGCACGTCTTCGCTCCTGTCCTCTGACTGTCCTCTGTCTCTATCCTCCAGTGGAGAACAATGACTTGTCGGACGGCAGACCCGTTTCTGCTGTCGCCGCCCTACCGCCGCCTATGGCCTCTATATGGCAGCGCACAAGGACCAGACGGGTGGGCACGTGGCCTGTAGACCATTTCACGGCGCGACAGACTGACTGCCGAATTTTGGATTTTTTGCTACTATGCTCTCCCCTCCCGCCAAAGAAACAAAACGACTACGGCTAGCACCACATATATACCCTGTACGCGTACCCTTGTACACCTCCATCCACCGCCTCACCCCAGCAGGTCGTCCAGCCCATGGTTGCCGCCGTTCGAAGCCGGCTTGGGCGTGTTGGTCGCGCTCGGCGCCGCGCCCCAGATCGCCGCGTTGCTCTTCTCCTTGGCCAGCTGGCCCATCGACGGACCCGGTCCGGCCCCGCCGGTCGGCGCCTTCTTGATGCCCGTGCTGGCCTGCGACCAGAGCGCGCCAAAGGCATCGCTGCCACCAGGCTTGCCCGCCGTCGACGACGATGACGACACCGCTGGCCGCAGTGCCGCCATGCCCGCGTTGACGCCCGACACCTGTCGCTGCGGCTGCGACTGCGGAAACACCGACGTCGTCTGCATCGACGCCGCCCCCGGCGGCGACACCTGCACCGACTGGAAGTAGTTGGGCTGCGCCGACTGGTAGCCGCCGCCGCCGCCGCCGCCAATGACCGGTGCCGTCGTGGCCGGCGGTGCGTGAAAGGCCGAGTAGTTGCTGCCGCTGCCGAGCGTCGGCGTCGACGGCGCCGGGGAGATCGACGACAGGCCCACCATGCCAGCCAGGTCAGCCTGCTTGGGCGCGGACACGGGCTGCGGCGCCGCAAACGTCGCGCCAAACGCGTTGGACGTCGCCAGCGGCGGGCTCGACAGCGACAGACCAGCTAGCGCGTTGCTGGGCGCTGCCGCCACCGCCGGCGTTGCCTCCTGGAAGTCGTCAAAGTCGTCCTCGTCGTCACCCGTAGCGGCTGCCGCGGGGGCAGCGGGCGCGGCCGGCTCGTCAAACGAAAACAGGTCGACTTCGGGTGCCTTGGGCTTGGGCGGTACGGCCGGCTGCGCCTTGACAGTGCCGCCGGCGCCGCCGGTCGTCCGCCGCACGCCGGCCCGCGCGCTGCTGGAGGCCGCTGGAGAGGCTGACGTCTGCGTCCGCGCCGGCCGCTCGCCCTCGTCAAACTCGTCGTATTCCTCAAACTGGTCGCCCCTGCCGCCGGCGCCGCCACCGCTGGAACTGCCGCCACCGCCGGCGCTATAGTCACCATAGTCGGCGGTCCGGCCGCCATAGACACCGCCGTCCCCGTAGACACCGCCACCCGAGTAGCCCCCGAAACCGCCAGCCTCGCTGCCGAAACCGCCGTAGCGGCCGCCACTGCTGCTGCTGAAGCCGCCGCCGCCACCACCCTCGACGCCGGTGAACTTGGCCTTGTTGGCCCGCGCCTTTTTGCGCTCGGCGCGGATGCGGTCGACGTCGCTGAGCAGATCTGTCAGCTCCTTGGCGCGGTTGCGCACATTGATGCCCTGGTCCTTGCCGTTGGCGTCAATAAAGTGGAACTGGCGCAGCATCTTGAGCAGCGTCAGGTGCGAGCGCGCGTCGTCAATGACGCGCTCGGAGCCATGCTTGACGAGGAACTCGAGCAGCTGCAGCGACTTGTAGATCTGCCGCCACTCCTCGGCCGACTTTTCGGTGAAGCGCCGGTAGATCATGGGCATGATCTCGTTGAGCGTCTGGCTGTTCCGTGTCAGGAGGGTCGTGCGCGCCGTGTGGCCAGGGCCAGGGGTCCGTGGAGCAACACTTACTAGTTGAACGTGCCGTTGGCAATCTCCTGCATCACCGTCGACGACGCCCCCCAGGGCTCGTTATTCGTGGCCTCCCGCACCTTGGCCTCCATCTCCGTGTAGTTCATGACCGCTGCCCGCCCGTCAGCACGCATCCGCAACACCCGCCGTCCCCGGCCGCCAGCCCGCCGCTCCGCCGATGCCGCTCTCGCCAACTCTCACCATTTTGGACCTTTCGAACGCCGGCCTTGAGGTCGTACAGGGTCAGGTTCGAGACCGAGTCCTTGATGCTGCTGAAATCCATCGTGGACGCGATCGTCCCCGCCAGGACTGTTCTACACTGGACGCGGGTTCGTGGAGATGCGAAAAAAAGGGCAGAAGGTCAATTCCGCCGCCGGCCGTCAACAGGGTTGAAATGGACAACACGCAGCAGCAGGACCCCAAATTGCCTAACCGCAAAGTTTCCCCTTGCCAGTGGCTCTAGCTCCATGCGGTGATAAGTCATCATATAGTCACGTGACCAAGCACAACTTGAGCGATGGAACGTGTTGGATGCGAACGAGCAGCGTCATACGGAGTGCTCTGCACAGAATGCGGGCTTTTCTATGAATGAATTAGAACCGTGCCAGGCGCGCCGTTCTTTGGGATTGTGTTTCTGCCCGACGCCGCCGCCCCCGACCGCCTGTTCATGCCTTATGGCCTGAGGCCGTCATATAATTTCTACGGGTCCGCGGCACTCAGCAAATTCTTCTGGAGCTCACCGAGCTTCTTGCTGCCACCAACTGCTCTCGTCGACCGTCTCCCGCCCGTCCTTACGTGACTATATCTCCAGCCAAGCTTCCGAGCTCACCGCTTCTCTCACTCTCTCCTCCATTCATACTAGGTGCGTACTGCCAGGTAGCTGCTCGTGCAGGCCCAAGGGAAAATGTCTCTCCGTCATCATCAAACGATTGTCCTCAAGCCGCCACGGCCTGGACCTGGAGCATCTCTTCCCACTACCAGTCCTCCTTATCCCATGGCGAGACTGCCGTCATTGCATTGGCTTGTCGACAGCCCCTGACGACATGGACGAGGGGCTTTTCTATGGACGGCACAAAGCACCACAGAGCTCAATGTGTTCTCGGCTTTCTCACACCCCTTCCACCGGCCTCACACCCCCTGTCTTTTTCCTAAACCCCGCACATGCGCCGGCAGCTCCAGCGTTTTTTTTTTTTCAACAAGCCCTCCCGGTCCGCACTGCGCTCTTTTTTTCCACCGGACGAGAGGGGCAAAGTCAGCGGCAGTCGAAACGGAAAGCCCAAAAAGAAAAGGAGACAAAACCACGAAAAACGCCCCTACTAGCGTGATCATCATGAATGCAAGATCCCTTTGGGGCCGCCGGGCTGAAGCACGCCATGGAGCTTGCTTTTCTTGTTTCTGCGGCAGTGCCTTCTTTTTCTTCTGGACGGACGGACCTTTGCGGCATGTTCAGCCGACTCAGCAGGCACCAGCAGGCCGTGTGGCCGGCGTGTGGACAGGCATTAGCAGGCCAGTTTCCCCTTGCGTTTGGCCGCGACGACCGCAGGACTGTTTCGTTCGATGATGACGGAAGATGGACCCTGACGTGGGCTTTGGCGGGCTGTGATTGGCGTGGCCCGCTGTGGCTGTGGGGGGTTGGCTAGCTAACGCAATTCGTAGAGGGGTAACCACCGCTCGAACAGCAGGCGCCAAGCAACGAAAAAAACATGAAGGGCCCACTGGCAACCAGCATTCTCCGACCCCTCCTACCCCGCCAGAACTATATTTGTTCCGGCCCAGCTGCCCCTCGAGCATTCTCCTCGTTCCTCTCTTACTCTGCCACTCCGAGAGCTTCTCCTTCGTCTTTTATCCAACGTCCCACCACCCAATTCGCCTCGCGCAGCTTCGCTTCTTCCGCCACCATGTCTGCCCCTAACGTGTAAGCTTTGGTGGCCCCCGGCTTGCATGCTGATGGGGGTTTCATTTGCTTTTTTTCTCCAACGGCGCACCTCTTTTGCTGCTCTAGAGCTCCATTCTGACCTTTACTAGCTTTTTCAATGTCGAGTGGGAGGGCCCGGTCCTCGACGCCAACAACCGCAGCACGGGCTCTGTCAAGGGTATGTCTTGCCACGGCTTATCATCTTCTACTGTCTCCTAACTCGCCTAGCCCAGAGCGGCCGCATCGAGTTCAAGCTCTTTGACGATGTTGTCCCCAAGACCGCCGAGAACTTCCGCGAGCTCACCAAGCGCGAGAAGGGACAGGGTTACGTTGGCTCGTCCTTCCACCGCATCATCCCGGAGTTCATGCTCCAGGGTGGTGACTTCACCCGCGGCAACGGCACCGGCGGCCGCTCCATCTACGGCGAGAAGTTCCCCGACGAGAACTTCAAGCTGAAGCACGACCGCCCGTTCCTGCTGTCCATGGCCAACGCCGGCCCGAACACGTGAGTATCCGTTCCCAAAAAGCGTCGTGTCTGCCGTCCCGGGATCCTGACCTTCTGCAGCAACGGCTCGCAGTTCTTTGTCACGACCGTCGTCACCTCGTGGCTCGACAACCGGCACGTCGTGTTCGGCGAGGCTGTCGGCGCCGACTCGGTCCACACGATCAAGTCGCTCGAGGCCACTGGCTCGTCGCCCAACGGCACCATCCGCTACTCCAAGAAGCCCACCATTGTGAGCTGCGGTGTCGTGGCGTAAGCTGTTTACATCTTGCAAACAAAATGGGAAATAGAAATTCACGCTGGAAAGCGATGAATGCCACCTGGGCGGGACAAGAAAACTGTTCTTACTCATTCTCTCACAAAAAAATGACAGACGTGACAGACGCTTGAGGATTCAAGCAGCCGAAATTTTCCCCGTCGCAAACATGTGAATGCAATGCACGTCAAGAACCTCGTGGACCGCCACGAGTCTGTAGTATTCTACCTGTTCGAATGCCTCTCTATACGTCCATGATGCAATGCCCAGCCTGGTTTAAAACGCCTTGTCCTCTCACATAGCTCTCCCTTGCGCCTCTCTGCCTCACACATCCACCTCGGCACCGGCCTGGGCCAAAGGCGGCGGCGTAGCTTGCACGTCTTCGATGCCGAGCCAGCGGTTAAAGTACTCGCAGTTGGCCGGGCTGACAGGCCCGCCGTCCTCACAGAGATCAAAGACGGGACAGAGGCCGCACGGCGACTCGGTGAAGCCGTTGTGGATTGCCGGCGCACCCATGGGTGGCTGGGTCTGGCCAGGCGCAATAGCGCTGCCGCCATCCTCCTCGGACTGCAGGGACGAGCCGGTGCCGAGGCGCGAGGCGTTGAGGGCGCGGTAGCCCATGTCACGTGAGTTGGGCAATCGCACGGGCTCGAGCATGCCGTCGTAGACGAGCACGTCGACCAGCTGCTGAATGTCCGACTCGCCGAGCGTCGTGTTGGTCGTGATGCCGGCCTGCTCAATCAGCTCCGCAATCTGCCGCACCGTCGGGTACTCGGTGTAGCCGGCCGGCATGGGCAGGCGAACTTCATGGTGGCGGCGACCGCGTCGTGGTTGGCCGGCACTGGCGGTGCTGCCATTGGCGGCTGAGGAAGGCCCGTTGGAGGGCGCGTGGTCGTCGTCGCCCGCCGAGAGGGCATCCGCGCTGCGTTTTGTGCCACGGGGCGCCGCCTTACGGGCCGCCGTTCCTGCTGCCGCCTCCACGGCGCTGCCCCTGACGACGCCCTTTTTCGGCTGTCGTGCCTGTGTGCCGGCAGTGGTGTTGGCGGCACTGCTGCTGCTGCTGCCGCCGTGTCGGCTCAGGTAGGAGCTGCGGTTGCGGATCGAGTCAAAGACGATGCGCTGCAGCAGGTCGATAAAGGCCTCGTCAAAAGTGTCGTCGGTGTACCAGGGCCCGCCGGTGGCCCGCTCCGAGGGCCGCAGGGTGGCTTTGATGTACATTTTCTTGCCAATGTTCTCGACACTCTTCATGCTGCGGATGAAGCCCTTGGTCTCGAGGTGCTTGAGGCACTGCTTGAGCACGGATTCGTGCATGTTGAGGCGGTGCTTGAGGTTACGGGCCCAGATGCCGTCGGCGCCCGCGTCGTCAATGAGCTCGTACACCATGATCTGGTCCTGGTTGAGCTGTTTGTATCTGCGAAAGCGTGTTAGTGTGCCGCATAGCAAGGAGCAGGCCGATCAAGGCAGGGACAACGCACTTGGACGCATCCACGGGCGGACGGTACCGCCAGCATAGGCCAAAGCGAGCATCGTTCATGGCTTTGAAGAGAAAGTCCTGGCAGAGCCCCTGGATGACCTTCATGAGCATGACCAGGTTCTGCTCGGGGATGACGCCGAGGGCCAGCAGCTCCTTTTGGTTCCATAACCGGCTTTCGCTGCCATTTTCGACAACAGCCTGGTAGAGGGCATCGCGCAAGACTTCAATCTTGGTGGGATCTTCGCTGGCCGCGCGTGAGGCCGCCATCGCGGTGGTGGTGCTGGGAAATGGAGGGCGACGAGTCGAAGCTCCACGGTCGGCGCTGTGTCTCGTGGTCGCCTCCGCCGGGCTCGATTGCTGTTTCGTTCTTGAAGATCGTTTGTGTATATGGTCGCTATACCGTCGTCTGCACGGTTCGGCCGTGTTACTGGTCGTGGACGGGTTGTAGGAAAGCGCAAGCATATGACTCGCCGGAGAAAGGTTCTTGGGACAGGTTGGAAATATTTGTTTTTGGCGCTACGTGCTTAGCTTTTTTTTTCTGCCGCCTAGACTTGCCGCGCTGACTACCCCGCCGGTATGGCGGGTGACGGGATTGGCTGGTGTGGCTGACCGCCTTCCCGTTTGGTCGAGCTACAGCCGGACAAGAGAAAAAGAGAAACGGCAGCGAGGAGATGGCGATGTGTGTTCTTCGCACGCAGGGAAGCCGAAAAGCCTATCGATTTCTACGAACAATGCAATTGAAGACGGTCCAGCGCCTGGAGCTGCCTCCCGCAGCGGACATGCACGTCCACATGCGGCAAGGCGGGCTGATGAAGCTGGTGGCGCCGACGGTTGCGCAAGGCGGCGTGGACACGGCATTTGTGTAAGTCGAACCGTCGGGGAGGGCCGTGAAGGGAATGCTAATGAGATAGGATGCCTAACCTGGTACGAAGCGCTGCTATTGGTCAAGTGGTGAAATGTGGACTAACAGGCCGTCCAGGTTCCCCCTCTGACGTCGATTGAGCGGGTGAGAAAGCCGAGAGCCGAGAGCCATGGAACTGACCATGCAACCGAAACTAATTTATGATCAGGTGCTGGAGTACAAGAAGGAGCTCACGGCCATTGCGCCCGAGGTCAACTTTCTCATGTCACTGTTTGTGCGTACTGTCCAGCAGGAGGCCGTGGCGGAAACTGACCGTCTAGCTCCATGTCTCCATCACGCCCGAGGTGATTGCCAAGGCTGCGGCGGCCGGCATCACGGGCGTGAAGTTGTATCCGCAGGGCGTGACGACTAACTCGGATTCGGGCGTGTCTGATTTGAATGCCTTTTACGACACCTTTGCGGCCATGGAGAAGCACAACATGAGTATGATGACCTCTTGGATCCCTCTCGCTTCCGATGCTAATGGCAGTCCTCAACATCCACGGAGAGGTCCTGGAGACGCTGGCTCCGCCCAACACGACGCTGGAGGAGGCGTTCCTGCCGACGCTCAAGTCTCTCCACGAGCGCTTTCCAAAGCTCCGCATTGTGGTACGTGCTCCTTGCCGTCGTCGACTGGTCTGTCCGTATGCTCACACAACAGCTCGAGCATTGCACCACGGCCGCGGCTGTCGAGGCCGTCAAGGCCTGCGGGCCGACTGTCGGCGGTAAGTCAATTGCCCGGCGTGGATGGCTCGCGTCTAACGACCAGCTACCATTACCGCGCACCACCTCTACTTGACGCACCACGACGCCTGCTGCAACCCGTTTGCCTTTTGCAAGCCCATCCCCAAGAAGCCGACCGACCGGGACGTGCTCATCCAGACGATTGTCGAAGGCAACCCAAAGTTTTTCTTGTACGTCCGTCACGTCACCTGTCGCGTACAGCACTGACCCTACTCTTTTCTAGTGGCAGCGACAGCGCTCCCCATCTCCTCCACACCAAGACAGAGGCCGCGCCCGGCAAGTTCCCGGCTGGCGTCTTCACGCAGCCGTACGCGACGCAGCTCGTCCTGCTCGGCCTCGAGGAGGGCATTGCCCGCGGCGTCATCCGCGAGGCTGACGTGACGGAGGAGAAGCTGGCAGCCTTCCTGAGCCACAACGGGCGCCGCTTCTACCAGCTGCCCGAGACGGCAAGCACCAAGAAGATTGTGCTCGAGCGCAAGGGCGAGACGATTCCAAAGAGCATCTGCAGCGCCGACGGGTCGCTGGAGGTGGGCATCTCGCGGGAGGGCGTCGAGGTGTTTAGCCTGCGGTGGGCAGAAGTGTGAAGCCGAATATGGAATACGGAATCGAGCAAAATCTACAAAGAATTCCCAGATTGACCGACCCAAATTCTGCCTAGCTTTGCTGCTGCGGAAGCACAGTCCTTTGGGATTAGCCCTCACCGGCGTTTGCAGAATACGGCGCGTAGGGCTGGAAGCGGCTTCGTCGGAGGCTGTGCGTGAGCTTTTTTTGGCTGCTTCGTCCAAGATCCCCTCCCGAAATCCGACGACGTCATTCCAAGGCCGTGCTGCAAAGCCGTTGCAATGGCGTCGCGGCATGCGTCATGTTCTCCGTGAAGATCGTTGTCTATCAGCCAAATCTTCTTTCCCCTCTCTTTGTTGAGTAAGAATTGGGGACTGCAGGCCAAGCTTTGGCCCCAGGCAGCAGAGCCTTACCAGCCCTACCAAAGCTTAGTTCACGTTATACTTACGCTTAATTTCCGTCGGCTCACCTGCCTATTTAGGTGATAAGATTCGGCTTTCCACGGCTCCTCATTGGCCATGACGTGGGCCAAAACGCCTAAACACGCGGCTGAGCAACTCCTTCCCCTGAAGGTGGCTGTGGCCTACAGGGGCGGAAGTAGCGAACAGAGGCGAGATGAAGGGAAAGAGCCCCTCTTCGTCCGCTTTAAGGATCTGCTAGGACTTGGCGAAGGATTCATTATTTCAGCGAACGATCCTTCTACTCTGTAAGAATCGATCCTTCCGCTCCTTAAGAGGGACTTGTCCGACGTTTGCTTGGATCTGTTTCGCTCTATATCCCTTTGGACCCTTCTGTCGATTGCGGCGTCTGCTCTTTGTCTCCATTTCTCCTTTGCCATTTCCCGTGTACGATGGTGTCCCTGGGTTTCCTCTCGCTGGCCTTTTCGGCTGTCTGCGGCCTCGTGTCGGCCGCCGACCAGGCCGCCCCGATTGCGGTGCGCGACACGGCTGCAGGAAGCCCCGGCTTCCTCAATCTTCCGCTGTACCGGCGAGAAGTGCCGCCCGCTACTGGTATCCAGCGCCGCAGCAGTGACGTGGCCACGGCAGCCAACTTGTCCGACTTAACCTATCTGATTGAGCGTACGTGTGTCCGAGTCTGCGTTCCGTGTGCTCCGTGTCTCCGTGCTAACCCTTCGTCAGTCGACATAGGCACGCCCCCACAAACGGTGGCCTTGGTGATTGACACCGGCTCGAGTCTACTTTGGGTCAATCCGAACTGCTCTTCGGGCCTGTCTGATGAGCTGCTGGCGGTCTGCTACGACAGTATGTACTTCCCGTCGCGGTCAACAACGGCCAGAGACGGCGGCGGGAAAGTACGCCAGAACTATGGATTGGGAGACGTGTACCTCAACTACGTGTATGACACGATATCGGTTCCCGGGTCGGACAACTACACGGTCACGGACGTCAAGTTTGGCGTAGCCTATGCTAGCGACGACATGAGCACTGGTATCCTGGGCATTGGCTTTGGCAACGGTACGGAGAACGGAGGCACCAATGTCAGCACGCTCCTGCAGGAGCTGGTGGCACAGGGCGTTACGACGACGCAGGCTTTTAGCCTGGTGCTGGGCACGAGCAACACGACGGTGGATGAAGTGGGCGCGGACATGAGCGACGGGACCATCATCTTCAGCGGCGTGGACACGAAAAAGTTTAAGGGCCCGCTGGTCGCGCAGGACAACCTGGAGCCGCAGAACGGCGAGGACATGTGGCGATACTGGGTGCAGATGGACGCAATCACATACACGGACCGCGTGAAGAACACAACCGTCAAGATGTCCAACAGCAGCCTGCCCGTGATCCTCGACAGCGGCTCAACCATATCCTCTCTGCCCGAGCAGTTGGTTGAGGAGATGATCGCCGCGATGAAGGTCGACACGGAGACGGATGATGGCGTCACGGGGCTGTATTGCAACGCGACCAACGCCAACGTTACGTTTGACTTTCATTTTGGCGCGGTCAGCGTCAGCGTGCCGTTGTCGGATTTTGTGCGTCCAGTCGAGCAAGACGTCTGCGAGCTCGGCGTCGAGATTTCCAACTCGATTGCTATTCTCGGCGACAGCTTTCTGCGCTCTGCCTATGTCCTCTTTGACCAGGACAACCTCAAGATCTACATGGCCGAGGCCGCCGACTGCGGCTCCGACGTGCAGAGCCTGCCTAACACGACCACTACGTACAACTTTACGGGACAGTGCAACCAGTCCAACACGGAGCGGGTACAGGAGGGGTCGACGTCGACGTCGTCGTCTGCTACGGCCCTGTCGGCCTCGCTGACGACGGCCCTGCTGGTCTTTGTCGGCCTGCAGATGTTCATGGTGATGCTATGAGGCGGCCGCGGGCGGGTGCATGTAGGAGTGTGAAGGCATTTACGGGACGGCGCATGGTAGCATATTGGATTGCATTTGTAGGATTGAATACCATCTTCCACCATCCACGTCTGCTTACTTTCCCGGCCCGGCATACACCATGCCGTCGGTCGGCCGGCCCACGAGATTGTTCCACGCGTCGTAGAGCCAGTTGAGCCCATTAACCCAGGGATAGCGCCCCGAGGACAGCGGCAGACGGTCGCGGGCGCGCACCAGGTAGCCGGAGCTGTTGGGTAGGACGGGCTGGCGCGGCATGGTCGCACGGCAGTCGGGATCCATGGCTGGCAGTGCCATGGTGGCGCCGACGCTGCGCATGTGCCGGAGGACGGAGAGCACGGTGCGGAAGCGGGCGTCGACGCCGGGCAGCCAGGTGCCTTGGGTGTAGCCGATCAGGAGCGCGCTGTTGGGCACGCCCTCGACCATGCAGCTGCGCCAGACGAAGCGCTGGCTGATGTCGACGGGGCGGCCATCGACAATGGGCGCGCGATTGCCGAGGATCTCGACGTGGAGGCCGGTGGCTGTGACAATGGTGTCGGCGGCGAGGTCCTGACAGGCGTCGCTGCCCGGCACCCGCACGCGGAGCCCGTTCTGCGTCACCGTGTCGATCACGCCTGTGACAATGGTGCAGTTGGGCCGTCGCAGGGCCTGGAAAAAGTCGCCGTCGGGAGCCATGCAGAGCCGCTGTTCAAAGGGCGGGTAGCGCGGCGCAAAGTGCACGTCCACTGGGCAGTCGGGCGGCAGTTGAGCGGCCGTGAGGGCACGCAGCAGGCGGCGGCCGGCCCACGGGCAGCGCGTCAAAAAGAGAACAAACAGCTGCTCCACGATCACGTGGCGGTACCAGTCGAGGACGTCGGCCATATGGCGCGGCAGCCAGCGGCGCAGCGTACTCGTGAGGGGATCGCGGCGTGGCAGCGCCAGCACGTACGACGGGCTGCGCTGGAGGAGGGTGACGTGGGCGGCGCGGGCGGCGAGATGCGGCAACATGGTGACGGCCGTGGCGCCGGAGCCGACGAGGACGACGCGTTTGCCCGTGATGTGGTCGGGGCGGTCCGCCTTGCTCTTGTCGGTCTTGTCCACTCCCGCCTCGCTGTCCCAAAACTGCGGATGCAGCACTGTCCCGCCAAACCGCTCCAGACCCGGCAGCGCGGTCGCCTGGGCCTTTGTGTAGCTGTAGTACCCGCTGCAGTGCACGACCCATGCGGTGCGGTAGGACGGCAGGGGGGCCCCCGTCACGGCGTCTGCCACGTCGACGGTCCAGCACTGCGCCGCCGTCGACCAGCGGGCCTCTCCCACGCGCTGGTTGAAGCAGATGTGCTGGTCAATTCCCTGTGTGTGTGCGGCGTCGACGATATAGGCTTGGATCTGCGCGGCCGAGGCAAAGTCGGTGTCGTGCGGCCACGTGTGCCAGCGGAAGCGGTAGACGGCCGAGGCCGAGTCGGAGCGGGCGCCGGGGTACGTCCAGTACGACCAGGTGCCGCCGAGCTCGGCGCGGCTCTCAAGGATGAGGTAGCGCAGGCCGGGCTGTTGCTGCTGGAGCAAGTAGGCCGAGTTGATGCCGGTGATGCCGGCGCCAACGATGATCACGTCCCAGTCGGCCATGGCAGCAGGCGATTGGCGGAATCGGAGGGCTGGAGATCAAAGAAAGCGATGTGCAAGATTGTGATCGCCGAGGGCACAAGTAGACTCGAGAAGCAAGGAGATGCTCCATAAATGCGAATTCTGGGGCCAACGCGGAGAAGCGCACCTGCCTCGCCTGAACCTCGGCATCAGGCCATCTCCAAGATCGACAAATGAGAACACAAGCAACACAAAAATACAGCACCGGCTGCGACGTAAATTCATCGTGCGACATGAAAATCGCTCGTGCAGAGAGGCAGGAGCTGTGGATCATTTACCATTGTGGGAAAGTCTTTTGGGGGTGTTGTATCGTAAATGGAAGGCACGAAGGCACGATGCATCGTCACTCCCAGTTCTAACTCTCCTTTGACCAATTTCCCTCTTCTTTCCTGTTATCCTTTTTTATCTGTCCTCTTTAACGAAAGCTGAAGTGTATTCCTACGATCATGGCCACACTGAACACCTGTGTAGTACTCGCCGGACACGCAGCCCGGCTCTCCGTACTGGATCTAGCATGAACATGCTTTGGAACACAATGTCCAGGCTTGGTCCAACAACACCTTTGGTACAGTACAGGGCCACGTGGAAGATTGGGCCTTGGTCAAGGTGGACGAGCAACGAGTGCAAGCCGAAGCGCTGTTGACATTGAAGCATTTGACGCGGTGTTTCGGTCGAGATGCAACAGTTTCATTCTGATGACGTGACCTTTACCCGTTCTTCAATCCCCTACAGGAGGAGCCGGTGGTCACAGCACAAGAAGCTTTGCAACTGGCGGCGGCTGACGACAAAAGCTTCGTCTACCTCACTAGCTGCACTACATTCTTCTAGAGGGAATACTCTATGACGTGGATGCGGATGTTCGCGTCCAGTATGTCTGCCCTATCGAGGGAGCCAAAGCTGTCCGAGGCCGCATGCAGGTTGTTCCCAATGAGGCGAAAGCCACGACATCCTTTTCCAGCGATGGCGAAGCGGGCGAAGCCATGCGCCTTGGTTATGGACATGTTTTGGGATTTGTGTTTGCGAGCAACGGTCACGATGACAGCGGGTCGCCAGCCATGTTCATGACGCCGGCGGAGACCATGCGGCAAGACATTGCTCGCGCAACTGGGGCAGCCAATGTCCGGTTTGTGGTACAATAGCTCCGGGGCAGGTGAATGGAGCTCCACTCACACAGTGACTACCAACAGTTGGACCCGCCTCCTTGCGTCGTGCCGTTGAGCGAGACGGACGATTGGAGTCGGACAGATAGAACGGACGCCCATTCGACGGCCACTTCCAGCGGATGGCCCCCAAGCGGGCGGCGATCATGCCTCTGGCTGGTATAAATGTGTCTCATCCTTCTCTCCTTTTCTTCCTCTTCCTCTTCCCTTCTTTCGCACTCACACTTTGCTCTCCACCATGACGACCGCCGAGATGACGACCGCCGAGGTCTTTGACAGCGTCGGCCCGGCGTATGAGGACGCCTTCCACGGCCTCGCCACGCAGGAGGCGTCTCTCCGCTGGCTGCTCGAGCAGCTGCCCGCCACTGGCGCCCGCATTGTTGACGTGGGCTGCGGCACCGGTCGTCCTGTCGTCAGCACACTTGCGGCGGCCGGCCACGACGTCCTCGGCATTGACATTTCGCCCGCCATGCTTGCGGCGGCCCGCGATCGCGTGCCGGAGGCCCGGTTTGAGCAGCTCGACGCCCGCGACTTTGTTCGGCGGGAGGCGGCGGCCGGGTCGACGTCGTCCCCCTTCGACGCGGTCACCGTCTACTTTAGCCTCATTGCTGGCGTCAGCCAGCAGGACATTCGCGACATTTTGACCGGCCTGGCGGGCCTGCTGCGGCCCGGCGGCGCCTTTGTCTTTGCCACGGTGCCGCTGCCGGTCGAGCACTCGGCGATCAAGTGGATGGGCCGCCCCGTGACGGTGTCGAGTCTGGCGCCCGAGGACGCGCTGGCGACGCTGCGGGCGGCTGGCCTGACGGTGGTGCACCACGCGCAGACGACGTTTACGCCGCGCAGTGCCGAGGTGGGCATCTGCGGGCCGGAGGATGTCTGGGAGGAGCCGCACCTGTTTGTGTACGCCAGGAAGGAGTAGGCAGGAAGCGGGGGAAGTGTCGTCACCGGCATCAACACTGTGGCCACACAGCTCTGAGTAGGCAATCATCCTGTAGCGTCTCTGTACGCATCCTCCATCCATGCTATGATGCGTTCATATACAAACAAATCACCCCGTCCAACGCCAGAAATGCTCGTCTCGTCCGCTCGGTTCCCCCCTCGTCATGCCGATACCGGCCGCCGCACGCGGATCGACCGCAGCTTCAGGTTCATTGTAGGAATATCAAACTTGCGCGTCTTGGGATCCCAAAAGGCCTTGACCTCGATCAAGACGCGTCCCCGCGGCGCCTGCAGCTCGACCAAGCCGCTGATGCCGACACAGCCACTCGGCGGCAGCGGCTGCAGCGGCTGCCACTTCTTGGCCAGCTTGCGGCGGAACTCGAGCCAGGCGTCCTCGATGCTCGGCCGCAGCGAGTTGAAGGGGATCAGGTCCTTGGCGTTGGTCGGCTTGGCCGCGTCGCGGGCGGGTGTGCTCTCGACCTGCAGCGTGGGCGTCTTGGTCGCAGTGGCCGACGAGGCAGCGGCATCGGCGGTGGCAGTGGTGGTGGAGGTGGCGGTGGTCGTCGTTGTCGTCCCGTGGCGGCCGTCGGCCTCGTCCAGCTTCTTCTTGAGCAGGGCGGCCAGTGGATCGAGGGGCGGCGGCGCGTCGGGCATATCGTAGCCAAAGTAGCGGGCGACGGTCTGGACGTTTTGGCGCACGAGCGAGCCGACAAAGGCGGGCACGGCGTGGGCGACGGGCGTCGGCCAGAGGGCGCGCGAGATGCGCATCATGGTGGTGGCGTCAATCTCCATGCTGACGAGGGCGAGGCCGTCGGGCGAGAGCAGCAGGCCGTCGCGCAAGATCTTGGGCGGCGGGCGGTAGGGAAACTCAACGTCGAGCCAGTGCTTCCACGTCTTCATCGGGCGGCCGACGCGCTGGATCAGCACGGCGTTGCGGAGGGCGGCGCCCTCGACGGCCTGCAGCATGTCGGCGCGGATCGAGGCCTGCAGCGCGCGGTCGCGGGAGATGCGCACGTACTCGCGCCACTCGGCGTCGGTGCTCTTGTACGGTCGCGACTCGACCACCTTGGACGTGAAGGGAAACGGCAGAAAGATGGGCGCGCCGTCCTCCTCCATGTGCTTGGCCAGGGGCGGCCCGACGACGCTCGTGAGGTACTCGGCCCAACAGACGTACATGATGCTGGCGCCAATGGCAAAGTTTCTGACAGTCAGCATGGTCAGAGAGAGAGAGAGAGAGAGAGAGAGAGATCACGACGACAGTCGACAGCCTTACCGTATTCTTCCCCGCGTCTTGATCCGCACATGCTGGACAATGGTCCCGGGCGCGACCGCCGTGGCGGGTTTGCGGAATGCCAGCGCGGCCAGCGGGCCCCGGGCCCAGATGGAGCGCAGCATGGCGGACGTGTGGCAAAGGACCACCAGAGGATCGTGCAAGAGTCCGCGACGAGGCACACGAGCTAAAGAGCCACGAGCCGAAGAGCAAAACCGAGTCGGATGCGGCGGGCAAACGGACGCAGCGAGCAGCGCAGGAGCGGTTGTCGAGGCCGGCGAGTTCGAGGCGTGCCGGCTAGGTCGAGGCGATGCACGGCATCGGAAAAGAGGTGTGTCGGCAGAAGCAAGTTGTCGTCAGATGGTCGTGGTGGTGGTAAAGATACGTACTGTTTTGGCGTGTTAATTGCCTTGTGGGCTTCTGTATCTGTCAGGCACGCACTAGCGCTTCGGAGCAACAATGATCCAGCTCTAGCTATGGCTAGGCTGCGACAAGCCTCTTTGGGGCCCTTTTGCTGCGTCTTTTGTTTCTGCTCCATCCATTCCCGTCTGCCTCGACGCCCTTTCTCCATCACCCCCCATCGGCCCGGCGACGCACAAACACTCAATCGATCGATACCATGAAGTTCCTCGGCCTGGCCGTGGCTTCTCTGGCCAGCGCGGCCGTCGCGGCTGCCTCGACGGCGCCAGTCTATCTGCTGCGGAAGACGACGGACAGCGCGACGACCGCGACGCCTGCGACGCCCGCCCTTCCCCGACAGATTGTGCGCCAGATCCTGCTCCAGCGGACAGGCGCCGAGGCCAGCGGTTTCTTTGACAGCCTGCCGCAGGGCTACGACGTCGACGCGGCCCTCGACCTGCTGGATCGCTACGGTCTGCCGGCCGAAGCGCTCTTTTCGGAGCGCGAGGCGGCAGGTGCTGCTGCGGGAAAGCCGGCACAGCTTGTCGTGCTGCTGGAGGGCGTGCAGGATGCGCAGTTCGCCAAGCTGCAGGCGGCCCTCCCGGCGCCGCTGAGGCAGCCCAGCTTTGCCGTGGCCGATCCGCCGTCTCAGGCCGCCCATGAGCGGCTGGTGGCAAGCGAGCTGGCGCCGGCCGGCGTGACGGTGCACCGCACGGGTCTGCGGGCGGCGCTGGAGGCGGACACCCTGGGTGGGTACGTCGGGCTGTTTGACGTGGCCAAGGTGAGCTTTTTTGTCTTGTCCTTTGCATCCCCCTTTCCCCTTTTCGTTCCTCTGACAGACAGGACGCGGACGTGCTGGCCGCCCTCGTGGAGTACATGGCGCCGCTCGTGGATCGCGTGGAGACGGGCGACTTTGAGGTCACGCTGGTGTTGCTGCTCGAGAGCAGCCGCGCGTCCAAGCTGGCGCACTGGACGACCAAGGGACAACGGACGCCGAGCGCGGAGCTGCACGCGCGGACGGCCGCGTCCGAGGCCGTCATGGTGGAGGCCACTGAGGAGACGTCCGAGACGACCGAGACCAGCGAGCCCTCATCGTTTGAGTGGGCGGCGACGGCGGCGACGGTGATTCCCGCGTGCTTCCAGTCGTTCAACTCGTGCGTGGCCCAGACCGGCAACTGCAGCGGCCACGGCGCGTGCTATGACAAGTACGCGTACAACAGCGGCGGCGCGCAGCGGGAGGGCGCACCGGCGGCAGCGTCATCGTGCTTTGTCTGCCACTGCTACTCGACGCTCAACCACGCCAACGACGAGACGAGCGGCCGCAGCACGACGCAGTGGGCCGGCGCCGTGTGCGAGAGAAAGGACATCAGCGCGCCGTTTTGGCTGCTGACGGGCTTCAGCGTGACGCTGGTCGGCGTGCTCAGCTTGGCTATTGGCATGCTCTTTAACGTGGGCGAGGAGAAGCTGCCGGGCGTGATTGGCGCGGGCGTGAGCCGGTCCAAGTAATTGCAGTGGCTTTGCGCGCACTGTTTGTCCGTTTTGTACAGTATAGCAAGAGCAGCATTGCCTGCACGGGGCGTTTATGTTTGAGAGTGTTTTTGTAATTTGTCATGTGATTGTGATTTGGTAGAATGCATCGATTTTTGTGAATACTTTCCGTGCTTCTTTCCTTGCTTCTTTCCGCTGTTTCCCGCATTCTTTCTATTGTTTCCGCCACCAACGCCATAACCAACGCCGTATGCTTTCAGAATCCATTCTCGCGCCGCACCGGCGTCCCGCCCAGACTCTCGAGCCCGCGCTCGGCCGGCAGAGGCGACTGTGTGACAAACGGCGATGTTGCTGCTGCTGCCGCCGAGCCGCGTTGCCCCAACGCGGCTCCGTACGTCTGCCCGGCTCGGTCGAGAATGGCCTGCACCTCGGCTTCGCGCGCCATAATGTCGGCCTTTTCCGCCGCCACCGCCGCCAGCTGCTGCCGCCGTTGCGCCGCCTCCGCCTCGAGCGCCTGCACCGTCCGCTGCATCCGCCCGAGACACTCGGCCAGGTCCGGCAGCGGCTGCATTTTCGGCAGCGCGCCCCGCTGGCCGTCGATTGCGTGGCTCTCGGCGGCCCGCTGCAGCCCGTCCATGCCGGCCCGTGTCTGCGCCGCATTGTACGCCGCCATGCGCTCGGCCTCGGAGTCGTCGTCCGGATCGCCAACACCAGCACCAGCACCAGCACCGATGCTCCCGTCCTCGGCCCCGTCGCCCTCGGCCGCCTGGATCAACGAGGCCATTTCCTGCTGCCGCCGCCGCCGCGCCGCGCGCTCCGCCTTGCGCCCGAGCGAGAGCCCGCCGTCCTCAACAAACTCGTCGTAGCCCTCGCCGAGGTCCTCGTCCTCACGCACGAGGCGCGACTCCTTCTTGGCCGTCTTGCCCGTCTGGGAGCCACCCACGGACAGCGAAATGTACCCGTTGGCGTCGTCGTCGTCGCTGCCGAGCGCCAGCGCGCCCTGCTCGAGCGCCCGCCGCGCCCGCCGGTCCTTGCGCTCCTGGATCTCCGTCTGGCTGAGCAAGTGGGCGGCTGCGGCCGGCGGCGCGGGCATGGCCAGGGCGCCGCCGGTGCCCAGGTCGGACGCGTCCACGACCAGGGCGCCCTCGAGCTCGGATGCGTCGAGCTGCATGCTGTCGTCGGCGGCGCTGGCGGCAGCGGCTTCCTCGCTCTTGTGCGGCGTGTTGGGCGTTGCACTTTGCAGCGCGGCGAGGTCCTCCTTGCTGTACCGCGGCCGGTCCTCGCTGTCGTCGTGGGCGCCGAGCGGCCGTGTGGGCAGCCGTCCGGACAGGGATTTGCGAAAGGCATTCGTCTCGAGCACGCGTTGGCCTAGCGCCGAGATGCCTGTCCGCCGCGGTGTCGTCACACCGGTCGGGCGGTCCTCGGCGGCCGTGCCCGCGTCCTCTGTGCTGCTGCTGACGCCAAAGGACATGCGCTTCTTGGACCGCGTCGAGCTCGCGCGGCTGACAGACGGACGGACGACTGCTGGGCCACTGTCGTCGCCGTCGTCGCCCTCTTGGGTGTCGTCGCCGTCGGGGGTGAGATCGGCGTCGTCGCGAATGTGTAGGCTGCGTCGCAGAGAGGAGTGCTTGCCCGGCCGCTTGCCGAAGCGAACGGGCACCAGCACCGGTGGTTCGGTCGAGGCGTCTGTGGACAAAAGCGCATCAGTCGGCTGTTGCTCCATCAGAACGAGGAAGAAGAGCGCATTGCTGCAAGTTACAAAAAAACGCAACGTACCGTCACTGGGGGCCGTCTCCGCCGCATCCTCGTCGGCAAAGGAGGATATCCGGCGCCCCTTGCGCTTGAACAGACTCATGGTGCACCGTGGCCAGGCGAAAAAGGGTGTCGGCTGGCAAGTGGTCGTCGCTACGAATGGTTGCGCTGTGGAAATTCGCCAGACGACGCGATAACTTTATCTCCACGTGACTAAGGCGTCTCCAGAGCAAGAATCGGTCGCGTCAGCTTTTGGGGCCTCCTCCGCCTCCTCACCTCTTTTGCTGTCCACCGCGCACTCCCACAATGGCTCCCGCGCAACCCGAGTTGAAAAAGGTATGTCTCTGTCGCGCTGCTAGGATCAAGGTGGACTGCTCCTGACTGACCCCCCCCCGCAGTACCTCGACAAGCGGCTGTTTGTCCAGCTCAACGGCAGCCGCAAAGTCATTGGCATTCTGCGTGGCTACGATGTAGGTGGTCCTGGGAGGACAATTTTGTGCTGCGGGCACTGCTAAAGGGAGAACAGGTCTTTCTGAACATTGTGCTGGACGAGGCGGTCGAGGAGAAGGATGGCGGCGAGAAGGTCAAAATCGGCATGGTGGTGCGTAACGGAAGAGACGACATGCTTTTTTGGCGGTACAAGAACTGACACCCCAGCAGGTCATCCGGGGCAACTCGATTGTGATGCTCGAGGCGCTGGAGAGAATCGGCGGCGACGACCGGAGACAGCAGCAATGAAGAGGGGGCTGGGAGGGCAAGGCGGAACCGGAGTTTCTGTACGGAATGATTCCCCAGGGGCGTTGGAACAAATACAAGACCATACGAAAGAGACCAAGGAGACCAAAAGGGCGAGAGGAAGTGGGACATGTGTCGCTACGAGAGGCAGGGTTGACTAAGCCGCTACGACCAGCCAAGGGCGACAGCATCCGTGATCTTGACGGATGCTGCGACGCCTGGCCGGCACTACGTCGTGCTAGTGGACAAGGAACTTCACGCGGACGGATGTCTTACCTGGTCATTGTGCAAGGCTGGGCGGCCCAATGTCAACGGCCTGGTTCGAAAGTTCAGTAACAAATCAATTCGCATGTGAAATGACAGGAAAGGAGCGTCTCCTACTTTGTGAACCCAAGACTGTCCAAAGCCAACACCATCCGACAGCCCAACGCTCAGTACCGGTGCCGCGTCGAGTAGTCTTTGGGGCTGACCACGAGACCGCGACCCTTTTTGGCGCCGCGGTAGACCGTCTCGATAATATCAATGAGCTCCTGCTTGTCCTCAATGACCCATTTGATCTTGTTGTTGTCGCCGGTGCCGAGATCGATCATCATGTGTTTGTTGCGCCAAAAGAACATGATGGTACAGGGGTCATAGAGTTCGTACACTGAGGAGTTAGCGAGAGCAAGCAAAGTGAAAAGGAAACCGAGCGTAGCGAGGATAAGAAAGCGAGGAAAGAAGAAAGCGAGGAAAGAAGAAAGCGAGCGAAGCGAGGAAACAACGCGAGGAGAAAAAAACACGTACTCTCATTAAAGTCGGCCACCTTTTGATTGTCGCAGACGTAAATGACGGCAAAGTTCTTGACCCGCGGCGCCACACGGGCGAGCACGTCGTCCTGGCGCATGCAGTCCGGGTCCGTGTTCTTGCCAAAGCGGATCACGACAACGCGGTCGGCCTCGGACAGGATGGCCTGATCGACGTGCCAGGCCTCCTTGAGCTGGGGGATAACAAGAGAGCCCATGGGCGGCGATGGCGATGTGGTCGAGAGGAGTCGAGGGCAAGTGGTCAGTGGTTAGGCAGCCGCAGAATTTGGCAGAATATCTATGAGATAGGTGAGCGGGGCGCAAGGCTGAACAGTAGTCACGTGTATTCGCCATATAGTGGATATCCACCATCGGTATTTACAACCACCGATTTGCGAGAGCACGTGATCTTGGAGCTGGGTATTTTGCTACAGGAAAAGCAAAGTAGAACACTCAACACTCTTGTCGTACGTTGTGCACACAACCACATTACAGCCCCTGCTCCTTGAGCAGATCGGTCAGCGGCCGCATCCCAAAAAAGTGGCCGGTGCCAGCAACGCGGTCCGGCACAGACCCAACGCGCTCGTACATGCGGCCCTCATAGGCCGAGAGGGCCGCGGCCACCTGTGCCGAGCGGTCGCCGGCCGGGCCGTCAAACACGTCCAGCAGGCCCTGGCACACATCGGCGGCGTCGAGGAACGCATTGTTGGCGCCGATGCCGCCGACGGGCGGCATCGGGTGGGCGGCGTCGCCAATGACCGTCACCGGGCCTGCCTCACTGGCGGTGGGTGTCGCGTCGGCCGGCAGCGGCTTCCAGGCGTCCGCAAGGCCGGCCGAGGTGCACGTCAGGAAGCGCAAGACGGTCGACAGGGCCACGTCGTCGCCCGCGTCATTGTCCACGACGGTGCGCAGCGACACGTGCCAGTCGCCCGTCAGGCGTCGCAGCGTGTCGGCCGCCGGCTCTGTGCCGGCGGCCTCGGCGCCAGGAAGGTCGCGGCGGAACAGCAGGACCCAGTACAGGTAGTCGGCCGGTACGACAACGTGCGACAGGGACGGCGCAGTCGTGGCGGCCGCGGCGGCGGCCGCGTCAAAGTGCATAATGTCGGTAAACAGCTTGATGTGGCTGTGCATGTCGTCGCCGGCGAGGCTGATGCCGTCGAGCAGCGCCGGGGCCACACGCGCCCGCAGCTCGGCCGTCAGCGGCGCCTTGCCGTACAGGCCGCGGCCCTCGGTGTCGACAATGGCGAGCGCGCGGTGGCGGCGCGCGGCGGTGTCGGTCGTCAGCAGCGACGTGCGCACGGCCGAGTAGACGCCGTCGGCGCCGATGAGGACGCTGCCGGTCTCGACAGAGCCGTCGGAAAAGTGCACGTGCACGCGACCGTCCTCGACGGCATAGTGTGTCAGTGCCCGGCCGTACGTCAACACGCCCTCCTCCTGCAGCCCCGTCAGCAGCAGGTTGCGCAGCACCGCCCGGTCGGCATTGTACTGGCGGCCCGTGTACTGCGGCGGCGCCATGCCGGGACTGCCTCCGGGGCCGCCTCCGGGCGGCCGCTTCCACGCCGTCAAAACACCAGTGTGCAGGTCTGGATGCAACTTTGAGGGACCGCCTGACTTGTCGATAATCGGAGCCGACGTGGCCTCGAAGGCGGCCCACAGAGCATCGGGCAGGAGGCTGCGCAGCGCAGCAGCACCGAGCGGGTTGATGCGCACGCGGTAGCCCTGGGACCGCAGAGTCGGGCTGCCGTCCGTTTCAAAGACGTGAAAGGCCGGCACGGACGCGTTGAGCGCAGCGGCACGGCGCAGACCCTGGGCGATTGCGAGGCCGGCGAGGCCGGCGCCGACGATGAGAATGCGGTCGGTCATGGTGATGCAGGAGAAGCGTGGGGAGAGTGGTTGGAAGGAAAGAGGAAAGAGACAAGATTACAACAACATATACTGGCGCGGGACGGTCGAGATTGCGCCGTCTGACTCGTCCGATTCTGCCAGGCACCGATTGGTGGAGCCCTTGCCGTAGCGCCGATCGGCACACGGCGCCAAGGCGGGCCGACACTCTTTGCAGTTAGGACGGCGTCGGCGCACTTCGCTCCGTCTCACCCTGTCGTCGGCACCCACTGCAGGCTGTCCAGCCACAGGCCGGCGTCCAGGTCGTCAAACATCTCGTTGACCCATGGGCTGTTGCAGTCAAAGGTGCCCGTGGCCATGGGCAACACGGCGGTGGCATCCTCCGCGCCGAGACCGGGGTCAAAGGAGAGGTCTGGAAGTGGCTGCTGCTGCTGCTGCTGCTGCTGCTGCCGTTGTTGTTGCTGTTGCTGCTGCTGTTGGGACGGCGGTGACGACGGGCCTATGCCGCCTGTTTTCTGCTTGGGATTTCCTCCTGAGCTTCCTCCGGCGCCCCCTGGACTGTCGTCCCCTGCTAGACCTCCTCCTCCTTGCCCGGCCAGCCCCAGCTCGTCCGCATGTCGCAGCAGCTTTGACCGCATAATGGCAATCTTGCGAGCCGTCAAGTCCCAAATGTTCAAGCCGCGTCCGACCGAGTCGCCAAAGCGCGCCGCGCCCGCTGTGCGTATCTGCACATTCGACTGCTCAAACCGCTCGCCCAGCAACACCAGCACGGCCGCAATGTCTATCAGCAGGCCAGGCTGATGCCGCAGCGTGTCGCGCATCTGGGCTAGCGCGGCCTGCAGCTTGGGGTCGCTGCTGATCTCGCGCGCTTCGAGGCCGGCAAAGGGGGGACAGAGCGGCATCGAGAGGGCCGACACGGCGGGCACCGGAGGAGCCACCGGAGGAGTCATCGCTGTCGCCAACACGCCCTGGCCGGGCACCCACCGGTTGCTGGGGTCCTGGGGAAGAGTGGCCACGGACACGACGATGCCTGGCACGCTCTCGCGCTCGCCCGGCCGCACGTAGCCGACCAGGCGCGCCCAGCGGCTCAGCATTGTGATGCCATAGATCAGCTGCACACACATAGGAATCGGCACCCAGAGGTAGTGCTCGACGGCGATGGAGAACCACTGGTCGAACCAGCCACGCAGCGCGTCGTGGGCGCGGTACAGCGCGTCGAGGCCGCTCGGCGCGCCGACCGTAAAGTCGCTCGCAAAGCGCTGCAGCAGGGCCGCGTCGAGCAGCGGTGGCTCGTACAGCCGCAAACGGATCGTCGCAACCTGGTTGGCAATCAGATTGTCGCCCCGGAGCGCCGCTGACATGCCGCCGCACAGCCGGTCCAGCTCGCTCTGAAAGGCCTGCTGATACGCCGTCGGCGGCGCGCGCACGCAGCCGGCCATGTCGTCCTCGCCGTCCTCGGGCCGGTTCATGCGCGCCACTTTGTCGGCCAGCCGCTGCAGCCGCACCTGCGTGACCAGGTACTCGTCCGAGGCGTACTCGGGCGCCGCCGCCAGCTCGTCCAGACACTGGCGCGCATAGGGCGAGAAGCGCATCGTCTCGACCTTTTGGAAGCCCAGCGCCAGGCACGACGACATGTACCAGTAGCCCAGCAGCACCCGCCGCTCCTCGTGTGTGCGCGGCGTCGGCACGTTGGGATGCAGCACCATCAGCTGCGTGCGCTCGGCAATGCGCGGCGCCCGGCTCAGGCCCAGGTCGGCCATCATGCTGATGCCCAGGAATAGCAGGTTGTTGAGCTGCGCGTGCATCATGCAGTGGTGGTGGTACCAGCCGATCACCACCAGCAGTCCCTGCACCAGGTCCAGCGACCGCTCCGACCGCAGCACCACGTACTCGGCCACGTGCCGGATCAGCCGATACATGGCGCCCTGCATGTACCGTGTATTGTGCACCGACGCCACCACGCGGATTGCCATCATCAGAAACGGCCGTTCGGCCGCCAGCGTTGCCGCTGCCGTGTCCGCCGTCACCACCACAAACGGGTACTGCGGAAAGGCATGGGTCCGGTAGTGGTCCAGCAGCTCCTCGTCCGTCTCCACCACCGTCGTCACCACGTCGCCCGTCTCCGGCCGGCAGATGCACGTTGGCGGTGCAAACGAGTTGTACGACGCCGGGATCGTCGCTTCGGCCGGCAGCCACGGGCTAGCGGCCGTCTCCCGTCGCGTCGTCTGTGGTGACCGAGGCGAAGCCGAGTGCGATATCGTCGTCGGCGCCGTGTAGGGCGACCCGTCCGCCACGGGCAGCGTGTTGTTCAGCTCGCCCGAGGCCCGCAGCAAGTCCACCAGGCCGTTGAGACGCTCCTCGAGCTGCGCCGTTTTGCTGTGTTGTCAGCAAGCTGTTTGAAAGCGGACTTTATCTTCTCCGGCCTCTCCGCTCGGCAGTGGCCAGCCCGTACGTACGACGTCTTGCTTGTGCGCTTTTTGCGCGGCCGGTGTACCTGCTCGACGCAATTCTTGTACAGCCGTTCACACCTGTTTGTCATGCTGTCAGCCGCGCTCCAGCCACCTGGCCGCCGCCGCTCTAGTCGACGTACCTGTCGCACTTTGCGTCCGGATCCTCGTTTCTGCGGATGCATTTGGCCTTAGCCGATGCACACATGGCGCATGCAGCCCCCCATTTTGCTGTCGTTTTCGCCGTATCGTCCATCGCATCGTGTGGTCCCCGACGGACTTTTGCGAAGCTGGCGATCCACCGTCTTTGTATGCAGAGGCCCGTCGGCGCTTTTGCGCCGATTTGACCGTGCTTACTGTGGCGACGGGCGGACTTTGGCCAATCTCCGGACACGAGTACAAAGTCACTGTAGGCAGAATCGTAAGACGTTAATGAAGCAATGCTGATTCGAGTTGAAGAAGTAGCAATTGTTAGCAGAGCACAATCAGAATGGGTAGACAACTATGACCAAAACAAAAATAAAGAATGAGAAAGACCAATTGCTTACCGCCACACCTTCTTCTCCTCCCGGTGGCCGCTCACTCTCCGCTGGCTGTCAGTCGCGCTCGAGTGGCTCGGCCGCCGCGAGGACGTGCCTGGCGAACTACCTGTGCTGAAGCCGGCGCTGCGCATCCGACTCGCCAAGAGCCTGGGCCAGAGCCAAAGCTGCTTGCACCACCAGATCCACCGGATCCACCACTCGCCCGAACCGCCGCTCCACGGCTGCCAGACACTGGGCGACAGTGCTGACATCGCCCAGCGGCAGCAGCATTGGCTTGCAGCCGACGAGCCAGGCGGACCTGCTCGTCATGGAACTCTCGAGAGCCCGACGCGCGGATCCAACTGCGAAATAGAGTTTGGCAGGCATCGCGGTCCGTCTCCACGGGCTCGGGCAGCAGCGCGCGAAGTCGGGGCTCGCAGCGCCGCCAAGTCGCGTGGGCAACGTCAAATGGGTAGGGAGATTTGCCGTTGCCGAGAGTGAGGTTCCGAATGCCGAACTCTGGGCGGCGCTCGAGCGAGTTGGCCATGACCAGGGGAAGCGTACGTCCCAGGGCCACGTCGAGCGGCGAGAGGTCGCTGTTGTTGTCCACGCGCAGGTTGAGCACGTGCTTGCAAAATGGCGCCACGCCGTTGCCCGTCCAGTTCACCACATCCGTGAGGCGGTTGACGAGTCCCTTTGCCTCGCGGCACAGTCGCTCCAGCTCCAGTTCCACGTCCTCCGCCCTGACCTTGCCAAGATAGTCCCCGTACAGCTGTCGATCTAAGGCGTATTGCTGGCGCACGCCCTCGTCGACTGCCATACCGAAGCGAAGCTCCAGCAGCTTCACCGTGCGCGAGGTGGTCGCAAAGGCCTCCCGCACCCCCACGAAGCTGGCAATGCCCGGCGCGCCCAGCGCGGCCGGCTTGCCCTTTGCCCGGAACACCTCCCACTCTGCGCGCTCCTGCTTCGTCATCACCACCAGCTCGCTGCGCCCCATCATCAGCTCATCCATCGACGCCTCTTCCCGTTGAGATGCCTGCAACGCCTGCGAAATAAGCTCCTCCATATCGCTCGCCTTCTCTGCCGTGTCAATCAGTTGCTGGTGCTTTCCTTTGGTAATAGTCACCCTAGCTGCTGCGCGCAGGCAGTCCAAGGGCCGCCGGTGCATGGCGGCGGCGCCGTCGTCTGGGCGGGACGTGCGAAGGGAAGAACCAGAAACGTACCGGCTGTTTGCCCCGTCGGTGGCCTTGGAGGCCGGGGTCTTCTTCTGCATCCAGGACGGCATCTTGAATATGTTGGTGGTTGTAGCGAGGGGGGGGGTGATTCAAAATGCGATATGAGATGCAGAAGGTGTCGTGATGGTTGAGTGGGTGTTTTGTGTTGTTGCCTGGAGAAAAGAAATATGTCGTTTGAGGGACTCGTCATCCTCCTTATAGCCTGTCCCCGAGAAGTGACAGTGTTCATGAATTGGCTGGACACGATGAGTTGCGGCTTCTTCCGAGTGTTTTGCTGTTGTGAGGGTCTTGTTCAGGATCTTTTTTGTCTAAATACAATAGCGTTGTTCAGAGTGATGGAAGACGAAGAAAGAATTGAAATGAAAAGAAATGGTGCTCTTGTATCACTAGGCCATCATCAACTTCAAGAAAGGGCCCATCGTCTGAACAGGACTATTTGCAAAAAGCAGTCATATTCGATTCTCTGTTTCATCAGTGGGCTCTTTCCCGTCGACGTCTGACTAGATGTGCAAATGGGTCGCAAAAGGCGACAAAGTCTTTTGTGGTATGAAAGACGGCAATGTGGAAATGCTTGTAATGTATGACGGAAGGGTTACACGCCAAAAGCCAAACGGCCCACAATGGCGCACACTAAATCGCGGGTAGCCACTCGGTTGCGCCTTCCTTGCCGGCGTCTATCAGGGTGGATCGATCTTACCGGCTTTCTCCGTTTCGAGCAGCATCGAAAATATCACCAGATTCGGCTGTACTTGTGTAATCAGCCTAGGCGGTTTCTTTCCCCCTCTTCCCTAGGCACGTTTGCATTCTCTCTTGTTCATCTCGTCCTCCTTCCCTCCTCCGCATCATGACCTCCAAAACCAGCCGCATCGTCATTGTCGGCGGCGGCACGTTTGGCCTCTCTACCGCGTACCACCTTGCCCGTGCTGGCTACTCGACCGTCACTGTGCTGGAAATGGGCACCGTGATCCCAGCGCCGCAATCGGCCGCCAACGACATCAACAAGATTGTCCGCGCCGAGTATATTGATCCTTTTTACTCGGACCTCGCTCTCGATGCCATGGCGGCCTGGGCCACTGATCCAGTCTTTGCCCCGCACTACCACCAGACTGGCTACCTGCTCGGTGTGTCGGGTGCTGCCCCCGAGACCGGGCGCCGCACCCTCGCCCTTCAGCTCGAGAGCCTGCAGCACCACCCCGCCTGGGCCGGCCAGATCTCGCTCGTCCGCTCACCCGCGGACTTGCACCGTGTTGCTCCCGCTTACGACGGACCCATGCCTGGCTGGACCGGCTACTTTAATGCGTTTGCCGGCTATGCCCACTCGGCCAACGCCTTGCGGTCTATCCACAAGGCCGTGCTCGCTCTGGGCGTGCAGGTCGTCCTCGGCGCGGAGGCCGTGGAGCTCCTCTACGCGCCCGAGGCCGGAGCGTCGGGGAAGAAACGCTGCGTCGGTGTCCGGACCACGGCCGACACCTACCCTGCCGACGCTGTCGTCCTCACCCTCGGTGCCAACCTCGGCCGGCTGTTGCCCGCCGTGGACCAGCAGATTGTCGCCAAGGCCTGGGCGCTCGCCCACATTCAGCTGACGCCTCACGAGGCGGCGCGCCTGCGCGGCATTCCCGTCACGTTTATGCGCGACCTCGGCTTCTTTTTCGAGCCCGAACCTGGCACGGGTCTATTCAAGGTCGCCGCCGAGGGCGCCGGCTTCTCCAACTTTGATCCCGTCCTTGGCCTGTCCGTTGGCGCCTCAGTCGAGGACAGCGCAGTGTTGCCGCCGGCCGCCGAGGCCAAGATGCGCCGGTTGCTGGCCCAGGCACTGCCCAGCCTCGCGGAACGCCCCTTTCTCGACGGCCATCTTTGCTGGTGTGCCGACGCGGCGGGCCAGGACTATGTTATTGACAATGTGCCCGGCACGGACGGCCTCGTTGTTGTCACGGGCGACTCGGGTCACGGCTTCAAGATGCTGCCCGTGGCCGGCAAGTGGATCATGGAGGTGCTCGAAAAAGGCCGCCAGGACTTGCCGCGGTGGCAGTGGAAGGCCGGCTCGGATGCGAATAGCGAAGACAAGCACCGATCTGGCGCGATGGTGGATCTCAAGGAAATCAAAGCGCAATTAAACGTACAAAGTAGCTAGTAGAAAAGGCTCCAATGAACAAACGGTACATCCAATTTGCATCCACATTACATAAAACCCCTCAATCGATGACGATAACTCTTGTTGGCTGTGCATTCTCTTTACCATCGTGAGCTGCTAATGGTTTCTGCTGCTGCGGCGCCGGCGCTGTCTGCACGCTCTGCTGCACCACTCCTCCCAGCGGCTGCCTCGTCTGTCCTTCAATGGCGACGTGCGCCGATGTTGCGCAAAACTCGGTAGAATCGCCCAACTTGCTGCAGCAGCTCCAATTGTAGCCGTCGGGGTGCTCCTTGCGCATCCAGTCCGAGTCCATGTCACCAAAGCCAGGATCATGATCAGCCCAATAGTCGCCGTCAAAGTCGGGCTCCATGGTGCCAGGATGGTAATGGCACGCCGTGTCGGGGTTGTCATTGTCCATGTAAATGTTGTAGCACTACTTGCACGCGAGTACGGCGCCCTTGGTGGCTGGTTTCTGCGCGACAGACGCACGAGGCGTCGACTGTCCAACGGATGTGTCGCGACAGTTTGCAAGACGCGGTCTCATCGCCGCCGACATGGCGTATGTTGTCCTTGGAGTCCTCCGTGTTCCCTCTTTCGCTCTCGTCTTGGTAGAAATACGCATTGTCCGGGTTGTCGTCTTCGGTAAAGATGCCGTGGCAATTTTTGCAGACTAGCATGCCGTCGCTTTCCTCCTCGCTCTCTAAAGTCTCCGGCTCTGACTGTGTAGACCGCTGCCGCTTCTGCCCAAACACAGCCTCGTGTGCCGATGTCGTACAAGGCTGGCTGTCGCCCGGCTTATCGCAGCAGTCCCAAATGAGGCCCTTGGGAAACTCCTGTCGGTTCTCCTCCGTGTCAATTGGGCCGTGGCAGTCCTCATCGTGATCGCACCAAGCATCCGCGTCATCGTCAACGTCCAGATTGCCTGGGTGGTAGTGGCAGGCCGTCCTCGGGTTGTCGTCCTCTGTGAAGATGTTCTTGCAGTTTTTGCAGAATAGCACCTTACCCTCCCTCTCCTTGCGCCTTACCCTCCCTCTCCTTGCGCCTTACCCTCCCTCTCCTTGCGCCTTACCCTCCCTCTCCTTGCGCCTTACCCTCCCTCTCCTTGCGCCTTACCCTCCCTCTCCTTGCGCCTTACCCTCCCTCTCCTTGCGCCTTACCCTCCCTCTCCTTGCGCCTTACCCTCCCTCTCCTTGCGCCTTACCCTCCCTCTCCTTGCGCCTTACCCTCCCTCTCCTTGCGCCTTACCCTCCCTCTCCTTGCGCTTCTTTCCCTGCACGGTCTGTTGTGTCTCCTCGAGCGCCCATTTCCGCTCCGTCGCCTCAAAACTTGTCAATTAGCTCCTCGGCATCGACACCAAATTGCTCGCATAGTGCAATCAGCACCAGGCGGGCGGTTTTCTCGGGCAAAAACTTGCGATGCGGTCCGTGGGAGAGTTGTGAAAATGGGTGTGTTAATCTCATCACCGCGTTGCGCGTCGCGCTGCGATGAGATCACCAATTGCCATGTTAATAGTGCGTATACAGTGCGTATATATATATATTATATCCAACTGTCTTAACTGTGCAATGGTCATCTAGGTACGCGAGAGCCCCGACGTTGCCCACGCAGAAGTTTGTCGCCTTGCATTGCCACGACTCGGCGTCCCAGTTTTTGATACTTTGATCGTACGACGTAGACACCATGGCCTTGCCATCTGGCGACAACGCGAGGACTGTATCGGATGAGTCGTGGCCCGGCAGTTGCGTCCAGAGCTGCCACGATTCGATGTCGTGGAAAGAGTCAACGGATTTCTCAAGAAAAAAACGAGTTACGGCAGGAAAGACGACACTTAGCCCTCTTAAAGTGACGATGAGTTACAAGGAGATCTTGTGCAGCATTTCATTGCCTCTTGGCTGTTTGAAAATTACCACGCGAACCAATAAAAAATCATGAAGACCATCAGGTATTCAAAGGTTCCAACTCGTCACAGTCCTTTGGCTGATCAATTACCCGTTTTCCCTTGAAGACAATTGCAGTTGGATATTGTGTCTGTTGGTAGAACCCACTTCGTGTTTAACGGCCGCTAACGGTCCCCTAAATGAGTCGCGGGCCTTCCCGCCACGGTCGCTGCTGCCTAGCGCCTGTACCGGCCGACGACCGCGATGCGCGGATCTTGAGATGCTTTCCACTCGCCCATTAGCGATAAGATCCTTTAAGGAGATGGTTGCTTGCTCTATGTGATTAGTCTGTATGGTCCACGACCACTAAAGTAAGGGTTGTCGGCCTTCCGTGCGAATTTGTGATATTCTAGTCCAGGCTGCCATGCGGATGCATCGTGTAAAGAGTGGGATGAGAGAAAGAGAGGTAAAGACAGCGTGGGGGGCTATTGTCGACGCACGTTAAGTAGAAGGCAGATATTTTAGACTGGGCATTGTATCATTGGGCAGACGAACGACCTATTGTGTTCTAGTCACCATCTCTGCTCCTTCACTGCTGGCTTTGTTTCCAGTAAGGGCATCGTCAAACTTCACAATGAAGCACATGTTAAAGCCGCCGGCGAACTTGCCAACCACGCGACACGGTACGCCGCCGCCCTGGATCCGCGTGGCGAGCGCGCAGACGGCGTCTTGATCGACAGATTCGTAAAACGCCTTTTGATTGGTCTCATCCTGGTCTTCTGTGGTGAGGTTGTAACCGCGGGCATCGAGTCGTCGTTTATGACCCTCGGCGATGCGCTCGGCCACGGTGAGCGCCAGATCCGGTATTTGTCGCTGTCGCGGCAACAGCCTGGGCCCTGGCCAGCCAAACAGACGGCCGGCTACGGAGACGAGGCCCATGGCGACGGCGAAGCACGTCATGTGCCATCGCCCGAAAAGCATTGAAAAGAAAGACGGTATTGTTGTCATTGCTGTAAAGCGCCGAATGTGCAGCGAGGGCAAAGGAGGGCAGGTTTGGACCTGGGATGCTGTCTTCGGGATGTAGCTTTCAGGTGTAATGGCAGATGGTTGGTCATCGTTGCGTCGGGAAATTGTTGTTCCGTACGGTCCAGGCCTGCCGGGCGCAACAGTCGTATTTCTAGGCCTTACAGGGGATAAGCGCACTGAATCGTTCAGAGCAGAGTGGCATTAAAAGAAAGTCACAGCAAGAGCGATTCTCTTCTAAATAGGGGTAAAAGAAAACAAACGTACCCCGGGAAAGAGCGGTCCAATTCTCATCTAATAACACGCTGCCACCCCCCGCCCCGTATTATCCAGGATGAGTGCGACTGAAGCCATCTCGTTATGGTCGCCGAACTCGAAGTCGCTTGGACGTTTCCCGAACTACCAGATTTCTCATTAATCTCGCATATGGCACAAAATAATATAACTGCTCGGCCACCCTCCGGACGGGGCGTAGCGGGGATCCCTCTGCTGTGCACGATAATCGGACTGGACTATATTGTATGTCGCGAATTGAATACTGCTTTCCCCCTTTGCCGTGCTCGTAGGACCCAAACGATGCGTGACCTTGCACCACACCGCAGCGCACAGAACTGGGACCAGGGCCGCGGAAGATGGGCAACACCTCGGCGCCTCTTATTGGTCCAAACATTTCATTTCTCGGAACAGTACAGCCAACACGGCAGTAGCCTCGTTCGCTGCTGCCAAAACGCAGCGCCGTTTGCCAGAAAGCCTTTTCATGTGCCCAAAGATCCCAACGCCGCCCATTTGCCCGCCTAGATCGACCAGCACAGAATGCGAATTACTGGTTTAACTAGGGGAGAGCGGACAGGATCCCGTGTTCTCCAGTATCTATGGCCGTACGTGAAAGGAGTCGTGAACCCGAGAATTGTATACACCGTGCTCACCGGTTCGTCAGGCCCATGAGAAATTCTGGGTACCGCGTGCCCTTGACCTCGAACTTGCTGATAATCTCGTCGACAGCCGCCATCTCAGCGTCCGTCAGCTCAATGACGGCCAAATTCTCCTCCAGCCGCTCAACAGTCGTCGTGCCGGGCAGCGGGATGATGACGGGCATGCCTGGCCGACGGGACAGGCAGCGGACCCAGTTGATGGCGAACTGGCTGGTCTCGCAGCCACGGGCCGCGGCCAGTTTTTCAATCTGCCCGACCAGCTGCAGGTTCGTCGGCAGGTTCTCGGGCGAGAAACGAGGGAACATTTTGGCAATGTGGTTAAGACTGTCGTGGTCCTTGATGTGGCCGGTGAGAAGGCCACGGCCGAGGGGAGAGTATCTGACAGTCAGACGGTGGCACAAACAAGAGAAGTGGACAAAATCAAAGATGCAAGGACGTACGCAACAATCGGAATGTTATGCTCGGCACAGGCGGCAGCCACGCCGTTGGCCAGAATGTCGGGCGTCAGGATGCTTAGCTCCACCTCCACGGCCGCAATAGGCGCAATCTTGGCGACACGGTGAATCGTCTCGGCGCGCACCTCGGACAGAGCTAGATGGCCAATGGCACCCTCACGCACGAGCTCCTGCAGGGCTTCGACGGTCGTCTCCCAGGGCGTCTCGGCGTCGTGGCGGCCGAGCTCAAACAGGTCGATCGCCTTGCGGCCCTGGAGCTGGGCGGCGCAGTCGAGGGCGGAGCGGCGCACGTTGGCCCGTGAGCTGTCAAAATGAAAGGTGCACGGCTTGTCGGCGCCGCCCTTGATGCTGAGGACGACCTTGCTACCATCGTCGGGGTAGCGGGCAAAGTACTTTTCCAGCAGGACGAGACTGTTGGCGTTCTCGGGGCCGTAGAACTCGCCGCCATTCCAAAAGAAGGCGCCGCGGCCAATGGCAGCCCTCAGCACGGCAAAGGCTTGCTCATCCGACAGGCCGTTGCCAGGGCGCGTGAGGCCTGGTAGAGGTGAGAACTTGACTTTCGAGGAGTTGCACAAGAAAGAGACCGGTCCACGTACTCATCAGGCCAACGCCAATAGGCCCGACTTCTTTTCCAATGAGCTGGACCATGTTGTCTGTCGCCTGTTGTCTGTTGTATTCGTCTTTGATCCGTCGAGCTGCTCTGTCCATGTTGGTTTTTGAACAGCTTCCTCTTATACTGACGTCAGGACGCCTAAAATGGGCTAATCCTTGGCCAGGGCTGCCCCAGGCCTAGATCTCTGGACTTAGCGGAGTTACAACCATGCAAAAGGCGATGGCAGCCCTGCGACGTGCATCTGCACATCTCGTCAGTGTCCGGAATTAACGAGTGCGACGGCATCTTCAGCGGCCGACTGCCGACGGCAAGTGAACGCGAACGGATTTAGCGACGGTTGTCGCGAGGCAGAGCAACGCAGATGAAGTTTCCTGAGCGAATACACGGACCAAAATAGATTGACAAGATAGAGCCGCCTGAAAGACTTGCTGGCATTACGTTATGCTTCGTTCTCCTCCCGCTGTCATGCTGCCCCCAAAAACTCTAGCGCCCGGCGCAGCTCCCGGACTGCAGTCGTCACGTCCTCGAAATTGAGCGCCGAAATCGCCCATTTGGCGTGCTTCTGCGCATTGGCCATAGCCGCCTCGTCCACCTCGCCCGTTACCGGCGCCGGCGCCGGGGGTGATGTGGCTGCCGGAGACCACGCCGGCCGAGCAGGCGGTGCTCTAGACACGTAGTTTGGCTGGACGGGCGGCTGTGGTTTCGGCTGCAACGCCGGTGCCGGTGCCGGTGCTGGTGCCGGCGCCGGTGCCTGGTAGAATGGATCCGGATCGGGAAGAGATGGCGCCGAAGGGGCTGACGGCAGGACTGTGGGCGGCGAAGGCGGCGATGCTGGTGAAACTGACGACGGTGGCGATGGCTGGAAGGGCGTACTGTTGGAAGCCTTGGCGGCCGGGTCAAAGGACGGCACCGACGGGATCGAGATGGGCGGCCCATCGTCGTCGTCGGCCGGCACCGCATGGCTCGGCTGCTGGGGCAGATCGCGCAGTTCGGACTCGCCATCCTCCAGCTCATCCTCAATGGTGACCGGACGGGGTGCCGTCGCGGCCATGGTGGACAGGCTTTCAATGTCATCGTGCGTCGGCTCTGGCTCGAGGTCCTCAACGTGCGGGTTCGACTCGTTGGGGTCCTTGCCCTCCTTGAGAGCCTTAAGGATGCGGGCGGCGTTCCATTTGGCATACTTGATCTTCTGCACCGTCTCGGGTTCGGGCGTGCCCCAAATGTTGGTGAGGCCAAAGAAGGAGGCGGCCGCGTCAAACGTGTTGGCCGTCATGCTGCACTGTCAGACCGCGATGCTATCTGGGAGAACAAGGCACAAAACTCACGCCGTCACCTTGCTGGCCCGCACCACGCGCTGCGCCCGGTCCAGCGTCTCCTGCGCAAACTGCTCCACGTAGGCCTGGCCGGCGGTGTCGTCGAGGATAGCGTCTTCGTTTGCGTGTTCCGACTTGGTCTGCGGCGGCTGTCAGCAGCCGCAACGAGCATCTCCTTCTCCTCGCCCTACCTGTTCCAGCTTGTCCATCAGATGCGTGCTGTAGTCGAGGATCTCAGGGCTGCTGGTGTGCAGGCCCTTAGAGAGGATCTGCTTGAGGACCCAATAGTCACCTGTCGGTCAGCATGTCTCGTCACCAGACACCCACCATCGTCGCCAGAACGCCGTCAACGCAACGCACACCAATATGCCATGATGGGCTTCACCGATTGCATTTGCGCCGCGCGCGTTGCCGTCTTAAAGATGTTGGGGTCAGCCTGCCGGAGGCTGGTGGGGGCTTCGTCGGCCATGGCGGCGGATGCGCGGGGAGTTGATGCACTTGGAAGGTCGTCGACTGGGCAAGAAGTGCGGATGAATGTGCGAATCGTGGGATTGCCTCCAGGCAGTCGCAGTCAGTCGCAGCCGCACATTATAGCGGGAGCCTACCCGACTAGCGCCACAGGCTCGACCCCGCGCCTCTGGAGCTTTAGCCACAGCAGCCCCAGCACAAGGCTTAAGCTCTCCGCACTGAGCTGTACTTTCCACGGTGGCCTTTTTCCCCACATACAAATCAGGCAAGCAATCTCGTTCATGGCCGCAGCCTCCTCTCCTTTTCCTCCACCACTCTCACGATGCACTCAAACGCCTCCCTAACCGCTACGGCTCTGGCCCTGCTGGCGGCCCTGCCGGCGGCCCAGGCCTTTTATACCAAATCGTCGCCAGTGATGCAGGTCAACGCCAAGAACTACGACCAGCTGGTTGCAAAGTCCAACTACACAACGGTATGCTTTGGGTCCTTGGTCCTCGTATTCCTTTTCTGTCTGTTCTTCGGACACTAAACGCGCAGATCCTCGAGTTCTATGCCCCTTGGTGCGGTCACTGCCAAAATCTCAAGCCCGCCTACGAAAAGGCTGCGCGCAGCCTCGACGGCCTCGCCCATGTCGCTGCCATCGACTGCGACGACGACGCCAACAAGCAGTTCTGTGGCCTGCAGGGCGTCAAGGGCTTCCCAACGCTCAAGATCGTGCGTCCCGGCAAGAAGCCGGGCCGGCCAGTGGTGGAGGATTACCAGGGCGCCCGGACGGCCTCGGGCATTGTTGAGGCGGTCGTGACCAAGATCAACAACCACGTCACCAAGGTGACCGACGCCGACGCCGACGCCTTTCTCGACAGCGCCAACGGCCAGCCCAAGGCGCTTCTGTTCACGAAAAAGGGCACCGCCAGCCCGCTGCTCAAGAGCCTCGCCATTGCCTTTCTCGACGTCATTGCTGTCGGCCAGGTCCGCGACAAGGAGACCGAGACAGTCCAGCGATTCGGTGTCGAGAGCTTCCCGACCCTCGTGCTGATACCCGGCGGCGACGCCGAGCCGATCACGTACTCGGGCGAGCTGAACAAGGACGACATGGTCAAGTTCCTGTCGGAGGCCGGCGCTCCCAACGCTGATCCGGCACCATCGGAGGCGAAGGCCAAAAAGGACAAGAAAGAAAAGAAGGATAAAAAGGAAAAGAAGGACAAGAAGGAAAAGAAGGAAAAGCCGACAAAGTCGGAGAGTGCCGAGACAAGCACCACCGCCGAGACCTCTGCCGAGGCAGAGCAAACGGTCCCCGTTATCGTCGAGACGGCCGTCCCGATCCCCACCATCAACACGCCCGAGAAGCTGGTCAAGGAGTGTCTCCAGGACAAGTCGCACATGTGTGTGCTGGCGCTTGTGCCGGCCACCGAGGGCAATGACGAAGCAACGGCCGTGCTGGACGCGCTGTCCCAGCTGGCCTTTAAGAGCGCGCAGGCCAAGCGTCACTCTTTCCCGTCCTTTGCGCTGCCCGACAGCAACGCCGGCGCAGCCGATCTGCGCAAGGCCCTTGGGCTCTCGGGCGACGTGCAGCTGGTGGCCATCAACGCCCGCCGCGGCTGGTGGCGACTCTACGAGGGCGCCGAGCTGTCGTCTGCGGGCATTGAGAGCTGGGTCGATACCATCCGTCTGGGCCAGGGCGCGCGCAACAAGCTGCCGTCATACCTGATCAGCGAGACCAGCGAGACCAGCGAGACCACCGAGGCCACCGAGGCCACCGAGGCCATCAAGACCACCGAGGAGCGGACGCACGAGGAGCTGTAATATCGATGCGTGGTATTGAATGTGTGTCTGCATGAAAAAATTAGCAAATGAATTTGTACGATGGCAATGGTAATATACCGTTCCAAATCCCGGCAACCAATCGTCCGACCCAATGCATGTGCATCCCAAACGCCCTGCCCTCTCCTCATCCTGTCCGTTCCCCTCAGGCATCGACTTCCATGGCCGACGCCTCGCTGTCGTCACTGTCGTCGTCGCCGGCACCCGCAGCTCCCTCGACATCGGCCAGCACCAGCCGCGCCGCCGACTCGCGCACGACCTCGTCGAGAATGGCGCGCACCTGTTTGCACCCGTCGACGGCGACGGCCAGCATGCCCTCGAGGCGGCCGGCCTGGACGCGGCTCTCGCAGACGAGGGCCGCGACACGGTCGGTCGCGCCCAGGGTAGCCACCGTCAGTCCGGGCAGCTCTTGCTCCTCCTGCAGGTTCAGGTCGAGCAGCGGGTCGGCGGCGTCGTCGGCGGCAGCATAGCTGGATGAGCTGCCGGCCGAGCAGGCGACGACGTAGTCGGTCATGGGGATGCCGGCGTCGACGGCGGCGAGCGTGGCCGCGTTGATGAGGGCCGCCAGCAGGGAGCCGTCCTGGCTGAGGACGTGCAGGCTGATGGTGATGGCAGAATGGGGGTAGAGGTGGGTGTGGAGGACGGCGGCGAGTGTGCGCGATACGGTGGCGGCCATTTCCTGTGTGCGTCTGGGAAGGACGAGGTCACATGTTAGCAACGAGGCACAGCCGTCTCCGTTTCCCAGCCTTGCTCGACCTACTTGTCCTGCCGGCTGCGCCGCTGGCGGTTCACCGAGCTGAAGCCGGCCACGACAATGTTGACAAGGACCTCGGCGTCCTTGGTGTCCCCTCCGCCACCGCCACCGGCACCTGCCCGCGCTCGGTTCGGGCCAATCTCGCTCGGACCCGTCAGGACACACATGACCTTCGTGTTGCCCATTTCGAGGTAGCTCGAGCCGTCGGCGGCGGCCTGCGTGCGCACCTCGGCGTGCAGGCGCCGCAGCTCGTTCCAGCGGCGTCCGTCGACGCGCAGAAGCGCCAGCGAGTACGTGGATGTATCGAGCGGCATGGTACAGAGGCAAAAGGTGCTGAGGTGCGGATGTTGGAAAGTGAAGCTTTGGGTCGTTTTATTTTTCGCAGCGGAACTTTTTACTGGGTCGAAATGACCCACTTGGGAAAGAACATTGGAATCACTCTAATTTACAGTGGTCATTCAAGGCGCGCTCCAAATTGAAGACTCTTCCTGTTTATGAACCCAAACTCCTGTACCGAAACCCGCCCAAAAGCAATCCTTCTCTGCTCGTCCGGTTCCGCGCGTACTAAGAGCCGTGGATCGAGGGCGGCTGCAGCATGCGTTTCAGGCGTCAAGCACATGCTGTCGCAAATGCCTTGCTTGTACTGATCTTCGAGTTTATAGCGGATAAGGCATGCAAGGTCAAGGTTGAAGTTTAGTGCACGCTCAAAGTCTTTCTCCAATCGGAGGTGGGGAGGGGGATACGGCGCGTCGACAACAGTGTTGTGCACTGGCTTGTAGGTCCGCTGGTGACGAGCTTGGACGGCAAGATCGGCCCGCAGATCCTCGCCCTCGTCGTCGCTGTTGGCGAGAGTCTCCATGTCCGACGTGTCCTTGCCCTTGTAGCAGGTAATCAGGAAGCCGCCACAGGAGCGGCAGACGTCCAGGGGATCGACAAAGCGGACGCAGTTGGTGGTCCGGTCGGTGGTCCAGGCCGGCGGCTCGACGCCGTCCTCGTGCGCCTGGCAGACGGCACAGAGCGACGGCTGCCCCTCGTCGGCCTCGTCCTCATCGGCCTTGGCGGGCTTCACCTGGCGGTGCAGACAGAAGCTGATGGTGCGGTAATCAACCGAAGGTGTGGGCGGGCGGTCGGCCAAAGACGGGCGCCGCAGCCGGACCTTGGACAGGAGGGCGCTGTGTGCCAGTCTCAGGCGGTACCAGCCGCGCGACGGCATAGGCGCGAGACTCATATCGCTAGGCAATAAGGAGCCGCCGATCAAGCGGGTGCCGGGGATGATGGTGTTGTCGTTGTCATTGTTGTTGTTGGCCATGGCGGCCTTTGGCTTGCGCTGAATGTTGGATGCAAAATGGAGAGTGTGAAAAATGGCAGAGATGGAGGTGCGTAGAACCTGCTACAAGTGACTTGTCGAATGTTGCTCGGGAGTTGCTTCAAGATGTTTTTGGGATATCTGCGTCTCTGCATCTAGCAGGAAGCAGTGAATATATGCATCGTCTCGACGCCAAATCGCCGATGCATCGTGTAAAAAAACAATGGCAGTGACACGAGGAAAGGCGCAACGTGAAGGGTTCTTTGTGCCGGTGCTGGATTGTGCTTTGCGTTCATTCATTGTTGCCGTCTTGCTAAACGCCGATGCAGCGGCAAACGGAGAATTCGATCAAAGCGGCCGTCAAGGTTCTCAGCACGCGGCTACTAAAGGCAGGGGCTACCCGCATAACGTTGCTCTAGGCCTGAACGTTCTTTCGTCCTCCTTTCAGTCTTCATCGACCGTCATTGTTGAATGTATCTATTCCTTTATCCAATTCACCAAACTCCATACCTCCTTGACGCTTCTCTTTGTCTCCTCCGCCCCCTTTACGCCCGCATGTCCAGCACAATCTTGAAACGCGCCTTGCCCGAGTGCAGCCGCTCCATGGCCTTGCCAATGTCGGCAAACTTGAACGTCTCGATGAGCGTCTTGACGCCGTGGCGATCGGCAAAGGCGACGGCCTCCTGCGAGTCGAGCGCGTGACCCGACGGCCAGCCGGCCAGCTTGAGGCCATGCAGGACCATGGGCGTGACGTCAACGGTCACGCCCGAGACTGGGCTGAGGACGAGAAGAGTGCCCTGCGGCGCCAGACCGCCGATGAGCTTGCCAATGGCGGCCGGGTCGGGTGCGGTGCAAATGATGACGGCGGCACCGCCGAGCTTCTGCAGCGCGGCCGGCGCATCCTCGACGCTCGTGTCGACATAGGCAAAGGCCCCCAGATCTGCGGCATAGGCGCGCTTGCTCTCGCCCGACGACAGCACGACGACGTCGTAGCCCATGGCGCGGCCGTACTGTATGGCCAAGTGGCCGAGGGCACCGAAGCCCTGGATGGCGATCAGGGCGCCCTGCTCGACGTGCTGCTTGCGCAGGCTGTTGAAGACGGTGATGCCGGCGCAGAGCAGCGGCGCCGTTGCGATCGGGTCGGCGTCAGCCGGCAGACGGACGACGGCCTCGGCACGCAGACGCACATACTCGGCAAAGCCGCCGTCGCGGGTCACGCCGTTGATCTCCTCGTGATCGCACATCTGGAAGACGCCGCGCTGGCAGCTGCGACAGCTGCCATCATGGCCGCCATGCCACGGTCCGCCCACACGCTCGCCGCCGACAAAGTTTGTCACGCCACTGCCGACCTCGACGACCTCGCCGACCAGCTCGTGGCCCAGCACCAGTGGCAGCGGCTTCTGCACCGGCCCCATGCCGTGCATTTGCACAAAGCCATCGCTGCCGCACACGCCGCACGCCAGCACTTTGACGAGAACCTCGCCGGCTGCAGGCCCCACCATGGGCAGCTCGCGCAGCACCAGCGGCTCGCCGATCTTTTCGAGCACCGCCGCCCGGTAGGTCTTGGGGAGAAAGGTCATGTTGCTGTGGGAGTTGTGTGTGAGGGTGTGGGTGAGGGTGTGTGAGGTTGTTGTGTTGATGTTGCTCGTTTGCTCTCTGCTGGCAAACGTCGAGACAGCTCCAGGTCGTGGAGGGGTCCTTATATGTCAAGACGCAGCGACGTCATTGCCTCTAGCGCCTGTTGGCGAAACGTTGATTTGTCCAGAGCAGCCGGGCGGCCCACCGATCGGTTTTACTGAAATTTGGCTGATTCAAATCCGATAGAAAGGCGGTATTCTCGACAAAATCTACCTGCTGGCGCCATTCTGTTAAATCGCTTATCCCCACGACCTCATGCCGGGCGTAATCGTCGTTACATCCGTGTTCGAGAGTGCTCGCGATGCTTCGAGACCGCTCGTCAAGGAGACTGACGTAATTCGGCGTACGGCCCGTATGTTCAGTTGACTGCAGCGTTGGGCCAAAAGAACGAACGACCAAGTGCCTCGAGGCCAATAAGAAAGAGCCGTTATCTATCATCCACGCAGCCGAAGGTTGGAGCCGCAGCGAGCTATTCTTCTTACAGCGTTATGGCTTGGCCAACGACGGCGCTGGCTTTCTGGCAGCCTCCGGTTCTGTGGTGTCCAACCTGGCATGGACGGCAGCCGCCCGCCTAAGCGCCGTTGGACTGCGCATTGCCGAAAAACATCGGACACATTCAGGCACAGAAGATCCGGACTTACAGCCTTTAGTGGAGCCACGCATTTCCAGATGGACTATATCCGGGGAAAATACGTGTGCCAATCGCCGTGCGGACTTAGCTGCTATGCAGTCAATTCCGGGGAAGATCTCGACAATCCGGAATATTTTGACAGGAAGACTGCCTTCTTCCCCTTCTAGGAGATGGCAGGAACTCGCCCAATCTGTTGCTTCATTGGTGGTCAGCTCGTCCAATAAGCAGTCGAGCATTGGTTCGCCAATCTCTACACGGCAATGACAGCGGGGGACAGCGGGGAGCAGCGGATTAGGTACGGCAACACCAAGCGGTGTCGGCCAGGTCTGCCAGGAACACTCTCTCCTGTATGGACGTACAGTGCGCGCTGCGTATGCTTAAAGACATACAGCCGACGAGAACCCGAAGGCGTGGTGTGCACATGGTTCCTTCCTAGCCTGACAGCCGCGTACAATGCCGTAATTCCGGTTAGTCTGCGGGGCAACGCCGGTGATGTTGTGCAAAATCTTGCACAGCAACTATTCCGCATTGAAACCCCTCCTAGTTCCAACCCCCTCCGATTCCCCTCTTCCTTTTCTCTTCTGTCTCCTGTTCCACCATTTTTCCCACACGTCTTCTCTCTGCATCCCCCCGAACACACAATGGCACCCCCGTTCCGCGCCGAGCACATGGGCTCGCTCCTGCGGCCGCAGGCGCTTCTGGAGGCCCGCGAGGCCGTCCGGGCCGGCAAGACCGAGGAGGAGGCGGGCCTGGCGGCCATTGAGAAGAAGGCCGTGGCCGAGGTGGTGCAGCTGCAAAAGGAGCTGGGCTACCGGGCCGTCAACGACGGCGAGTTCACGCGGACGCGTTTCTGGGGCCTGACTTGGGACGAGTTTGAGGGCACGTTGCGGCTGCAGGATGCCGACGCTTCCATGTTCCGGCTGTACCACCCGGACGTGGTGTCGCTGATCGAAAAGGACCGCAAGGTCATGCCCGGCGACTCGGTCATTGCCGGCGCCAAGCTGCGCCACAACCCGGCCCGCAGCGTGTCCAACGTGCAGGCGCTGCGCGTCATCCAGGCGGCGCTGCCCGAGGCCAGCTGGCCCGACATCAAGCTGACCATGATCACGCCGTCGTGGTTCCACATGCGTTACAAGCAGGGCCGTGCCTACACGCCCGAGGCGTATGCCAACGACGCCGAGTACTTTGCCGACGTCGCGGCCGTCTACCGTGCCGAGCTGAAGCAGCTGTACGCGGCCGGCCTGCGCAACGTACAGTTTGACGACCCCGGTCTGGCTTGTAGGTTTCTTTCCTTGCTGTTTTCTCTCTCCCTTGTCCGCCGCTGACCGCCAGACTTTTGCTCCGACAAGTTCCGCCAGGGCTGGGCCGAGGACAAGGACAACATTGGCACGGTCGACGACCTGCTGGACGCGTACATTAAGCTGTACAACGACTCCATTGCGGAGCTGCCGGCCGACATGCACACGGGCGTGCACCTGTGCCGCGGCAACTTTATCGGTGGCCGCCACTTTGCCGAGGGTGCGTACGACATTATTGCCAAGAAGCTCTTCCAGACGCTCAAGGTCAACACGTTTTACCTCGAGTACGACACGGCGCGCGCCGGTGGCTTTGAGCCGCTCGAGTTCCTGCCCGTCGGACGCAACGTGGTCGTGGGTGCCATCAGCACCAAGGTGCGCGAGCTCGAGGACAAGGAGGAGGTCAAGGAGCGCGTGCGGCAGGCGGCGCGCTTCGTGGCCAAGGGCCGCGGCCAGACGGTCGAGGAGGCGCTGCAGAGCGTGTGCGTCAGCCCGCAGTGCGGCTTCAGCACGCACGAGAGCGGCTACCCGCTGACGCTGGACGACGAGCGCAAGAAGCTGGCGCTGGTACGCGAGATTGCCGACGAGATCTGGGGCGGCGAGCCGTGAGAGCTGTGAGAGCGGCTAGCGAGGAGGAGTGCAGGGAGTTTCAACATCCATGCTGGTGGTCCACTACGACACAGCAACAAGGCGCACGTGAGGACCTGATGATTGTGTTTCCATGGTTTTTTTTTCGGGCTCTGCTGGGTCCTCGGTTCTTTGGGTTTTTGCTGTTCGGTTTGCAGCATGAGCGTTTGGGATGGCGCCGGAATCAACTTCCAAAAGCAATGTCGTGGAAAAGGATTTTTTTTATCGAAAGAGACTTTTTTAAAATACACACGTTTGAACGTGCCTAGTGCAATTGGGTTTCAAAAGAGGCGTGCTCCGTCTCGGCTTCCGTTCGCAGCCGTTCGGTTCTCCGACTCGTGCGGGGGAAGGCGCGCAATTACGAAACCCAATGCCGAAGCGCAAGGTCCGACCGACCCCGTATTAAAGCCGCCTGCCGCCGCCGTCTTGGCATTTTGAGAGGGCCGTCCATTCCGCGCCTCCATTCAGCCCCATTTGATCATGCCCGTCCGCCTCGTCCGCCCACGCGCCTTGTTCCGCAGCGCCCTGCAGCCGCTCGCTGCCGTCCGCACAATGGCCTCCAACGACTGGTCCGCCGCCCAGTACCTCAAGTTCCAGCGCGAACGCACTCGCGCCGTCTACGACCTCGTCGCCCGCGTGCCGCTGCCGGGCGGTCTGCTGCCCCTCGACGCCAACGCCGACGCCGGCGCTAAAAGCACTGCGCCGACGACGCCCCTGCGCATCGTCGACCTCGGCTGCGGCCCCGCCAACTCCACCGCCGTCCTGCGCGAGCGCTTTCCCGGCGCCCACCTCACCGGCATGGACTCCTCGCCCAACATGCTCGCGCGCGCGCGCCAGGCGCTGCCCGACGTCGACTTCCAGCTGGCCGACCTGCAGACGTACGTGCCGCCGCCGCCGCCGGCCGCGCCCGTCGACCTCTTTCTGGCCAATGCCGTCTTCCAGTGGCTCCGCCACGCCGACCGCGTCCCGACCCTGGTCCGGCTCCTCGCCACGCAACGGCCCGGCGGCGTCTTGGCCTGGCAGGTGCCCGACAACCTGACGGAGCCGTCGCACCGGTCCATGCGCGAGGTCGGCCGCGGCGAGGCCCCCGGCACGTCCGCCGCCGACCCGTGGGTGCCCCAGCTGCGGGCGCTCTCGGACCGCGACCCGATCGAGGCGCCCGAAGCATTGTACGACGCACTGATACCGCACTGTGCAAGTGTCGACATCTGGCACGGCGTCTACTACCACGCGCTGCCGGGCGGCGTGCCGGACCTGGTCGAGTGGCTCAAGGGCACGGGGCTGCAGCCGTTTGTGCAGGCGCTGCCCGAGGGCCCCGTGCGCGACAGCTACCTGGCGGCATATGCGCGGCGGCTGGCCGACTTTTACCCGCCGCGCGCCGACGGCTCCGTCCTCGTGCGCTATCCGCGGCTCTTTGTCGTCGCGGTGAAGAAGTGAGCCAGCACAGGATAAGGCCGGAGGGAACTATTTGCAGACGTCTTGGTATCCTTCTGCACTCCGGCAGAACTGCACCGAAATCAAAATACAACTGAAACATATCCATAATCCATGCCCTTGACACCGAGACCCCCCCTCACGCACTCTCCTTCTTGACTGTCTCCTCGCCGTCTGCCTTGGCGGCCGCCGTCCCCGTCGTCCCCGTCTTGTCCTCTGGCTTGTCTGCCACCTTCTCCGCCACCTTCTCCACCGGCTTGTCGTCCGTCTTCTCCTCCGGCTTGTCTGCTGCCTTCTCCACCGTCTTCTCCGGCCTGTCCTCGGCCGCCTTGTCCTCGGCAGCCTTGTCCACAGTCTCCTTGCTGATAGCAGTCTCCTTGTCGGCCTCGCTCGCTACCGGCGCCGTCGTGGTCACTGCCTCCGGAGCCGGCTCCTCTGTAGCCTTGGCCTCCGCTGGCGCGTCCGTCTTGATGGCCTCCGGCACCGCTGCCGTAGTCTCTGTAGTCTCCGCTGCAGGAGCCACCACAGCGTCTGTCATCTCCACGTCGCCATCCTCCGCCGCCTTATCGTCAGTGCTAGCCTCGGCTGCCGGAGAAGCAGCATTGCCGTTTGCAGCCGCAGCAGCGCCCTCTTCGGCCAGAGCCACTGACGCCTCCTTCTCCTCGGCCTCGGCAGCTGCTGGTGTCGCGTCTGCATCCTCCATCGTCACCTCCTCGGCCTCGGCCACCTCCATATCCACCTCCACCGTGACCGTGGCTGCCGCTTCCGCCGTAGCCGCCGTCGCCGACACCGCAGGAATCCCATTGCCCTCGTTCTTGCTCGGCGTCGCCACCCCGCTGTCCGTGTCGTACTCCGCGTTCGGGTTGCGGAAGTCGAGGATCGACCGCCGCGGCGGCCCGTCGTAGTTGACGCCGTTGGCCCGTGCCATGTCCTCGTCATCGCTATCCTCAAACTCGTCTTCCCGCGCCCGCCGCTTTTCCCATTGGCGCTGTGTCACCCGCACGTCCTTGTTCTCGTCTTCATCCAGGTCGTCCTGCGCCGCCTCCTCCTCGTCCGAGACGCCCAGCCCCTGCCGCGGCACATCCATCATCTGCACGGACGGCACCGGTGCCGTCCGCTTGAGGTTCTCGATCACGGCAATCTTGATCTTCTCCAGGTACTCGGGGCTGTTGGCATTCTCCATGTTGGACGAGCGCACGTTGAGCTCGTAGTCGGGCCCGTAGTACTGGGATGTTAGCATGATCGTGCCCATTGCTTCCATCTTCCCTCTTCCCTGCCAAACTCACCTCGTAGTATTCATTGTATGGCAGAACCGGGTCCATGGTGACGCCAACCAGCTTGCCCGTCTCAAAGGCCCATGTCCGCGCCACGTTGCGCATCGTGTAGCCGCCACCGCCGACCACAAGCATGGGCAGGTTGAAGCTGCGCACAAACTCCACGCAGCTGGCGTGGCCGTGCATGCTGAGGTTGAAGCAGCCCAGCCGGTCGCCCGACAGCGAGTCGCCGCCGCACTGCAGCACCACCGCGTCCGGCTGGAAGTATTCCATGATGGACGTGACCACCGGCCGGAAGATGGTCTTGTACGTCTCGTCATCGATGCCATCGCGCAGCGGAAAGTTGACTGCGTAGTTCTTGCCGGCGCCGATGCCAATGTCCCGCAGCTCGCCCGTGCCCGGAAAGTACTCGCCGTACTTGTGGAACGACGCTGTCATCACCCGGTCGGTCGTGTAAAAGGCCTCTTCGACGCCGTCGCCGTGGTGCACGTCAATGTCAATGTACAGCACGCGCTTGTTGAACCGCAGCAGCTCGATGATGGCGAGGACAATGTCTGGCCGTTAGCTCGTTGGCCCAACACGTCTCCGTACAAGACTTACCATTCACATAGCAGAAGCCACTAGCTTCGCTCTTCTTGGCGTGGTGCAGGCCGCCGGCCCAGTTGACGGCAATGTCGCATTTGTTGCGGTTGAGGCGGGCCGCGCCCTCCATGCTGCCGCCCGCGCTGATGCCGCAGAACTCAAACAGGCCGTCAAAGACGGGGCAGTCATCCCCGACGTTGTATTTGCCCTGCTCGCGCTGATAGCTGTCCATGTTGTCGGGCGTGACCTTTTGCAGAAAGTCAATGTACTCGTCGGTGTGGAACTGCGTCATCTCCATGAAGACGGCCGGTTTTGCGCGCTGTCGGTCAGGTCAGCGCGGAACGAACAAGAGGCCAGCGGCACATACGTAGACCTCGAGGAACTTGTAGACGCCGTAGTTCATCACCAGGCTGTGGGCCAGCCGGATCCGGTGCGGCTTCATCGGATGGCCCGTCACGTAGGCATAGTTGCCAATGTCTGAATCGTAAAAGTACGCCACGCGCTTCTTGTTCACGTTGTTGACCGTGTACAGCGGCCGCGTGCGGTCGACTCCGGCTGCGTCGGTCGCCATCGTGCTGTGGCAAACAGGAGGTCGTTCGTGGGTTTGCCTGCGTAGAAAATGAGGGACACTTTGCCGCGAGACGAGAAGCTCGCAAAGTACGGCTGCGAAAGAGCGGAAATGTGCTGGAAGTCGCGGGGCAGTCGCTGCGTTCTCGTTCCAAGGAAGCGCGGTGTTGGCGGCCGCGGCGAGGCAGAGAGGCGGAAGTGGCCAAAAAGGTGTAGGAGAGAAAACAGCTCGGCTCTGTACAAGTAAGTGCCACAGGAACAAATATTGGGTAATGAATTGGATCATCGGTCGCGCTTCCTAGTAAATCCCCAACTCTGCGCTAGCCCGGAAACCTTTAGCGGATTCTAGGCCAGCCCCGACAGCCCAGCACATAATTGATGTGCACGTGATGATGTTTGTCAGCTTGTCCGCTAATTTTGCCGCCCCTCGCCGCCCTAGAGCTCCAGGCTGCGCTGGGTGCGTCAACCACAGAACCAACGCGAATCGTTGTCTAGTGTGGCGGACGTCGAAGCTCAACATCTAACATCAACACGACTTGCCTGAAGTCACTTTCTCCTTCCGCCCCGACCGTCTCGATTATCCTATTCTTTTTTTGGTCTTTCCCGGGACCATTGCACACACCGCGCCTAAGATGGATCACCGCTTCCGGTCAATGTTTGCCAGCAGCGGCCTCGGCGCGCAGCCGAGCACGGTACGCTCCTGCGGCTGACGGCGTGGTGAGCGACAGCTGACGGAACACAGGACAACACGAACCTCATCGACAACTCGGAAACCGTGTACATCTCGTCGCTAGCGCTGCTCAAGATGCTGCGGCACGGCCGCGCCGGTGTACCGATGGAGGTTATGGGCCTGATGCTGGGCGACTTCGTCGATGATTTTACCGTGCGGGTCGTAGACGTCTTTGCCATGCCGCAGAGCGGCACGGGCGTTAGTGTCGAGGCGGTCGATCCCGTGTTTCAGACAAAGATGATGGAGATGCTGCGGCAGACAGGAAGGCAAGTTTCCCTGGCGTGGCGACGACGACGACGACGACAACAGGTGACGGACGTATGCTAACTGCCCAGACCCGAGGCGGTCGTCGGTTGGTACCACTCGCATCCCGGCTTTGGTTGCTGGCTCTCTTCTGTAGATATCAACACACAGCAGTCGTTTGAGCAGCTGACGCCGCGGTCGGTCGCCGTCGTGATCGACCCGATCCAGTCGGTCAAGGGCAAGGTCGTCATTGACGCTTTCCGGTCTATCAGCCCGCAGACTCTGATCATGGGTCAGGAGCCCCGACAGAGCACGAGCAATCTGGGCCACCTGAACAAGCCTTCGATCCAGGCGTTGATCCACGGCCTCAACCGGCACTACTACTCCATCGGCATCAATTACCGCAAGACGGCGCTGGAGGAGAACATGCTGATGAATCTGCACAAGCAGGTGTGGACGGAGGCCCTGCAGATGGAGGACTTCCGCACAGAAGGCACCCGCAACAAGGACCGCCTCAAGCGCCTCGTCGGCCTGGCCGAGGGCTACGAGAAGCGCGTCAAGGAGGAGACGGAGCTGACCAAGGACCAGCTGAAGACACGCTACGTCGGCAAGCTCGACCCCAAGAAGCATCTCGAGGACGTTGGCCAGCAACTGATTGAGGACAACATCGTGGCCGTGTCGCGGCAGATGATTGACAAGGAGACGACGGCGCCGCGCAAGGATGCGGCCGGTGCCGCCGACGATGCGAGCGAGGACGGCAAGATGGAGGTGGAGGAGTCATGAGGAGAGCAAGCGCAAAGAAGCTGTTTCAGGAGAAGCGGATCGCTTGCAGCCAGTCTGCGCGCCACGTCTACGGAGCGTGTGGTGTACGAATAGGCGTTAGGGTAGATATTCGGACGGCTGTGCAAGCTCCTGCTGTGGTCTCATATTTTGCCTGTGCTGTGCGATTCCGGTTGGACTGTCACTTTTCCCTGCTCCGTTCGGACTGCGCTTCTTTGTCGGCGGGCTGACTAATCTGACAGACATGAACAGCACGACTGAACTGATGAACTGAGTAGACGAGAGCATCTCCGCGCCGCCTGAACAGTGTTGCCCAGGAATGGATAAAAAGGACGGCGAGGACAGCTCCCAGAAGATGCATTTTTCTTTTCTGCACTCTCATCCCTACATTCTGTGCTGAAACTGGTCCATCGCCTCTTTCGCAAATCAGCCAGCCGCAGCATAGCCCAGACTTTCTCTACTTAGCAATCATATTTCATACCTTTCTCCTCAGACGCCATAATGGCTCCGACTCTGCTGCCGCTGACGCCCCTGTCGGCCCCCGAGCTCTTTGACTCGTCCTACCGCGAGGCCCGGGACGCCATTGGACAGGACAGTCGCGCTGCTTCGCCGATGGGCATCCTGGCCCGCCTCTTGCCCGGGGAGTACAACGCGCTTCTCGCGACCGTCGCCAAGGACCTGGCACACATGCGCTACGCGGTGTGCGGGTCGGCAGCGCTGGCGCTGTGGCGGGAGCAGGACGAGCAGAAGCAGTGGCAGGAGAAGCGGCGCTCGCCACCGACGCTGTCCATTTTGTGCTCGCGCAGCACCATGGACGTCCTTGCGGCGTGGGCGGCCAGCATCGGCTGGCTGACGGACCCGACGCAGCCCGGCGTCTTTGGCGTCCGCGATCCCGACGGCCACGACTGTTACTACCCGCTGCACGTGAGTTGGATGGACGACGATGCCTTTGAGAAGCTCGAGTCGGTCGCCATGTTCGTCGCGCCGTCTGGCAACCCCGACAGCCCCGATGCTGCCGCCTTCCGGGTCCCTGTGCTCTCGCTGGCCGCGCTCGTAAGCCGGGCCGCGCACGAATACGCCTATGGCGACGCCGTGGCGACCAGCCCGGCAGCACGCCACGCCCTGGCACAAGAGATTTGCTGGCTACTGGAGCATCTCGCCGCGGCTTCGTCGTACGACATGGACGCGTCGTGGCGGTGTCTGCCGGCGCTGCTAGATCCGCTCTTTCATGACGTCTTTGCGGCGATGAACCCCGAGTTTGAGCAGCTCGTGCCCCCGCCTGACAGGACCGTGACCGTGCCGCCGAGCCAGTCCCACGGCTCCGGACATGCCACGCGGGGCAACCGTCTGTCCGCGGCTCTTCCGCTTGCCATGTCGAGACGGTCGAAGCGCGAGTTTATCCGGCGTCTGATGGAGCAGCTGCTGCAGCGCATGTTGGTCAAAGTGCAGCACGCAGAGAGACTGGAAATGTAAGGAGAGTCCCCCCGTGTGTTATTTCCATTGTCATGACCCGTTCCATTCAAATATATCCAAAATTGTCATCATTGCAAATTAGTGTCCTTACCCAATACCCAGTCCATACCGAAAAGAAATAAGAAATTGCCGTGCGCGGAACATCACGTCGTGACCCAAACTCTCTCCACATGCTACTAGATCATTCTGTGTCTGTCAGCATCTGATGGCACCACATGGAGAATACACGTACGGGGCAGTTCAGACAGCAGCACATCCATCTCGCTGCTGTAGTCGACCAGACTGATATAGTACCCCAATAGTACATCGTCTACGTTGTTGTCGACCTCCTCGTGGCGCGTGCTGCTGTCTAGCGCCAAGCTCAGGACCGAGACCGTTTCGACCTCGGGCAACATGATGACCAGGAGCTTTTGCACATTGGTCATCCACTTCTGCAGGGCTGGGTCCAGGCTGATGGTGGCACCGTGTGTGGCCCAGATGCCCTCAAAGATGGACAGCGCGCTGCGCAGATCGCCGATCTGGTCGCCAACCTTGGTGCAGATCTGCGCCACTTGCTGGCCCAGACGGCTGCGGACGGGCGACAATTCATGGTCATTGAGACGGGCCAGCTCGGCGCGGTCCTTCTCGGTCTGGGCGAGGCACGAGAGGAGGTCCGTGGGGTTGGGTGAATCGCTCACAGGGACGCCATCGTCATGGCTGCCGTTGTCGCTGGCATTCTCGTGGACGGTGGCGGCGTCGGCCTCGCTGTCGTCGTACGGCGGCTGCAGATCGACGGCCGGCGGGCTGGGCGAACGGGTGCCCGGAAAAGACGACGCTGTATGCCACGTCGTGTCCGGTTCGTCCTCCTCCACCGGCGGCACAATGACCGTGTCGGACTCGGAGAGCGAGGCCGAGAGAGCGGACGAGACCATGGCAAAGTCCTCCTCATCGGACACTTCCTCCCAGCCGTCGGAGATGTGGCTAAGATGCACGGTCGTCATGGTGGGCGCAGGTCGATGACAATGTGGTCTGGCACGTGTGCATTGATGGCTGGATGAAATCGCCAGATTAGAGCGCCCTTTTGACGATTAGACAGCTTGCAGCCTTGCGGGTAAAACGCATGACAAGCGGCAGGATCTCACTCGTTCCTTCCTGTCCAGTAAGAAGTGCGCAAGCTTTATTCGTTTAGCCAGATGCTTGGCGGCTGAGCAAGTTGCATCCAATAAAATGCAACTAATAAGGCGATTTGGAGCATGGCGGTACGTTGATAGACACGTACAAGTACGCAAAGGGGACAAAGAGAGGAACTACCAGTTGAGCAAAGAGGTGCAGCTTAGTAAAGCCTCTAGACGCTTTCACACGCCTTATCACAGCTTCCGTTGAAGACTCACCGAACGCAATGCTACCGCCGTTGTCGGACGGCTATTGCCGGGAAAGAGGCTGTTACTATCGGCACTGAGGCCCAAGTCTTGTAGCACTAAAACACGCCTAAGCCCTTACGGGCTCGGGCCTCTACCCCTCCAACACAAGCTATCTAGACTATCAGACCCGCCAACAGCGCTCTAAACCGCAGACTGCAGGTATAACCGCTGCTACTTATACTTTGCTCGCTCTCACGAGCCCGTGTGCAACACTGCACCGCTGCACCCGCCATGGATCTCTTCACCAACGCACACGTCTTCCAGGTCCAGCCGGGCACGGCCAACAAGGAGGCTGTCTTCCACAGCTGTTTGCTCGTGCAAGACGGCGTAATTGCCCATGTCGGCACGTCGACTGATGCGGCTATTGAGCAGGCCCGGGCGGCCGGCGCCACCGAGCACGACCTGGGCGGGCGCACGGTGCTTCCCGGCTTCGTCGACGGACACATGCACTTTATCATGCTGGGCCAGTCGCTGCAAAAGGTCGGGCTGGAGAAGTGCCACACGCTGGCCGACATTCGCGCCGCCATCGCCGCCTGGGCCGCGGCACATCCGACGGCGCCGCGCATCCTCGCCCGCAGCTGGATGCATGCCATGACGCCCGAGGGCGTGACGGCCGCGCAGCTCGACGACCTCGACCCGCAGCACCGTCCCATCTACGTCGACAGCAAGGACCTGCACTCGACATGGTGCAGCACCGCGGCACTGGCGGAAATGGGCCTGCTGGCGGCCGACAAGCGCGACTACGCCATTGTGGGCGGCACGATTGCACGGGACGCGGCCACGGGACAGCCAACAGGACTGCTGAGCGAGGCGTGCGTGTTTGAGCTTGTCTGGCCGCACTTGGCGCGCGTGGCAGCCGTCGAGGAGCGGGCGGCGGCGATCGGCGCGGCCGTGACGGCCTATGTGGCGGCAGGCTACACGGGCGTCGTGGACATGGCCATGGACGAGGGCGGCTGGGAGGCGCTGCAGTGGTACATGGGGCACAACGACACACAAAAGGCGCTGCCGCTGCGGGTGGCCGCCTACTGGTTGGTAAAGCCGCGCGAGGCAGAGGCCGACCGGCTGGCCCAAGTGGCGCAGGCGGCGGCCCTGCAGCGGGAAACGGCCGGGCGGCGCGACGTGCGTGTTGTGGGTATCAAGCTGGTGTGCGACGGCATCATTGACGGCTGCACGGCAGCGCTGACAGAGCCGTACGGCGACCCGGCGCGGACCGATGCAGATCCAATTTGGTCGGCGGAGCAGCTGCGGCCGGTCGTGGGAGCAGCGGCGGCGGCCGGGCTGCAGGTGGCGCTGCACGCGATTGGCGATGCAACAATTCGCATGGCAATTGACGTGCTCGAGGGCACCGGCATCGAGACGCTGCGGCGGCCGCGGATCGAACATCTGGAGCTATCGTCGGCGCACGACGCCGCCCGTCTCGGCCGCCTAGGCATCACGGCCAGCATCCAGCCGGTGCATGCGGACCCAGCCATTCTGCGCGCATGGCCGCGTCTGCTGGGCGAGCACCGCTGCGGTCGGGCATTTGCATACCGCGAGTTTGCCGATGGCGGCGCGCCGTTGGCGCTCGGAACCGACGCGCCGACGGCGCCGCACCTGCCGCTGGCCAACGTGTATGTGGCGACCACGCGACGCAGCGCGCGCGAGCCGGTGCTGACGACGACGATCAACCCGCACTTTGCGCTGGGGCTGTGCGAGGCGCTGGCGGCGGCGTCGTCGGGCGCGGCGTATTCGTGCTATGCCGATGCCTGGACGGGGCGGCTGGAAGCTGGCTTGGCGGCCGATTTTGTGGTCGTCGACATGCGCTGGGAGGCGGCGGCGCTGCTCGAGGCCACGGTGTGCGAGACGTGGATGGGGGGGAGACAGGTGTATGCGAAGGCGTAAAGGTGTTGAATGGAGTTCGGAGTAGTGAAGTCGTTCCAGTCGCAAAATGTTACGCAAAAGGCAACCGTACAAGCAGGATGCAGTTAGCCCGCCTTACAGTGGCCTGTTTCTGACGTCACTGTGCTTGCCCCGCCATTCGGATTAGGGCCTTTTTGCTCAGTCAGGCCGGGCTGGACTTTGCTCGGGCGGTGATAAAGCACATACAGCGCGCTCCGTGCTGGTGTGGCGTTCACTCTGTGCGCGCTCCTAGTACCGGCCCGACAGTCCCATTAATGAGGACTGCGCTCTAAGGGGTGGTACGAGGAGAGACCTTGGCAGGGATCCAGGGGATGCTGCGTAGATCCGGATGGGCGCAATCTAGCGAAGGCGAGGCCTTTGAGAAGATTGGTGATGGTATTCCTTGAAGTAACTTGTTGATGATCCCCCAGACTGCGTTGTGCGCAGTCTGGCGCCATCACTAGGTCTAGCCCCAACTGTATGGATGCCTGATACCCCAGGTATCCACACTGGTACGCCAAACCTTCATTGGGTGGGTCCTGTCGCGTCCTTATTGGCCTGCCGCAATCGATGCCGTTCCTGACAAAACCGGGCACACTGGTGAATGCGCCATGGTTACGTCATTCCAAGATGTACTTTGCAGCATTTTGTGTGCTACGGAGTAGAGTTAATATTACACTGCAGTGCCAATCCCGGCTGAACGTTTCGTTTCAGCGCAAGTCGTCTGGGGTTGTGGTCGTTTTTCCGAGTCCCTTGGCTGGGTCGCAATTTCCTAGCCTACCCTATCGTGCCTTCCCCTCCTCCTCTTCTCCTCTTCTCATTCCTCTCCTTCCCTTCTCTTCCCCCGCCACCGCCACCTCTCCTGCGTTTCCCGTTCTGCTCTTTGTCTCTCTAGTCACAGCACGCCAATCTCGTGGCTTTCAGCCCAGCTGCACCTAAGCCGCCGGCCGTCCCGCTTGGACGCCTCATTTTCCGCTGGCTTTTTCGCTCCGGCCTGTCTGGCCTTTTGGGCCTTTATACTTTCCGCCTTTAGGCCTCTTGCCTTCTGCCTCGCCCCCTGTCAGGCCAACCCGCATTCCGCTGCCTTGTTTCGCGTCCTATCGCAGCCGACGTCATTTTGACGACTTTTGTTGCTGACTCGTCCTACCTTATTCCCCTTTACCTCCATTCGTGCGCCGGATCGCTGCTTTTCTATTCCTACTCTCCTCATCCTCACGATTTGTCTTTATATCTGTACCTATCTCCACGGCTCTTCTGCCGCTGGTCCTCGTTGCACCCAACCCTGCCTCAAGATGTCGACAATGCAGCAATTGAAAAACTTTATCCGTCATGGTAGGCACCCGTTTTGTCTGTGCTCTTCCGTCTGCTCACGGACTCGTTAGGAAAACAAGCCCGATCCGTCGATGACGACTACCCACGCCGAGACGCCTCGCCAGGCCGTCGCGTCGATCAGAGTGCATCGGGCGCCGAGGCTGCACCGAGAGAAGCGCCAGTGACGCGCTCCCGCAAGGTCGCCGACGAGGAGATTGCCAAGCTCATTGCCCACGAGAAGGAGACGCACAGCAAGTTCCCCAAATATCCCGGCCTCGAGCGCTGGGTGCTTGTGGAGAAGATGGGCGACGGCGCCTTCAGCAACGTGTACCGTGCCCGTGACCGCACCGGCGTCTTTCCCGATGACGTGGCGATCAAGGTTGTCCGCAAGTACGAGATGAACGGTGCACAGGTATGCGCTTCTGATTTTGCCGTCTCTTCTTTTCCGTTCCGTCTCTGTCCTGCCCTCTCCTCCCGCCTTCTGGTCCTCCTTACCGACGGAACTTAGGGCAATGACCATCTTCACCCAAACTTCAAACCTAAGCTACCCAAGGCTGCCGAGGTGGGATCTTTCTTTTGTCGTGTCATGCGTTTTCCTTGCCTCTACTGGGACGTACTGACGCCGGCCTCGTAGCGCTCCAACATTCTCAAGGAGGTCGCTATCATGCGGCGGCTCGACCACCCAAACATCATCCGCCTGATCGAGTTTGCCGAGGCTAAACAATACTACTACATCATTTTGGAACTCGCCCCCGGCGGCGAACTGTTCCACCAGATTGTCAAGCTCACCTACTTCAGCGAGGACCTGTCCCGCCATGTCATCATCCAGGTCGCCAAGGCACTCGAATATCTCCACGAGGAGCAGGGCGTGGTGCACCGGTACGTTTCTTGTTCTTGCGATGCCCGTACGTGCGTCTTATAAAATAGCGATATCAAACCCGAAAACATCCTGTACTACCCCATACCACATGTTCCCTCGAAACAGCCCAAGCCCCGGCAGGCCGGCGATGAGGACAAGTTGGACGAGGGCGAGTTCATCCCTGGCCACGGCGCCGGCGGTATCGGTACCATCAAGATTGCCGATTTCGGTCTGTCAAAGGTCATCTGGGAAACTAAGACCACCACGCCCTGCGGCACCGTCGGCTACACGGCGCCAGAGATTGTCAAGGACGAGCGCTATTCCAAGTCGGTCGACATGTGGGCTCTCGGCTGCGTGCTGTACACGCTGCTCTGCGGCTTCCCCCCCTTTTACGACGAGAGCATCGAGGCTCTGACCGACAAGGTGGCCCGGGGCGAGTTTACCTTTTTGTCGCCGTGGTGGGACGATGTCTCGCAGTCGGCCCAGGACCTGATCTCCCATCTGTTGGACGTCAACCCCGAGGAGCGGTACACCATTGGCGAGTTTCTCAACCACCCCTGGATACGCGAGCCCGAATCGTCGCCGCGCAGGGTGGTTCCCGACGTCGTCCACGCGTTCGATGTGGCCCGGATTGCAGACGGCGACAGGAGGGTCGACTTCCGGTCGCCGGGTGCCGTCAACCTGCGCGAGGTGTTTGATGTCGGCTATGCCGTCCACCGCCAGGGCGAAGAGGACAAGCGGCGCAAAAATGCCGGCACACGTGTGCCCGGCGTGTCGCGACTAGCGGAGCTTAACGAAGAGATGAGCGAGGACGAGGGCGAGGGCGGCGAGGAGGTTGTCGTGGTGCCAGCGGCGGCCAGCGGAACACAAGATCTCGAGCAGAGCATGCGCAACGCCAACATTACAGATGCCGAGCAGACACGCGGCCGGGACCGGGAGAGACGCAAGGAGCGTGGCTACGGCCAGCACTCGGCGGTCGTGGCAGCGGCGGCCCGAAATCAGGTACGGGAGCACAACCGCCAAAAGGGGGCCTTTGAGTTGAACCTGGACGGGGCGACGCTGCTGGGCCGGCGGGGAGCCAAGCCGGCGGCCGGGATGGCATAGAGTGCCAGGCGCAATTCGAGCGGTGGAGCGTGCATTTCGGACTACTCATCTAAGCTGCGGGCGGCGTTATCGTCACACCTGAGGGACTGGTTGATGCATACTGAGGAGAAGCTGCCCGCGGCCGGCATCCACCATCATGAGTTTTTGTCAAAAAGCTTCTGAGCAGCGCTCAGCGGCACGCATACATGGCGTTTACATGGGGTTGTGACTTTTCTTTTTCTGTCAATATCTCTATTTTTCTACTGCATGCATCAATATTCTATGAGAAGAACTGTTTTGCTACAACCGTTTGAATGGTGACCTGTCGAGCCGCAGCCTCACGCCGACGATGGAGAGGGCAGCGACCAGGGAGAGAGAGCCGGCGTAGAACATGGCCGGCCGGAAGGCCTTGAGGCCGGAGTCGGCGCCGCCATAGGCTTGGAGGATGTAGCCGGCAATGGGGGCGCCCTGCAGGTTAGCAAGATTAGCAGCGGTCGGACAGGTTCAGCCTCACCATCAAATAGCCACCCACCCAGCCGGTGACGACCATGCCCATGGCGACGGCGACGCGCTGGGAGCCAAAGACATTGCCGACGACGGTGGGCATGGAGGCAAAGTAGCTGCCGTTGGCGGCGCCGTTGATGACGACAAAGGCGGCGAGCGAGGGCAGCGTGGTCGAGGCGGGCCAGAGGGCGAGCATGCTGAGGGCGTTGAGGACGAGGCCGGCCAGGAGCGTGTTGACGGGGCCGAGACGGTCGCAGAGGAAGCCGCAGACGATGCGGCCAAAGGCGGAGGCGAGGTTGTAGCCGGCGAGTAGGCCAGCGGCCGTGGCCGAGGAGAGGCCGATGGACACGGCGTACTGGGGAAGAAAGAATGCGGGGACGAGGAGGGGGAAAGTGGCGATGGCGCCGGCGAAAAAGATGAGGAAGAACTTTGGGTCACGGAAAAGGGCCCTGCAGGTTGTGGGTTAGCGGGGGAAGGGAGGGAGGGGGGCAAGAAAGAAAGAGGAAGAGGACAAGGAAGATGAGAGAAAAGAACAGAGATTACAAAATCAAACATCAAGAATCAAACACAACACGCACCAATCGATAAACCCCCGCGCACGCAGAGGCACCCGCTCCTTGACGGCCCACGCCGCCGGCAGCCCCGTGGCCAGCGTCAAGACGCCTAGGATGCGGTACGCAAACGCCGGCCCGTGCGCCGTGACCAGCGCTTGCAGCATGTACGTGGTGACGGCGCCACCGAGACCGCCGCCGGCAAACACGATGCCGTTGGCGAGGCCCCGCCGGCGTGAAAAGTACTGCGCTGGCGTTACGGACACGGTCGTAAAGCACAGGCTCACGCCCAGGCCCATGACCAGACCGGCCGTGACAAAGAGCGCGGGCAGTCGCTGGACGGCCCAGCCGCTCGTCAGCTCGCCCATGCCGAGCAGGGCGACGCCCAGCAGGCCCGTGCGGCGGATTCCCAGCACGCGTACGAGGCGGGCATTGATGAGCGCGAGGGCCGAAATCAGGCCCGTCGGCACGGAGCCGACAAAAGCCAGGGTGGCGGCCGTGCCCAGGCCGTCGGCCACGAGAGCACTCTGTAGGATGCCCCAGGCGTACGTGGTGCCAACGAACCACCAAGTGAGGACGGCACAGCCGGCGAGAACGACCCAGCCGTAGCCGCCATCGGGAACGGTGGCGTCGGCGAGGCGGGACTCTTCGAGGATCGGGTCGGCGTGGACCGGCAGAGACGTGGAGGGGACGTCCCGCTGGGTGACGGTGCCATGGGGGTACTCTTCGAGCTCGACGGCTGTAGTGGTGGTATACATGACGACGGATGAACGATCCGACTACAATCATGGACAATCTTGTCTTGAATATGGACGTGGTTATTTCAGTGCGGCCGAGACTTGTACTTGGGACCCACATAATGTCCACGGCAGGGCGTCGTTTGTAAGCATTTACTCTAATTATTCCGCCCTTTTTGGGCAAATCGACTTCTCCTATACTCAAACTCTCCGTACCAACAACAGCACGCCCGAATACGCACCCGACAACGTCTCCTTCCCCGGCTCGACGCCGGCCGCGCGCAGCAGCCGCTCAATCTTCAAAAAGGCTGCCCGGATTATGTCCTGGTCCGTGCCAACCAGTTCTGGGTGCGCTTCCCGCCAGCGCGTGATCGGACTGCCGGTGCCGTAGAGCCGCTCCAGCGCGCTCAGCGGAATGCTCCTTCTATCCGTCGTGTACCGCACAAATTCAGGGCCGTAACCGGGGCCAGAGCACCAGAGGCGCCGCACAAACGAGGGCGCGTCAAACTGCGCAGCGGTCTTCGCCGAAGAGGCCCATGGCATCGGCAAGTCGGCATAGTAGCCGCGTACCAGCCCATTGCCGTGCACGTGGAATTCGGCCAGCTGCCCGTCAATGCTGTCCATGATGGCCTGCACCTCGGCGGCGGCCGGCCCGGCCGGATCCAGACGCGGTGGTCCGCCGCCGATCGACCAAATGGCCACCGTGCCGCCGGGCTTGAGCACCTCGGCCGCGCGCGCCCAGAAGCCAGCCATGTCGAACCAGTGCGCCGACGTAGCCGCCGTGATCACGTCGACGCTGCCGTCGGCCACGAGCGGGGGCGTGTGGTCGCTGCCGAGGGCCTCTGCCGAAGAGACGGCAAACGTAATGGCCGGCGCCGTGCCAGCCTTTTCCGCGCTCGCCTGCTCCGTCCGGGCCGCGCTCAGCATGCCCTCGGACGGGTCAATGGCCACCGCCCGCGTGAACTGCCCCGCGAACTCGCGCACCGAGGTGCCTGGGCCGCAGCCGACGTCGAGCAGCGTTCCCAATGCGCCACCATTATCGGTGTGAAAAGCCACAATGTCATTGTATATTTGCACGGGGTAGCCGGGACGGTACTTGGCGTACGTCTGGCCCTGCGCGGTGCTGTAGGCGCGGAACGTCTTTTCTGGCGCGGCGGGCTGTGCGGTGTCGACCATGGCGAAGTATTTGCGTGTCTGTTTGTTTCAATCTGTCTGTTCGATCAATGCCTATTTGTACTTCTGCGTAGGCAACCGGCATCCAGTTGTTCCTGCCGTTATTACGCCGTATAGGCCCGCCGGACTTTGTAGTTGGCCCAAAGTCCGGTCTGACAGCTCGCAGTCGTGCCCCATATCCGGACTAGCGCACACTTCTGTGTCTGCCTCATTATAAGCCCCAGTAAACTGGCTTCCACGTCTCGCACTCGTCGTCCTCTTTTGGCCCGTTTGGTCATTTGCGGACAGCAGCTCGCCATGGTGTACTACGGCCGTCTGAGCCAGGGCTGCCAGCGGTGTCGACAGCGCAAGGTCCGAGTACGTGTCATTGGGTGGAGGCGACGAAATGCAGCTGACAGTGCGGCCACAGTGCGACGAGCGAAAACCGGCCTGTCTTCGGTGTGAAAAGGCCAAGCTGCCGTGTCCGGGATTTCGCGATCTGACGACAGTGGCCTTTCGCGACGAGTCGGCGCGGATTATCCGCAAGTGTGTGGGGAAGAACGTATCAGGGCCATCGTCGGAAAACGTCTCACCGGCCAAACCGGCGCCGCAGCCGCCTCCTGCCGCCTCCCTAACCGTCTGTGCATCGGAGCTGTTTGGCCTTCCTCTGTCGCTCACCAAAGCCTTTTCAGAGCCATGCGTCGATGGCACGGCCGACACCATTCTCCCGTTCTTCATCGACCCCCGCGCCATCCCGCTCGTTGATGTGAATCCGATCTGTGGCTTCAGCGACCACGTCGGTGCATTCCCCCTCTTGGCCTCCCCCTCCGTCCCCTCCGTCCTGGCCGACTCGCTTACCGAGCATGCGACCTGCTTTTTTTTCGACCAATTTGTCCACGAGGGCCCACCACTTTCGGGCAACTACTCCAAGTGGTTGCAGCAGACCTACTGCTCTCTGCCGCTGAGCCACCCGATGCGCATGGCTATTGAGTCGGCTGGTATGTCCGGCCTCTCTTCCTTCTTCCGTTACCCTGGCGCCGACTTCCAGGCCCGTGTTCTTCATGGCCAGGCGCTCGTCGCCACCAAGAGCGCCCTGGCGGACCCGGCCGCCAGCGTCGCCGATGCCACCCTCATGACGGTTTTGCTGCTGGCCCTATACGAGTTTGTCAACCCGATTAATTGGCGGTACACCTCCCTCGATGCCCACATCAGTGGTGCCGCCACATTGCTGCGCCTCCGAGGTCTGGGCCAGTTTGACAACAATGTCGGCGCCAATCTCTTCATCCAGTTTCGGTCCATGCTGGTGTGTTGCCCTGTTCCGTCCACATCTCCTGTCCTAACACCCCAGCTCTACTCGTGCATCCAGCAGGATGTTGCGCCGCCGCCGGCCTTTGACACCCTGAACCGCGCCTTTGCGGCCAGCCAGGTCGGACAGCTGCGCCAGTTCATGCATCCGGCCCCCCTCGGCGACATGTACTTTGACCTGCTTCACCTGCGACTCTCCATCCGCGATGGCACCATCACTCCCACAGCCATCCATGACACCATCTGGGCCATGATTAGTCGCCTTGATGACTGGCGCCGGTCTGTCGAGCCCCTGTGGGCCTGTATAGTCCTCGACGACGAGGCCTCCTTTGACGGAAAACGCCACGTCTACCCCGACAACTGGACCGCCAAAGTATGGACCAACTGGCGCTCTCTGCGCCTTCTCATCCACAAGCTGCTGTTTGAAAACGAGCTCCGCAAAGGCCAGCTGTCTACCAGCGTGACGGCCGTGGCAGCCGTGTCCATTGTCCGGCAAATGTCGGTAGACATTTGCATTTCGGCACCCTATTTCATCCCTACTCCACGTACGTGTCCCGTCAGATGTCTGTGGCTCAACTGACCCCGGCAGGTGCCATCTCTATAATCTGGCCGCTCTCGGTGGTCTCATTGGAAAAGCAAAACGAGACGCATGTGCGCTTTGAAGCGCTGAGGCAGTTGCGCTGCATCTTTTCCGCCATGGGGCTCGGCGCCGCCCGTCTTGCCATTGATGCGGCGTCGAGGGAACTAGAAGGCGTTGGCGCGAGTTGAGAGGTGAGGCTATGACGAGGATGGGTTAGATGGGATGGATATGAATAAAAGTTCAAAAGTCACCGGCTAAAAGTATTCCTACCAATGATGCACTAGAATATGAAATCGATGCTCTTCGTATCGGCAGATGGAACTCCGCACATCTGCCGGACGATGCGATTCGGAATTGGTTCGGAGAACTGTGCTTTCTCCTCACTCTTCATCTTCCCCTCTTCTCCCGACCCCATGACCTGCACCCCAGATTTTCCGAGCCGTCCCCTCATTTTCCGGTCGTTTTCTGTACTATTTTGCTGTCGGTCGTTGCTGGTTTGATGCTCTGCTGTTCGTTCCCATTTCATATGTTTCTGGCGCCTAGGACTTTCGTACTGTCACCTTCAGCCCCTTGAATCGCATCTTTGTTTTGATCACATGGCCCCGAATGCCGCGCCGCTTGATGGTGCCATCACAAGCAACCGCGGCCGCAAGACTACCAGCCGGTCAGCTCATGCCGGTGCCTTGCCGGCGGTGTGAGTGGAGTATCAAACCCCGAAATGCACCGTGCCACGTGACCTTACGATCGACACTGCAAAATGGCGAATGGAGAGGATATTGATAATCACGTCTCGATGACTCGCGCTCGCTATCCCGTGCCCGATTCAATGGCCGCAAGCGTGATCGTCCGCTCGGTTTCTGTCCCGGGAGGCGACGGTATGACGATTGGCGGCGTGGCAACAAGATGCGATTTTCCGCTTCCCTGTTCCAGCCAGCTTCAAAGGCCGAGGATAGGCGCTAGAGGGAGAGCTTTGTCGTAAGAGCTCCCCACCAAGCCGCTGACGTTGCGTCCATTGTCCTCTCTCCGGCCAATCAAGTGGCGAAGTTGCAAATGTCAGCAGCGGCGACCCACCGGATCTGCTGCCTATGATGCAAGCGCTGCCAATCGGGAAATGGGTATTAGACTGCGCTGCACAGGCCGAACGGCTTATGAGCGGCAGCGACCCCCGCACTCGGTCGGCCGCAGCTTCTTTATCGGGTGGACCACTTCCTGGGACAGTAATTTCTGCCGTCCGTACTTAAAAGGGCCGCCTCGATGCATTGGATGCAAGCTAGTCGTGTCTGCCGTTTCCCCCGCTCGTCTCTGAAGCAAACTCTCACACACTCATCATCCCACAACCACATCTCCCGTTCCTCGCACACTATGGCTGAGGGAAAGTGTCCTGTTGTGCACAACGTCGCCGGCGGTGGCACACGCAACCGCGACTGGTGGCCGAACCAGCTGCGCCTCAACATCTTGCGGCAGCACACGGACGTGTCGAACCCGCTCGACAAGGATGCTGACTACTCGCAGCTTTTTGCGAGTCTCGACTACACCGCCCTCAAGAAAGACATCAACGCGGTCCTGACCAACTCACAGCCGTGGTGGCCGGCCGACTTTGGCAACTACGGCGGCCTCTTCATCCGCATGGCCTGGCACAGCGCGGGCACGTACCGCGCGACCGACGGCCGCGGCGGCGGTGGCCAGGGCCAGCAGCGCTTTGCGCCCCTCAACAGCTGGCCCGACAACGTCAGCCTCGACAAGGCGCGGCGGCTGCTGTGGCCGGTCAAGCAAAAGTACGGTCAGAAGATCTCCTGGGCCGATTTGCTGCTGCTGGCGGGCAACGTGGCCCTGGAGAACATGGGCTTGAAGACGTTTGGCTTTGCTGGCGGCCGCGCCGACACCTGGGAGTCGGACGAGGCCACATACTGGGGCGGCGAGACCACCTGGATGACCAACGATGTGCGCTACGCTTCCGTCAAGGGCAACAAGGACCCCGTTCTGCACGCCCAGGGCCTCGAGGAGCCCACGGCCGCCGACACCATGGGCCTGATCTACGTCAACCCCGAGGGCCCCAACGCCGTGCCCGACCCGCTGGCGGCGGCGGAGGACATCCGAGTGACCTTTGGCCGCATGGGCATGAACGATGACGAGACGGTCGCGCTCATTGCCGGCGGTCACACCTTTGGCAAGACGCACGGCAAGGGCGGCGACGACCTCAAGGGCCCCGAGCCCGAGGGGGCCGGGCTGGCAGAGCAGGGCCTGGGCTGGCACGGAAAGCTGGGCTCGGGTGTCGGCTCGGACGCCATTGGCAGCGGTCTGGAGGTGACGTGGTCGTCGGAGCCGACGCGGTGGACGATGAAGTTCCTCGAGTACCTGTTTGCCTTTGACTGGGAGCTGGAGAAGAGCCCCGGTGGGGCCAACCAGTGGGTGGCCAAGCAGGTCGGCGGCATCATCCCCGACGCCTTTGACCGATCCAAGCAGCATCGCCCGCGCATGTTGACGACCGACCTAGCGCTGCGCTTCGACCCGACGTACGAGAAGATTTCGCGCTTCTACCTGTCGCACCCCGACGAGTTTGCTGACGCGTTTGCACGCGCCTGGTTCAAGCTGCTGCACCGCGACCTCGGCCCGCGCACGCGCTACCTCGGCCCCGAGGTGCCCAAGGAGGTGCTCATCTGGCAGGACCCGATCCCCGAGGTCAAGCACACGCTGGTCAGCCAGGCCGACATTGCAGAGCTCAAGAAGACCATCCTGGCCTCGGGCGTCGAGCCGGTCAAGTTTATTCGCACGGCGTGGGCGGCGGCCTCGACTTTCCGCGGCGGCGACCGGCGCGGTGGCGCTAACGGCGGCCGGATCCGGCTGCTGCCGCAGCGCAACTGGAGGGCCAACAACCCGGAGCAGCTGGGCGAAGTGCTGACGGCGCTGGAGAAGATCCAGGACACGTTCAACAAGGCGCAGAAGGGCACGGACAAGCAGGTGTCGATTGCGGATCTGATCGTCCTGGCGGGCGCGGCGGCTGTCGAGAAAGCGGCGCACGCGGCTGGCCACAAGGCAGTCAAGGTGCCGTTTGTGCCGGGTCGCGGCGACGCGAGCCAGGACCAGACCGACGTCGCGTCGTTTAACTATCTGGAGCCAGTGGCAGACGCGTTCCGCAACTACGGCAAGTCGACGGCGCGGGCGCGGGCCGAGGAGCTGATGGTGGACCGGGCTCAGCTGCTGACGCTGTCGGCGCCGGAGATGACGGTGCTGCTCGGCGGCATGCGGGCGCTCAACGCCAACTTTGACGGGTCGCCGCTGGGCGTGCTGACGACGCGGCCGGGGCAGCTGACGAACGACTTTTTTGTCAACCTGCTAGACATGGGCACGGTGTGGAAAGCGGCCGGCGCGGGCGACGAGGCAGAGGAGCTGTTCATCGGCAGCGACCGGGCGACGGGCAAGGAGCGGTGGACGGCGTCGCGGGTCGATCTCGTGTTTGGGTCGCACGCCGAGCTGCGGGCCATTGCCGAGGTGTATGCGAGCGCCGACGCGGGCGACAAGTTTGTGCGTGACTTTGTGGCCGTGTGGACCAAGGTGGCCAACGCAGACCGGTTCGACCTGACACACCATTGACTGCATGGCAGTGTCGAAGGGGAAGACCGTCCCCTGCTGCAGCGGCTGCGGAGCTATCTGTGAACGGAACACGTGGAACTGGATTTGAACTCAAATTGGACTTGGCCCTGGATGCTGGCACTGGTTTCTGTATAATGCGACGCGACGCGTCAGATTGGTCTGTAGTGATGTAGGAAGAATATTGTGCAGAACGCGGCCGCTGGTGATGTCTGGTATTATTTTGGCCCGTAGACGACCCCGCCCTTGTGGTTGGCGCAGCTCCAGCGGACGGATTTACCTTTTTCCACTGCTGCTCCGCTGCCAAACGGAAAATAGGAGGAACGTCGCCGAAGCCGCCCGCCGCTTGACCACCTTGCCACCACACCACACTGGCTGGAGGCGCAGCGTTCGTCACGATGAGTCTCTTGACGGGCCGTCAGGCCGAGGAGCTGTGAGTCTGGGTGCCCTGGCGGACGCTGTGCGCTGCCGACTGACAATGCCTCTGCTAGACACAAGTCGATGATTGCCTATTTGGCGGCGAACAACTTTGCAGCGAGTGCGGCGGCATTGCGGGAGGAGATGCACCTGGACACGACCCAGTTTGACGCGACGACGGCCAAGAAGTACGAGACGCTACTGGAGAAGAAATGGACGAGCGTGGTGCGGCTACAGCGGAAGGTGAGAGAAGGAGAAGGAGAGATGGAGAGAAGAAGGAGATGAACAAGGATGGGGAGAAGAGGACAAGGGAAGGAGAAGAACAAGGGCGACGAGAGCTAACTGCCAGATCATGGACCTGGAGTCCCGCAACAGCGCACTGCAGTCCGAGGTCGACAACGCGACGCCCGGCTCGCTGATGCTGCGCAACAAGGACCCGGCGTCGTGGCTGCCCAAGGCGCCGCCACGGTACACGCTCGAGTCGCACCGCAACGCGATCAACTGCATCGCCTTCCACCCGACATTTTCGTCGCTGGCGACAGGGTCGGACGACTTTACGATCAAGATCTGGGACTGGGACGTGGGCGAGCTCGAGAAGACGATCAAGGGACACACGCGGGCAGTGCTGGACGTGGACTATGGCGGGCCCAAGGGCAACGTGCTGCTGGTGTCGTGCAGCTCGGACCTGACGATCAAGCTCTGGGACCCGGCCCAGGACTACAAGAACATCCGCACGCTCTCGGGTCACGACCACAGCGTCAGCGCCGTGCGCTTCGTGCCCAACTCGGCCAACCTGCTCGTCAGCGCCAGCCGCGACACCACGCTCAAGATCTGGGACGTCACCACGGGCTTTGTCGTCCGCACGCTGCACGGCCACACCGCCTGGGTGCGTGACGTCGTGCCCGCCTTTGACGGCCGCTTCCTCGTCTCGTGCGGCGACGACATGACGGCCCGCATCTGGGACATTTCTACCCTCGCCACCACGACCGAGAGCAAGTTGACGCTCTACGGCCACGAGCACTATGTCGAGTGCTGCGCGCTCGCGCCGCCGTCGGCCTATGCGCACCTCGCCCTGATGGCCGGCGTCAAGCGGCCGCCGCCGGCCACCAGCTCGGCCGAGTATGTCGCGACCGGCTCACGCGACAAGATGATCCGGCTCTGGGACGCGCGCGGCACCTGTCTGCGCACGCTCGTCGGCCACGACAACTGGATCCGCTCGCTCGTCTTCCACCCGGGAGGCAAGTTTCTGCTGTCCGCCGCCGACGACAAGACGGTCCGGTGCTGGGACCTAACGCAGGACGGCCGGTGCGTCAAAGTGATTGGCGACCCGCACGAGCGTTTTGTCACGTCGCTGCGGTGGGCACCGAGCTTGGTACGCAGCGGCGGCACGGCCGAGGCGCAGGCACAGACGCCGGGCGGCGCGGACCAGAACGGCGGCACACCCGGCACGCCTTCACGGACCGAGGCCAACGGCACGCGGGCCAAGGAGGCGACGCAGGACGTGCAAATCCGGTGTGTGGTGGCGACGGGCTGTGTGGACTGCAAGCTGCGCATCTTTACGAATTGAGATACGGGCGAGCGGCGGCCACGAGGAGACGCAAAGTCCCGGCGTGCGCGAGCAGAACGATGATATCCCGGCAGCGAGCTGGCCAAGCGCTGCCGCGCCCGCAGAGGCAGAGGCGACAGCAGATAGCAGACAGCAGACAGCGGATAGCGGACAGGTGCCGACACTGATTCGCCCCGTCGATCCGCTGCACGCGGACCAGCGCAGTCCAACATGCCCCCCGTCCCATCCCCCTCGGGCCGACAGAGAGCGACCAGAGAGGCAGACAGAGGACGGCCGGCGCTCTTTCGGGGACAGGACGCCGATCGGAGAGCAGCGAAAAGAGCATACGGGCATACAAGCATCAGAGCATCCGAGCAGAGTCTGCAGAGACCAGTACATAGAAGCGAATGCACAAAGATCCCTCCGAGACGTTGAGAAGCGGTGAAAAGTGAAAGCTGTAGCGCTTACTAGCGGAGAGGCAGTAAAAGGGCCGCTATAACGCCGTTGGCCCCGCAGTTTCAGGCAATCGCTGCGATTCAAAACGACGGCGTTGGGCGATCCATCGTCTTGTAAAGAGCAGGCAGTCAGTCCAACTTGCATCGTGCATCTTTCTACCTTCATCCATCTTTGCAAAATGGCCATTGGGTTTGCACTACTGGGCGCAGGCATCTTTGCCACGCGCGGTGAGCGACGGTTGTCTCCCTTTGCTGTTGTGCATCAGCTAACCGCCAGAACATCTCCCGGCCATTGAGGCGACGCCGGAGCTGGCGCTCAAGGCCATCTACTCGCGCTCACAAAAGACGGCCGAGACGCTGCAGGCCAAGGCGGCCGGGGGCGATGCCGTAGCCGTCTACTTTGACGAGCCGGCCGTGGCAGGCCGCGGACTGGCGGACCTGCTGGCACGGGACGACATCGCGGCCGTGTCCGTCTGTCTACCGATTGGGCTGCAGCTGGCCATTGTGCAGCGGGCCCTGGCGGCGGGCAAGCACGTCATCAGCGAGAAGCCAGTGGCCCCAACGGTGGCGGAGGCGCGGGCGGCGATCGAGGCGTACGAAGCGCTGCCGCAGCCCGACGGTGTGCCGCGGCTCATTTGGGCCGTCGCCGAAAACTACCGCTACCAACCCAGCCTATTGGCGGCCGAAGCGGCGGGACGGCAACTCGGCGGCCCGCTCGTGGCGTTTTCCCTGCGCAGCTCCCGTCTGGTGCGTGACGCCGACGTTGGCTATATTGCCACGCCGTGGCGGCGCACGCCCACGTACCCCGGCGGTTTCTTGCTGGACGGCGGCGTGCACTTTGTCGCGGCGTTGCGCAAGCTGCTGCTGGCGGCGGCGAACGGACATGCCGACGGATCTTCCTCGGCCATTTCCTCCGTTTCTTGCTTTTCTGCGCAGCTGCAGCCGCACCTACCGCCCGTCGACACGCTGCGCGCTATAGCCGTCACAAACGGCAACGTCAGCGGCACGATCGACCTGTCGTTTGGCGTCGAGTTTGGCGGCCCGCCGCTCGAGGTGGCCGTTGCCACGACCGAGGGCCGGCTCGTGTGGACGCCGCAGCGGGTGACGGTCCAGCGGCGGGATGTCCCCGAGACACTCATCTTTGACGCCAACGACCCGGCCGTCGTGCCGCCTAGCCAGTTCAACGGCGTCAAGGCCGAGTTTGCCGCGTTTGCGCGGAACATCGCCACCGGCGCGACGGTTGTGGAACCGGCGCAGTCGCCCCGGGAGGCGCTGCAGGACCTGGTGGTGCTGGAGGCGATGTTGCTATCGGGGGAAAACGGAGAGATGCGCTCGTGCCAGTGAGGCGGTACATGGTTCGACGTCAATAGTCTGCAAAATGAAGTCACAAAGTTCCAATCACAAAGCGAAAACGCCGATGCGGGAATGCCGCCGAAAGCAGCAGGCCCGTCGGATGGCACCTTCCCTCGTGGGTGAGATAAGAAGCGCCCGGCAGCACGCAATGCCCCGCCAGGCAGGCACGACGGCGCGCGGTGGATCCCGTTAGCTGCTCCTGCTGGAGCTCCTTCCAGCTCTCATTCTCGAGCTTCATTTCCTCATTTTCACTTCCTTCCATTTCACTTCCTTTTGAACCTCATCTGGCCTTTGTTCCCGTCTGTTCGCCATGGAAAAGGAACAGCTGCCGTCTTACTCGGCCGCGCCACGTCTCCCGCGATGGCAGCACCCACACGGCTTCCACGTGCGCCGCCGCGGCCGGATCCTGCGTCTGGCCGGTTTGGCCTGTCTTCTCTTCATTGGCTATTCCCAGTGGACGCAGCTGCAGCGCACCACGGATGAGCAGGTGTCGAGCCTCGCGCTCGACAAGCTGCAGGCAGACCTGGCCATGTGCGCGTCGCTGCGCAGCACGCCTAGTGACGCCGAGGGCTTTGGGCGGACGGTCAACGCACGTCACGTGGACGGCCACCAGCCGACGCTCATCCGCAACGCGACGGTGTGGGTGGGCGAGCCGGTGGAGGGAACGACGGCCGCCGAGGCACGTGTCGGCCAGGGCTACGGCTGGATCACGGCCGACGTGCTCGTGGAAAAGGGCCTGATCAAGGCCGTGTCGCCGGTCATCGGCCTCGACGCCGTGCCGGCAGCAGCCATTGTGTGGAACGCCCACGGCCGGCAGCTGACGGCTGGCATCATCGACATGCACAGCCACGCGGGCGTTGACTCGCTGCCGGAGCTGGTCGGCAATGAGGACACCAACGAGATGTCGTCGGACATTACGCCCTACGTCCGGTCCATTGACGGCATCCAGCCGCAGGACCACCAGATCCAGGTGATCAAGTCGGGCGGCGTGACGACCTCGCTCGTTTTGCCCGGCTCCGGCAACAACATTGGCGGCGAGGCGTATGTGATCAAGCACGCCGTCGGCCGGCACGACGGCCGGCCCGAGCTGAGCATCGCCTCGCTGCTGGCGGCGCCCGACGCTCCCGGTCTGCGCTACATCAAGATGGCCTGCGGCGAGAACGCCAAGCGCATCTACGGCAAGGTCGGCGAGCGCGGACCCTACAGCCGTCTCGGCGAGAGCTGGGAGTTCCGGCACGCCTTTGAGCAGGCCCAGGCCCTCGTCCAGACTCAAGACGACTGGTGCGCGGTAGCCGAGCCGGCCGCTGCGCGCTCCCCGGCCGCTCTGCTGCGGTCTGCCACATCCTACCTGCCGCGCGACCTGCAGTGGGACACCCTGGCGGCGGTGCTGCGCGGCCAGGTGCGGGTCAACACGCACTGCTACACGATACCGGACCTCGAGGCCTTTGTCGACCACACCAACGAGTTCAAGTTCCCAATCTGGGCCTTCCACCACGCGCACCAGACCTTTCTCGTACCCGAGGTGCTCAAGCGGGCCTGGGGCGCCGACCGCTTTGGGCCGCCAGCGTCGGCCATTTTTGCCGACAACATGTACTACAAGGCCGAGGCCTATGTCGGCTCCGAGTACGCCAGCAAGCTGCTGTATGACAATGGCCTGACGCCTATTTTCGTCAGCGACAACCCGGTCCTCAACGCCCAGCACGTGCTCTTTGAGGCCGCCAAAGGCTACCACTACGGCCTGCCCTACCACGCCGCCCTGGCTGCCGTGACGACCGCACCAGCCCAGCGTCTGGGTCTGGGCAACCGCCTGGGCCTCATCAAGGCCGGCTACGACGCGGACATTGTCGTCTGGGACAGCGACCCGCTGAGCGTTGGCGCGGCACCCGTGCAGGTGTGGATTGACGGCGTGGCGCAGTTTGACGACCCGGTGGAGTTGGTCAAGCCGGCCAGCGAGCCGATTGTGCCGGATGCAGCGCTGGCTGCGAAGAGCGAGGAGGAGCCGGTGGCGGTCGGCGGCGACGTGGTCTTTACGGGTGTGGCCAAGGTGCTGCTGCCGGGCTTCGAGACAGCGGCGGAAGAGACGACCAACTTGACAGTGGCCGTGACGGACGGCCGCGTGACGTGTGTGGGTGCTTGCACGGAGCAGCTGCAGGCGGCACGGGCGGGCGGCAGCCGTGTGGTGTCGCTGCAGCACGGCTACCTTGCGTCTGCCTTGACCGCGTTTGGCTCCAAAATTGGGCTCAACGAGATTGACGCGGAACGGGACACGGACAACGGGCCGAGCGGCGACGTGTTCAGCCGCGCCGTGGACGGGCTGGCGCTGGGCGGGAAAAAGCTGGCGGTGGCGCTGCAGTATGGCGTGACGCGCGCGGTGACGGCGCCGAAGCTGCGCGGCGCCTTTACGCACTTTGGCACGAGCGCGGGATTCCTGACCGGCGGCGGGCCGACGGCCTTGACCGACGGCGTTGTCTTTGCCCCGGACGCGGCCGTGCACTACACGCTGAGCCTGGCGGCCAAGCAGGGCAGCACGCCGTCGGTGTCGTCGGCGGTCGGCGCGCTGCGCATCAAGCTGCTGCAGGCGGTGGCGGCGCGTGCGGCCGAGGCGACCGATGCGGCGCCCTTTTCCGAGGCAAGCTATCTGCAGCAGGTCGTGGCCGGCACGCTGGCGCTGTCGGTGACGGCACACAGCGCGGACATGATTGCGGCGCTTCTGGCGGTCAAGAAGGACGTGGAGGCGGCCGGCGCGGCGCCGCTGCGACTGATCGTCCTGGGCGGCGCCGAGTCGTTTCTGCTGGCGGAGGAGCTGGCGGCGGCCGACGTGGGCGTCGTGCTGGCGCCGCTGCAGTCGTACCGGGCGTCGTGGGAGGAGCGGCGGGCGCTGACGGGGGCGCCGCTGACCAACGGCACGGCCATTGACGTGCTGATCGACGCGGGCGTGGTGGTGGCGATCGGGCTGGAGGAGGACTGGCTGGTGCGCGATTTGGCGCTGCTGGCCGGCGTGGCCTACAAGAACAGCGGCGGGCGGCTGTCGGAGAAGACGGCGCTGGACCTGGTCTCGACCAACGTGTACAAGCTGTTGGGACAGGAGGCGCCCAACGACGGCCACTTTGTCGTCTACGAGGGCAGCCCGTTGGAGATTGGGTCGACGATCCGGGCGGTCGGCGGCGGTTTGGGGCGGACGACTGTGTTTGCGTAGTGTAGTTTTGTAGTTTGGGGGCTCTGATCTGTTGGATTTTACAAAGTAGTCAATAGTACCGGCAATTCTTTTCCGTCCCGTCCACGGTGGTAAAACTCTCTCTCTCTAGTCCAACGCTGCTGGCACGACCACGGTCTGGCCCTGGAACCGCTCCAGGTCCTCGCCGGCGTAGCTCACCAGCGGCGACACCTCGACGCCGGCCTCGGCCGGGTTGGGCGTGTCGGCGCAGGGCTGGATGGCGGCACCGGCGGCCTCGAGCCAGCGGCGGCCCTGCAGCAGAATATCGCGGCGGCTCGTGTCGGGGTCGTCCTCGCCGGTGCCGGGGGCGTTTTTCAGCGGGGAGAACTCGTCCTCGCGGCGGACCTCGAGACAGGCGAAGCGGGCGAGCGGTAGGCGCGGGAAGACGTCAAAGACAAACTGCTCGAGCTTGATGCCGTTGGGCGTCGTCGGCTTGACGGTCGCGCCGGTGGCCAGGTCGACGTGCGGGATCTTTTTGCGCGCCACGTGGTGCGGCAGCGTGTGCGCCCACGCCGGGATCGTCTCGAGGAAGCGGCGGCTGTAGTAGTGGTTGACAATGTTGGCGGCGCGGAAGCGCAGGACCGGCGCGTCCGCCGGCGCGACCGCCGGGTCGAGCGCCTCGGCCGTGGCCGCGTCAATCTCGCTGTACTCGACCACGTCGGGCCGGCCGTTGCGCAGCAGGATGAGGCCAACGGACTCGTTGGCGGCGCGCTTGCGCACGACCTTGGTGGCAATGTCGACGTCTTTGCGCGCGGCAAAGCCGACAAAGACGGGGTCGGCCACGCGCACGAGGCAGTTGTCGACGCAGTAGGCGTGGACGTGCTCGACGCCGCGCGTCTGCAGGTCCGCCAGCACGCCGGCGCCGACGAGGGCCGCGTACAGGCCGCCGTTGCCGTCGGGCGCCACGGCGACGCGGCCGGGTGCCTCGAGCAGGATGCGGCCGTCGTTGCCAATGCACGGCAGCACGCCCTGCTCGAAAAAGACCACGTTGGTGGGATCGAGGCCAAAGTGCCCGTGGGCCGCGAAAAAGGCCTCGGTCGGCGCGCGCGTCGGGCCGCTCGTCATAATGTACCACGGCACCACGACGGCGGCTGCGGCCACGCCGGCGTGGGCGGCCGCGAGCGTCTGCACGCGCCGGATGCGCTCGGCCTGGATCTGGAAGAGCGACTTGCCGCTGGGCAGGCCAATGTCATAGCAGCCCTTGGGCGCGCTGCTGCCCAGCCGCGTGCCCTGGCCGCCGGCCATGAGCACCACGGCCACCTTGTTCTGCGCCACGAGCGCGAGGCCGGCGTCGTACCAGGCCGCCAGGTCGGCCTCGGCCGAGTCCAGGATGCTAGCCGTCGCCGCGGCCGGCAGCGGCTCGAGGACGGGCGCCGCCGCCTCTTTGGCTGCGGGGGCCGTCGGGTGCAGCGCCTCCTGGGCGAGCGTGTTGATGCGTTCGGGGTCGAACTGGGCCAGCTGCCGGACGAGGTCGGCCTGTTCGGCGGCGGGCAGCCCGTCGTAAAAGGCAAAGACGTGGCCCTGACCGGCCTGGGTGTACTGCGTGCGAAGCTGGGCGGCGTCCATGATGGGCGAGCGAAAGAGGTTGTCGGTGGGAGGTCAATGGAAAGGAAAAAGGCAGAGGCGAAGAGGTATCAGTAAAGAGGACGGTCAAGGAAAAAACGGCAGAGAAAAAGGAGCAGAAGAGAGTGTTTTCATACGAGCTGACCGTCAGAAAGAACGCCAAAGCTAAATTTAGCTTGCAGGAGCTGAGCTGAGCCCCAGGGGCAGCCCCGGCAGTGACTTGCCGCATTCGGCATCCTTCTCCACATGGCGGCGTTCGGGCGTGCCAGTGGACAGCGCAAACGTCAAACGGTTCTGGAATCACGTGCTGGGCCAGACCCCCCAATAAAGCTGGTTGTCACGTTATTCCATTTGTCGACTTAGTCAGCTTTTGGGAGGAGGCTGGAAAGTTTCAACGCGACAGCTTCCTCCCGTTCCTCGGCCATCGACCCTTTGCACGCACCGCTGCGCCCACGCCGTCCATCCCCCTCTGCCATTGCACGCCTCGACCGCCACGATGGGCAAGAAACGGCGCAACTACCCCGATCTGGAGGAGCTGATCAGCCGGCCGTGGTGCTACTACTGTGGGTGAAGCAATCTTCCTTGGGCACGTCTTCTTGTTGCTGACACGTCCAGGCGAGCGCGACTTTGAGGATCTCAAGCTGCTCATCTCGCACCAAAAGGCCAAGCACTACAAGTGTGACCGATGCGGTCGGCGTCTCAATACGGCGGGTGGTACGTCTTAGCCGCTCTCTTCTCCTTCTACCCTCTTCTCCTCCCGCTAACCCGTCAGGCCTCTCCGTCCACATGAACCAGGTCCACAAGGAGACGCTCACCCACGTCGAAAACGCCCTCGAGGGCCGCGAAGGTCTCGAGGTCGAAATCTTTGGCATGGAAGGCGTCCCCGAAGCCGCCCTCGCCCGCCACAACAATGAGATGCTCCAGACGTTCCAAAAGAGCCGCACCAACCGCCAGGCCGTCACCGGCAACCCGCCCCCCGGTCAGCCCGGCCACCTGCGCCCGGTCAAGAAGATCCGCATCGAGAGCGCCGACGACCTGCGCGCCCGTCTCGCCGCGTACCGCGCGCAAGAGGGAGCGCGCCAGGCTGCCGCTGCCGCTGCCGCTGCCACCGCCACGACGACAAACACCTCTGCCTCCGCCGATGCCGCCGCCACCCTTCCCTCGCGGCCCGGCCTTCCCCAGCGCCCCGGCACGTACGGCACCGGCGCCGCGTCCACCCTCGACGACCTCGTCGCCGGTGCTGCCCACCCCGGCGGCGGCGACGACATTGACCGCGTCATCCGCATGGCCGAGGCCGGCATCCGCCCAATTGCACCGCCTGCGGCGGCACCCGCACCGCCTGCTGCCCTGACGCCGGCGCCGGCGGCCGATAAGGACAAGGACCGCCCCAAAAAGGACAAGGCCATGCGCATGGTCTATGCCGACGGCGATCTGAGCCTCGAGGAACGCATGGCCCAGATACCGCGCTATGCCGTGGCGGCATGAGGAGAAACTGTGCTTTTGATCAGGCGTTTCACCGGGTGCTTTTCGTTTCTGGCTTTCCATTGTCTCTTTTCGTATCCTACAATTTAGTCACGTGACGGTCTCCTACGTACATCCGTGATTCATCATGACCACCAGTCCAAACCCAAAAGTCCACAAAACGCCGTCCACCGTCCATTGTCCGTTGTCCGTAGTCCACTGTCCGTCCGCTACCGCCATACCACGCCCGGCCGTGCGCCCTCGCTCTTGCCCGCTGCCGCCATGACGGCACCACCCGTAGTGATCCGTCGCCGGCCGCCGGCCTCGGGCTGCAGTCGTCCGCGCTCGCGCGGCGATCCCGTGTCGACGCGGCCGAGCCGAGCAGCCGAAGACGTGGCCGCCGCACTGACACTGGCACTCCAGTTTCCATTGCCCATGCCGCTGCCGCCATTGCCGCTCCCGCTCCCGCTGCTGCTGCCGCCCGCGCCCGGCGAGCGCCGCCGCTCGTTGCTGCGCCGCCGCTGCCGCGCGATGCCGCCGGCCGTGGACGACACCGACGACGCCAGGGACGCGCTGCCGTGCACCGACGACGACGCGCGGTGTGTGCCGACCGAGAACCGCCGGCTGGCTGCGCCCGCCGTCAGGCTGCCGCTGCCGCGCTTCGCCGAGTGTAGCGCCGACCGCAACTTTTGTGCATCAATCGTCGTGCCGGCCAGCTGCGCCACAACGTCTGCGTCGGGCGAGCCCGGGTGCGGTGGCTGGTTCTCGTCGCGGTGCTCGTCGCGGTTCTCGTCGCGGTCACGTGCCGATGGGCTACCGCTACCGCTACCGCTACCGCTGCCAAAGCTGCTGCTCAAGCCCGTGCTCGTAAACTTGGGGCTGCTGCCGCTCAGGTTCAGGCTGGCAATGCGCGTCGCCGACGGCGGCGTCAGCTGGTGGTTGGCCGCCCGCGGCAGCGAAATGTTGCGTAGCGGCGTCATCTTGCGCGGCGCCACCAGCAGACTGTCGCCTTCGGCCGATGCGTCCATGTCGGGCCGCGTCGAGAGCCGCGTCTTGGTCAGGAAGCCGGCCTGGAAACGGCTTGGCTTGGCCAGCAGCCCGTCGCCCGTGCTCAGTGCGACTGGCCCCTCGGCTGCGTCGTCCAGCGGCGCGTCTGGCACGCGGCTGCGGTACGGCAGCGGCGACAGGTCCGGCGAGAGGTCCGTGTCGGGCACAGTCGTGTCGGCAGGCAGCTGCTCGGCCGCCGGCGCCTTAACCGGGCTCTTGGCCGGCGTCTTGGCCGGGCTCTCCTCCACCAGCGTCGTCATGCCCTGCTTGCCCGGCGTCCGCTCAAAGTCGGCCAGTGTCCCGTCCTCGGACTCGTCATCGCGCCACCGCACGCTCCGCCGCATCGACGCCGACATGTACGCCTTCTTCTTGAGCGGTGTGAATGACACGCTCTTGCGCGCCGCCGCCACCTTGTGCCGTCTAGGCGTCGGCGCCGGCCCGAGACTGCTGCTAGCAGTACCGCCCAGCGAGACCCTCTTGCGCCGTGGCGGCCGCCGCGCCGCGTCACCGCGTGCCAGTGCACCGGCTCCGGCTCCAGCTCCGGCTCCGGCTCCGGCTCCGGCCCCGTCACCCGGTCGGATCACGGCAGCCGCTGCGGCCACGCCGCCCTCGAACAGTCCCTGCATCACGGCTGCGCCCTGGGCGACTGCCTCTTCGTGGTCCATGGCCAGCGTCGCCGCCAGCGTCGCCACGGCCCGGAACTGCGCCGCCAGCAGCCCCTGCACCACGTCGGCGCCACCGCCCGCCGCGCGCTCCTGGTCGGCCACCTCGCGCTGCGCGTCGCGGCCGAACCGCGCCTTGAGCAGCTCCGTCTCGCGCGCCAGCGTCGCCACGGCCTCACTCGCGTCCCCCACCGCGCAGTCCGCCATGGCCGCCTTGACCTGCCCGCTGCTGTGCTGCAGCGCCGACTCCAGCGCGCGCTCCCAGTGGCAGCGCTCAATCTTCTGGTGCAGGTGGTTGCGGCTGTGCTCCAACTCGGCCAGGATGCCGCCGACTCTCTTTTCTAGGCACGTGACCTCGACCGGCAGCTCGCTCTCCGTCTCCGCCAGCGCCGCCATCCAGGCCGTCAGCACGCCGATGCGCCGCTCAATGCAGCGCAGCTTGCACATGTCGGCCGTCTTCTGCTGCCGCTCGGCCGCCGCATGGTCGTACGCCGCCCGGATGCGCTGCACGCCCTCGCGCACGAGGCCGTCGCGCTTGTCCAGCTGCCGCCGCGCCTTGGCGGCAAAGCCGCGTTCCGCCTCTTTCTGGGCCGCGCGCAGCTCGTTGATCAGCGCCATTTGCTCGTCAATCTTGACCAGAAAGTCCTTGACGTGCCGGTTCACGTTAAAGACGTTGCGCGTCACCTTGGTCTGGATGTTCTTGGCCCGGTTCGCGTACCGCAGCGTGTTTTGCGTCTCGTCAAAGTGCGCGCTCGACGGGCTGACACACACAATCATGACTGTCTTGCAGTTGCCGCCCAGCGAGAACTTGAGCAGCCGCGTCAGCTTGCTGTTGCGGTACGGCACGTGGTTCTTCTTGCGCGGGTCGCACAGCGCGTTGATGCAGCCGCCCAGCGCCAGCAGCGACTTGTTGATGTTGGCGCCCTCCAGCAGCCGCTCGCCCCGGTTCTTGGTCGCGCTGGCCCGCTCGCTGCCCGCCAGATCGATGATGCTCAGCGTCGCCATCGTGTGCGGCTCCCCCACGCCCGCGTTGCGCTCGCGCTGCGCCACGTTGATCTGCAGCACCGCGTGCGACCGCGACGACACCGCGTTGGCCTCCGTCGGCGACACTGTCCGGAACTCGTTGCCCTGCACAATCATGTCCATCACCTCCTGCACGTTGCGCGGCCGGTGGCTCGTCAGCCCCGCTACCGTCACCACGTGGTTCGTGTCCTCCCGCAGCATCAGGCCCTGCTTGCTGCCGCCTGGCACCAGCAGGTCGCGGATCGTCTCGTTGTAAATCTCCAGGTACGACAACGTCAGCTCCGTCACCTTTTCGTCGCTGCGCTCGCCAATCTTCTCAAATAGCTCCTGCATCGTCAAAAAGATGATGCCCGGCTGCTGCGCCGTTCCCGTGATCGTGTGTGTCTTGCCGCACCCCGTCGCGCCGTACGCAAACACCGTCGCGTTGTACCCGTCCAGGACGCTATCCAGCAGGCCCCGCGTCGTGCCCTCGTAGACGTCTGCCTGCGTCGCGTTGTCGTCAAAGATGCGGTCAAACGCAAACACCTGGTCCTTGACTTTCTTGCCCATCGTCGGGATCACCGACCGCGAGAACTTTTGTACCGGGTTGTCCTCGGGCGGATCAAACACGCTGCGGCCGTCAGTACATTTCCCTCGCTGTCGTCCTCCCGCTTCTAGGGAGCGCTCACAGGCATCGGTCGTCCACCACTTTGATCACCGACCGCAGCCCGCGCTGGTTCAGCTTTGGCGTCGGCGCCGCCGCCATCGAGCCGTCGCCGAGAAAGAGCGTGCCTTCATCGTTTTTTTGCCTGCTTGTCAGCACGGTCGTCCATTGTCCGCATTGTCCTCCTCCCTCTCTTATCCACTCACAATTGCGCCGCCTCTCGGATGGTAAATGGCCGCACCCGAATGGCCACCACGATCGAGGACGCACCGGGGTCTGCCGGGGCCATTTTGTCGAATCGTCTCTATAGGGGGTCTTGCATGAACGTCGAGGTCGGGGCGTCGAGGGCGTGATAGCGTTGTCGTGATGAACAAGCAGAAGCGAAGGGAAAGACAAAAGACTGAGCGAAAGATGAAGGTCGAAAGAGTGAAAGAAGAAAAGCCGAAAAGTGTGGGAAACAGACAATAGAAACTGGAATGCGTGGTTCGGTTAGTATCGTCTGTTTGTCGTAGTGTGTCGTGTTGAAGAGTCTCGCTTTCGCGTCTCCTATCGCGTAGATGCCTCTTTTATCGCTCTGCACGCTAAGCGTATTTTGGTATTTTGTGTATTTGTAGCTGCGGCCTCTTGTTTCCCTTTCAAGGTTAGCTTCTTTGTCGGGGCAACCACACAGTTGCTGTGGGGAGCTACGAGTACGACCTTGGCTGACTAATACATCGTAGGATAGCTCCAACGGCGCCTATTGAATCTACATTCAAAGGAACTAATCCGTATAAACAGGAGATACTAAGAAAAAAATGATAATACTATCTCTCGAATTCATGCATTTTTCAACGTTAAGATACAGTTTCATGCTAATACTCAAGACGTCTCCAAGTCAAACAATGTCTGGGGGCTCCCAAACTCCTCCACTCCTTCTAACCCTAAAAGGTCTGCATGAAAAACAAACCACAATCATATCTTCCATTCTCGATAACGACATCAAGTTAACCAAACGCAAGAAATAAATCCCAGCTCTCCCAGATTCTTCCGATGCTTACGCCATTCAGTCCGGACCTCCCACGCCATAGACTGACTGTAACGGGCAGACACATCCAAAGGCCGAGGCCGACTTTGCCAGCACAGGCTAAAAGACAAACGGCTTCCGCGGCTTCTTGGCCCCTGTCCCTCTGGCAAAAGTCTCGAACTCGGCAAAAGTCGACAAACGTCCACAGACGCCTCAAACAACCGCCACCGGGCTCTGAATGGGCTACTATAGCCGGGGCGGTGCGTCATCTGTCCGCCCTGCTGTGCCAAATTCGGTCTTTAGCAACCGCCGAGAACGAGCGCCGAGTGCTAAAATTGTTCGGTCTTTATTTTACGTGATTGCCCGCCATCGGCGGGGCTCGGGTGAACTAAAACCGGGGCAAATTACACATCTCACCAATCACAGCATGTGATGGTATATATTATGGGGCATTTTTATCTGATGATCTGATAAAAGGGCGCAGCCCCAGCTTTCTTACCCTCCTTCCGGAAAGTACTGCGTACGCCCTTGCGAAAATTGTGCACCCACTCGGCGCCGTTATGGGTGCCTGTCCGCGACAGCACGTCATAAAATATATCCCACGCTGCCACCCGCTCTTTCTACACCTTGCCCTCCGTCAACACGACCAGCTCTCCTGACAATCTCGACGGCCCGCGACAGTTCTCGATTTTCGACAATTTCGACCCCTCGACGACATGGCTGATTTTCCCGACCCAGCTTCGGCTTCCGGCTCGGCATCTACCGCCACCTCCACCTCGCCCACGTCACGGCCCACCCGAAAGCGACGCAGACCGGCCGTTGTGTGTGCTGAATGCCGGCGACGCAAGATTGCCTGTGATCGCAAAACACCATGTGGCCAATGCGCCCTGCACAATGTCAAGTGCGTGTACGTCACGGGCGCGGTGCCGCCACCATATGGACGCCCAGCGCGCCAACTCACCAGCCCCGTGTCCCAGGGGCCGCCCCTGGAGTGGCTCAAGGCCGCCGTGACCGATGCCGGCCGCAGCGTCGAGACGCACGACACATTCTCTCTCACCGGCGACATGGCGGGGAATATGGCTAGTCTGGGGCCGATTCTCGGCGAGCGTCCGTCCCGCTTTGGCGGCCGCCTCGCCAAGACGCGCTTGTTTGGTCGGACGCACTGGATGAACAATATGGACCAGGTGCGTTGTGTTCGACCAGCGGTCCAGTGAGCCGACCATTCTGACCCAAACAGTTCAAGGATATTCATGCGGTCACACATCTTGTCCATCTGGTCTCTGGGTCAATGCTGCACAAATCCATGAAAACGTGCAAGCGGCTAGCGCAGGGGATCAAGGCCGAGCAGCAGCGACGCATCCTGATGCCACCCCAAGAGGGCGAACCGACCTGGTTCACGCCACCACCGCGGCTGGTATGCGATTGCCTGGTCGAACTGTACTTCAACGTGTTCGAGTCCGTCTTTCGTGTGTTGCACATGCCCACGTTTCGGCGGGAGTACGCGCAGTTCTGGGACGGCAATGCGAGTGTCACTGCGCCCAGCGACGTATTCATGGCCACGCTGATCCTTGTGCTGGCGTTGGGCAGCTGCTTCTACGACGGTCCTGAGTCGCTGCAGGACGGCCTGTGCATTGCAGCCACACGGGCAGTTCAGCGGCTCGAGGCAGCCTCGTGTGCGCCACTCGATAAGCACCAACTGACGCTCGACCGGGTGCAGCTGTACTGTCTGGTCATGATTGCGCGGCAGACGGCCGCACTCGACATGGGCGACGACCTGATCTGGTTCTCGATCGGCTCGCTGCTTCACACGGCCTTTGGCATGGGCCTCAACCGTGACCCGGGACACTTCAAGTCGCTGTCGTTGTCGCCCCTCCAGTGCGAGCTGCGCCGGCGCCTGTGGGCAACCATCCTCGAGCTGGTCGTGCAGTCCGGCCTCGACCAGGGCATGCCGCCGCTGATTAGCACAGACGATTATGACTGCCTGCCACCGACAAATCTAGACGACGCTGAGATTGAAGATGGCCAGGGTGGCAGTTCAGATGATCGACTGAGAAGACAGCCGTCAACGGTCAACAGCCCAAAGGGCCAACAGAGCCACAAGGACCAAAAGGGTCATCCCGACTCGGTCTTCACCCAGACTAGCATGCAGCGGCTCCTGTTCCGCTCGCTGCCCTGCCGGCTCAAAATTGCCAAGACTCTCAACGGGCTGGGCCCGGAGCTGTCGTATGAGCGGACGCTGCAGCTCAGCACAGACCTACTCGAGACCAGCCGCTATGCAGCCGTGACACTGCGGTCAGCGCCGCTCATGGTCGACAGCGCCACGGTTGACCCGCAGAAGCGTGCCAGCTTTGCGCGGCTTCGCATTCTGTTTTATGAGCTCCTCACACGCCGCTTTCACCACTCGCTGCATTCGCCGTTTGCTCGCAAAGCTGCCACCAATGTGCAGTATTTTTATTCGCGGCGCGCACGCATCGAGTCTGCTGTCAAAATTCTCTCCATGTTCCGGCAGCCGTCACTGGATGACTTCAGCATGGATGGCAGCGACCGCAGCATACCTCGTCTAGATGATAGCCGACGTCAGGAGCGGCAGTATACAAACAGGGCTGTTGCCGATCCGTGTGGGCAATTGGCACTGATCGGCCGCGGGCTGGTCAAGTGCACGCTGGTCGACATGGGCGCCACGGTGGCGATCGAGATGATCCTCCAAGTACAGGAGGACTTTTTGCCAGGCTCGGACCTCAGTATGTCGCAACGCGAGCTGTACGGCACAGCACGGACCGTCCTAGCCGTGCTGCGAGCGCGCATCGAGGCGGGCGAAACAAACGTGAAGAGCTATGCCTTTTTTGCCGGCGGGCTGGCGCAGATTGACGCGTTAATGGAAGGTCGGACAGTGCGGCAGGACATCACGGACACGGTGCGTAGCGTCGCCGAACAGGCAGCCGAGATGCTCCGGGCGTTGGCTGTCCGTCGCGGCATGCGACTGTCGGAAGAACTGTGCAGTGACGATGTGGACGGCACCTCAGCGCTGACCATCTCACCGGTGGCGCTGCACACTGAAGAGGTAATCGGCCTCGGCGACGCGTCTCTGAGCGGAATGGTCAACACTGCGCTGTTTAGCGACTTGGAGACTGGCAGCGCCGACGTCGATTCGGGCGTCCATCTCCCGAGCACGGACATCAGTCCGGCCGGCAGCAGTAGCGACACATGGACCGACCATTTTATTGTGAATCCGCAGGACGACTTTGGTGCTGGAAATTGGTTCTATCCCTACAACGATTGTATTGGAGGATTGTGAAAGGACGAAATTAGAAAAGCTGGACTAGGAGAAATGGAATTCGAAAATGGAACAACGGCATGGCACGGTAAGGAAGGTACAATGGGAGCGAATGGAAACGGAAACGGAAACGGAAGGAAGGGTACTGTATTATACAAGGAAAGGGAAGAGCTCTCTCTTCTGTAATACCAGGTCGCGCTTTCCCGGCCAGAGACATCTCAAAGAAACAAATCTTCAAAGCGAAACAAAAATCACACGATACCTTGCCATCATGCAACGTATTCCTTCTTGTACTTTGCCCCGACCAGATGCCAAGCGCGCTTGATGTCCAAGTCCTCCGGCTCGCCGCGCGCCGCCATCAGGATCGGCTCTGCGTTCTTGGGCTCTAGAAACATGACCGAGTCGTTCTATTCGTCAGAAGCATGCAATGAGATGATCAGATGGGATGCCTACCTTTCCCAGAGTCAGCTTGATGCAGCCCTCGAGCGGGACCGGCGAGTACGTCTTGGTTGCCTTCTGGCCGCGCGTCGCTGCCAGAATGTTGGCTACGACAACCTCGGCCTGGAAATAGGCGGCACGAGCCATCTTTGGACCGCCCGAGGCAGCGACATCGCCAGCGGCAAACACGTTGGCCAGCGGTGTGGCAGGGACAGCGGACTGGCCGACGACCTGCAGCGTGGACGTCACGGCAATCTCACCGGACGCGGCGATGGCGCCGGGGCAGAGGTCGCGGAGGACGCCCGAGTTGGGTGTTAGGCCGGTGCAGACGAGCACGCTGTCGTAGTCTTCTTCGTGGCCATCGGCAAAGCGGAGCGTGCCCGGCAGCCCGGCGGGCGCATCCGCAGCCATCGCCGCGTCCTTGCCGGCCGACACGATCTCGGGCCGGGCGCCCAGCACGACGCGGACACCAATCTTTTTGAGAGTCGCGAGGGCGTGTTCGTGCAGACGCGGCGCGAAGCGGTTGAGCAGCTGCGCGCGCGAATGCACGAGCGTGACGCTCTTTTCGCCATCCTTGTCGCCGGGGCGAAACGTTTGGATGTCGGCCGCCAGCTCCACGCCAACGGCACCGCCACCGACGACGGCGATTTTGCGCGCGGCACGGATGCGTTCTTGCAGCGCCTGCAGCTCGGCACAGGCCGCCTCGCGATTGGCCGCGGCGAGCAGCTTGGCAGGCGGGCGGGAGGCGCTGCCGACGGCCAGGACGGCAATGTCGTACGGGATGGTCGTGTCGCCGGAGCGGGCGTCGAGCGTGGCCAGTTGCACGGCTTCGGACGTCAGGCTGGCGGCGGGGGCGTGGACGACGCGCACGATGCCCTTGGGCGCGCTGGCAAAGATGGCCTCGTACGGGATAAAGGCATTGCGCTCATGGCCGGGCACGACGGCGAAGCGCGGCAGGTCAAAGCTAAAGTTGAGGTGCGAGTTCTTCTCGATGAGGACGACACGCCAGCCGGTCGGCAGCGTCTCGGTCAGGCGGCGGGCGATCTGGACGCCGGCAAAGGAGCCGCCGATGACGGCGACCGTCTTGGGAATTGCGGTCGGACCGCCATACGTGAGCGAGTGGATAATGGCCTTGAGCTTGTTGATCAAGAGGGTGCCCGCAAAGCTGGAGACGTAGGAGACGGCAAAGGCGAAGAAGCGCAGCTTGTCGTTTGCCATTGTGCGTCGCGGGGCAGAGAGTAGACGAAGAGAGTGAAAGGGTGGGAGGAGAGGCAAGAGGCAGTTGAGACGCACTAGAGACAGCCGCAGCACAGGAAGGCAGGCAGCCGCCTGCGTCTCTTTTGTAGAGTTGTGCAATACAGCTGTCTTGGCGTTCGGTGTTTGGCCACGGCCGGCAGCGATGGACCGATAATATTCCGCGTATTATCTCCGCCCCGAAGCATTTGCGGAGACAGCAGCGGACTGTAGCGATAGAGCAAAGAGAGACGGAGAAAAGACGGAACAGAGACGGAACAGAGACGGAACAGAGACGGAACAGAGACGGAACAGAGACGGAACAGAGACGGAACAGAGACGGAACAGAGACGGAGTAGAGACAGAGCAGAGACAAAGCATAAAGATACCAATTCCAAAACACTCCAGACTGCGTACAAAGGATGGGTGAGACACAAGGCACTATCAACTCAAATCAGACCCGCCCGCGCAGCCTCGCCGCCGCCGTCGGCGATGACCGCGTCCATGGGCCGCTTGCCCTTGCCAATGCTGCCGATGCCCACACCCATCCGGCGGGCGACGTAGCGCTGGGCCACAATGCCGACCGACAGCGTCAGGGCCTCCTCGATCCACTCAGCCACCCATTCGCGCGGATCGACACCGCCCCCGTCGACAATGTCGCGGATCTCCTCCGGGATGCGGTCAAAGGCCGCCTCGCCACCGGCCGTCCCGTCGTCGACGCTGCTGGCCGGCGTAAGGGTCGCCGGGACATCGAGCCAGCGGATCCACTTGGCCGGAAAGGCCTGGCTGACCGTGTGGTAGACAATGTCGTGCACGGGGTCCAGCACATAGACGGCAAAGCAGATGGTGTCCTCGACTGCGTCGGCCGCGGCCGCGTCCTCCTCCTCGTCTTCCTCGTCTTCCTCGTCCGACGAAGACTCCTCGTCCGAGTCGTCCGAGTCCGAATCGTCGCTATCCTCCTTCTGCTTGGGCTTCTTGGCCGACGAGGCGCCCGCAAAGAGCGCGCTAGTGCTCTCGGCCGTCGTCAAAATGGCCTGCACGGCCAAAAAGAGGTCGGACCGGCGCACCGGGTTCGTCTCGGACATGGGCTCGACAGCGCGCTGGCGGGCGAGCTCCAGGCCGCCCGTGGCAGCGTGGTACTCTGCGGCGTAGGCCTCGGCGCTCGCGCGGCACAGCTTGGTCGCCTCGAGCAGGCCGGCGACGGCAGCCATGTCGCGGGGCCCGTCCACGGCGCGCCACCAGGGGCCGTCACGCCAGCCGGCGGTGGTGCCCGAGGGGGACGACGACGAGGCCGGGCGCACAGCGCTCTCGTGGCCGCGCTGGATGACGAGCAGGTCGCCGCCCTCGACCTGAGCCATGACGCGCGAGAAGACGCCGTGGACGAGGGGGTCGAGCGAGGGGTAGCCGACCATGTCGTGGGTAATGTGGATGAGCAGCTGTTCGTGCGAGGAAATGGGAGGGGCCAGCGTGTGGAGGATATCGGTAAAGGCAGGGAGGGCGCGGTGGCGGAGTTCGTCGCCTGGACGTTAAAAAGAGCACAAGAGCGAGCACAAGAATACAAAAACACCAGTCAAGAACGTACCATAGCCACGCAGCGCCGAGACGTTGCCTCGGACCTGCTCCGCCCACTTCTTGGCCTCCTCGTTCTGCTGGATCTCCTTGACGGCAGCCTCGGCTTGCTTCATGGCGGCCGAGGCGGTTGAGATCAGCCCGCCCCACCAGCCGCCGCCGCCGCCGCCAGCGGCAGCCGCCGCCGCCGCTGGCTTGTCGCCGGCGGACTGGCCGCTCTCGGCCGAGCGACGCGGCAGGGCGGCGGTATCGGGCGACGGTGTGGCGGCGGGGGGACGGCGGGCAGGCGAGGCCTTGCCGGTGGCCGATGCAGCGGACAGCTCCTTGATGCGCGGAGTGTGCGGACGCGAGACGGGCTTGTCCTCGAGCTCGTTCTCCAGCTCGGCCAGAATGTCCTTTTCGCTGTGGCTGGCGGCGCCCTTTTTGGCGGCGCCACCGCCCTTGCCCTTGCCCGGCTTCTTGGGGGCGGTGGTCTCGAGGCCCTCAAAGAGCTCGTCGATCTCGTCGGCGGCAGCGGCAGCCTTGGACCGTTTGCTCGTCATGGCGGGGCGTGGAGAGTCAGGAGAGAAGCGTCAGAGGAACGCGGGGAGAGGTGCAATGGAGCAAAAGATACGACAAAAGTGAAAGCTGAGACAAGACAATCGCAGCCAATCGCAGTCGACCGGTGTGCACGCTGTCAAGCAGAAAGAGCCCGGCTCGGTGTGTACGGCGTCGAGGGTGATGCAACAGGTTGACCGCTGACCCAAGAGTGCTCCACTGCCGGCTCGTTGGCGCTACTGCAGCCGCGGGCTGTGGCTTGCCTGTGGCGGTGCTCGCGACGCAGATCAGACACTAGGCCGAATCAGGCACGCCAGGAGCAAAAGTGACAACCGGCTGTTAGTGAATGCAATAATACCAGATGCCCCAAAAAGGACCCAAATTTTGCTCAGTGTTTTCGCCGCCTGGACCCCCCAGCAGCTCGACACACGACGTCGTGACAGCACGCCGACACAGACGATTGGATCTGGACGATCGAGCGGCTCTCTGCGCAGCGCGACAGCATCCCAAACGGCCAAGCGCCCACCCTCTGTCTCGGGCGTCCTCAACCACTGTTTGCCTGACCAGCAGCAAGCCCAGCAATAGCGAAAGCAGCCAGCGGCCCCACTGGCGTTTGATTGGCTGCCGCCATCTGGCTTGTTTTATTCCGCTTCGGCTTTGTCCCTTTCTCAATAACAGCTCGTACAAGTCGACTGTTGTGGCTCCGAGGCTGTTGTGCGGCTGTCCGTCTCGCTCGGCTGTCTGGCAGTGATTCATTTATCTGTTTCTGGCGTGCAGCCCGTGGCCTGCGCCTGCCTTTATCTCACCGTCCTCTCACCCGTTCATTCGCTCATCTTCACTTCTCACGACCCTTTTCACCTCCTCTTGACCTCTCTCCCCTGCCACGCCCCAATGGACCGGGCTCGCGTGGCCAGCCGCTCGCGTGCCACCGCCTCATCGCAGCGCCGCAGCCAGGCCACCATGGAGCCGGCCGAGGGCAGCAGTGGTGGTGTGCCGGCTGACCCCCTGCCGCCGGCCTCCACGTCGTTTTCGTTTGCTACCGCGGCGTTGGCTGCCACTGCGCTCACGTCCTTGTCTCCCCCCACACACCTGTCCCACGGCCGGTCGCGGGCCCGCCTGGGCTCCTCCCCGGCCTCGTCGTCACCCCCGGCCCCGGGCGGCCGTCTGCAGTCTCTTCCCCCCATGACACTGTCAGTGTCGTCGGCGCGTCCGTCGGCTCCGGCGGCTGGCCTGGGCTCGTCGTTTGCTTCGTCGCCGCCCGCCTCGCCCACCATGCCGGCCCGGCGAGACAGCATGCGCACGCGGTCTCGCGTCGTCGACCCGGGCACGCCGACCCGCAGCCACAGTCTGGACGCCGGCGTGGCCACGGCAGCCGCCGCCAGCAGTGCCACGGCCGTGTCCAAGGGTGGCCACGCGCTGCGGCGGCGCCACCGGATCGACTACAACAGCATGGAGAACGGTGATGCCGCAGACTTGCACGTGCTGCGTCCCAGCAGCAGCAGCAGCAGCACCGCTGTCGACCCGCAGCCACCACTACCTCCACCGCCACCGCCACCCGCCGCTGCCGCGTCGACGCGCTCCAGGAAGCGCAAGTCGGTCTTTGCCGACCTCTCGGCCGACGAGAAGACAGCGGTCCCGGCCGTCCCGGCCGTCCCGGCACCAGTCCCTATCACAAAGAAGATCCGCCTCGTGAACCACCACTACACGCCCTCGTCGGCGATAGCCACCGCCGCCGCCGGCACCACCACCACCACTTCTGTGCTCATCAGCAGCGTGCCGACCCTTGCCGACGCCCAGGAGAGCACGCCCACGGCCGCCAGCCGCCGGGCACGCACGCTGCAGCGCCGGTCGACAGCGGCGGCAGACTCCCCCGCGGTGCACGCGCACGTATCGACGCCGCACTCGGACGGCATCATCGTGCAGGACACTATTGAGGTCGGCAGCCCGGTGAGTAGCGACACAGAGCAGGACTCGTCGTCGACTGCCAGCGTCACGCCGCCCGACAAGATGGCTGGTGCCGGTAGCAGCTCCGTTCCCGTCCCGGCAGTTGTCACGCCCATTAAGCCGCCGGCCATTACCATTGTGCGCGTGCCGCGGGCTCTGACGGCCAATAGCACGACGACAGCGCCGCCCGAGACCAATGGTAAGGCTGCCCGGCCACGCCGCCAGTCGGTGCAGTTCACGTCGCCCGCCGCGGCGCCTGTCGCCGCCAAGCAGCCAAAGGCCGAGAAGACGGCTGCACTGCTAGCGCCGCCTGTGCCGTCCGTGCCGCCAGAGCCACCTGTTCGGACGCTGCACCGCCTGATGCTGCGGATACCCTACGGCCGCAGTCGGTCGCCGCCGACAGTGTTTCCCATTGCGTCGGGTGAGGATGCTGATCGTTTCAACACGTATCTGGCGGATAGAGCAGCCAAGGCCACCAAGGCCAAGGAAGAGGCCAAGGCCAAGGAAGAAGCCGAGGCCAAGGAGAAAGAAGAGGCCGAAATCAAGGAGAGAGAAGAGGCCGAGGCCAAGGAGAAAGAAGAGGCAGAGGCCAAGGCCAAGGAGAAGGCGAAGCAGGACGAGGCCAAGAAAAAGGAAGAAGCTGAGGCTAAGGCGGCTGCTGCTGCCGCCGCCGCTGCGCAGCCATCGCCCGAGGAGACCGAAGCCGTGCCCAAGATGGAGCGGCATGAGTCGCCTGTGGGCGTGTCGGCAGCGACACCAACGCCCGCCGAGGATGACATGGCCGAGGCCAAGGAGGAGCCAGCTGCCGTCTCGGACAAGATGGCGACCGGCACAGCGACGCCGAGCAACGGTGTGGAAGAGGACGTGGAGATGGACACGGAGCCTGCGGCGGCGCCGAGTCCCGAGAAGTCCACGGAGCCCGAGCCCGTTGTGCCGACGGAGCCAGCCAAGCCTGTCACGCCGTCACCCGAGCCAGAGACACAGCCGCTTCGCCCGATGACGCGGCGGATGAGCACGCGCATCGCTGCACACAAGGAGCCGCCCGTCGAGCCGCAGGAGTCGAAGCCCAAGACACAGCCCGCCAAGACGGCACCAGTGCACATGCCGCGCAAGGAGAAGCCACTGCGGGCATGGGAACTGCTTACACCGTTTACCGACGAGGACGTGGACTACCCGGAGCAGTTTTCCGTGCCAGTGGCTGCGCGTGCGCCGGCCAACGGCCGTGTGGAGGACGTCGGTGGCGAGGGAACGCCGGTGGCCGCCTCGCAGAACGGCGACGACGACGCGACGCCCGATCGAGACAGCGGCGGTGGCAGCGGGTCGCCGGCGGTGGACACGGGCGCGACGCCCGATGGGACGCCGGGCATGCGGCCGATGTGGAAGAAGCAGTACAGGTTCAAGAAGATCCGCGATCCCAAGGAGTACCTGGACGTGCTCAAGGACCACAAGAACATGAGCACGGAGGAGCTGTACACCTGTCTGGCGCGGGTCAACGAGAGTCTGATGGCGTGGCAAAAGGAGTACAAATTTCTGCGTGGCATCGCCGACGATGAGGAGAACGCGGTCCGGCGGCGGCAGCAGGACAGCACGTTTGAGAACCGCACGGCCATGGCCATTAAGCGCGGCAACGTGGACGCCGAGGTCGTGGAGCGCGACTTTGTCGTCAAGGGCATCCGGGCGCCGCCGCCGCCGGGCGACGTGGTCAAGCAGGCCGCCAAGCGCCAGGACAAGCTCATGTCGCAGATCTACCTGTTTGAATACGACGCCCGCGACAGCATGGTCGGCCGCCAGGACCCCGTGGGCCAGCGTCAGGGGCTGCAGAACACGCGGCTGCGCAACCGTCCCAAGCAGACGCTCAAGGCCGCCGAGGCCGAGGCCGCCGACGACACCGGCCCGGGCCGTCGCTCCCGGCGCCGCAAGCCGGTCGACGACGAAAGCCGAGACGGCAGCCGTGCCGGAACGCCAGCCGCAGCTGTTGCGCCGCCGATGTCGGGACGTACCCGGCGGCGGGGCCACAACGACGTGGCCCTGGGCAGCTCGCCCGACCGCGCCGGCGTGGTCGATGCGCCGGCTGCCACGCCGAAGCGCGGCCGCCGCGGCCGTGCTGTGCGCAGCCAGCTGTCGGCCTTCATGGCGGCCGACGATGACCGTGACGACGAGGCCGACGAACACGACCACGGCCGGGCCCCGCCGTCACCACAGCAGGGTCATCGGAAGCGCCGTCGCGGGCAGGAGAATGCGGGTAAGGCCCAGGCGGGCGGCCACGAGGAGCTGGGCGGCAGTCGACGGACGCGCATCACGGTCGTCAAGCGCGGCGAGATGGCGCCGAGCCAGTTCTACACAGATGCCCGCGGTCGCGACGGCACGCGACCGTCTTCGTCGTCGTCCAACGGCTCGGCCGCCACGGCCGACTCGAGCTACTCGCTGCGGCCGAAGCGGCAGCGGCGGTTCCTAGGCGGCGAGGACGACGACGACGATGAGGACGGCGAGGGCGACGACGATGAGCGGTACGACGACGACGACGATGCCCGTCCTGCCAAGAAGCCGCGCCGCCGCCGGACCGCCGCGACGGCCGGCGCGCACGTTCACCACCACGGTGCCGGTGCCGCGTCCGGGCCGCTGCTGCCGCGCCACGGCAGCGCCGGCATGCCGCTGGACCTGTTCTCGGCGTCATACGGACACCAGCCGACGCATCACGACCTGCAGCCGCTGCCGCACTATGCGCAGCCGCCGTCGCATGCGCCGCATCTGAACCACCTGAACCACCTGCACCACCTGAACCTGCCGCACCACCACATCAACGCCCCCCGCGACGCGCGGCCGGCCGCGCTGGCGCCGGCGCCGCCCGGGTCCGGTCGGCAGCGGACGACGTTCAAGATCAAGAACTACACGCCGGCGCCGGTGGCGTCGACGCAGGGCATGCAGGCGTTTACGCAGATGATGCCAAGCCACGGTGGTGGCCACGGCAGCAGCCACGGCCACGGCGGTGCGCGGATGATGGCGGGAGGCAGTCCGGTGTCGGCGACGCATCCGAGCAGTGCGGGACGGGGCGATATGGGGGGCAGCGGCAGCGGCGCCGACGACAACAAGGACTACCGGCAGATGACCAAGAGCGAGAAGATGAGCCATTCGATGAAGAGTGAGTTGCTTTGTGTTTTTTTATTCTTTCCCTCTTCCTATTTCTCTCGATCTCTTCTAACATCTCAGCCCGCTGGGCCAATGGCTCGATGCAGGCGGCAGTGGCGAAGCGCAAGGCGACGCTGGCGGCGAAAAAGGCGGCGGCCCAGCAGGCGGCAGCCCAACAGGCAGCCGTGGCGCCGACATCGACGGCGGCGGGCGGACTGGCCATGCTGGACGCGGCGCTCGACTATCCGGGCGAGCGGCTGCTGGCCGAGGACGGGCTCTACTACGGACGGGCCGTCTAGGCGAGAGAGGAAAGGGTCTTTTTTTTGGGGGGGGGGCGTTGGGGCGGCAGCATGATGCATCGTGGGCGACAAAAAGTGGCATAGATGGATCATGGACGGAACAGGCAGTCTAGCAATTCGGCGATTCGGCGCTTTGGCGATTCGTGGCACGAGTACAGAGTAATTTACGTCGCGGTTTTTCCGCAGCCTTTCTGCCATGTTTTGGATGTTTTTGGTATTTTTCCTCTTTTTTCCGTTTGTTCTTTTTCAGTTGTCCTGCCGCTGGTCTGTGCTTATTCTCTGCGCACCCGAAACACCGCAGAAGACAACCCATGGGGCTGGTGTCTTTTGTCTTTTTTTGGTCAATGTCCCCTGCCCCCTCTCGACGCCGCCGTCGAGAGCGCATCCCGTTGAAATCCGACTTCTGAAAAAAACGCTGTCCCCAGTCTGCTTTACATGACGACACCCGAGTTGCTGGCAATACGCGGCCACAACTCGGCCGCCTCCTTGCCGACGGGGCCGGTGATGGCCGAGCCCTTCATCTCGCCCTTGGGGTTGACAATCTGCGTGACCGTTAGTCTTGTGTGGATGGGCATTCCTCCTCTGGCCAAGGACATGACCTACCACGCCAGCGTTGTCCTCAAAGTAGAGGAACACGCCGTCGGTGCGCTTCCACGGCTTGGACTGGCGCACAATGACGGCCGGGTGGACCTTCTTGCGCAGCTCTGGCTTGCCCTTCTTGACCGTGGCCATGACCATGTCGCCCACGCCGCCGGCCGGTAGTCTGTTGAGGCGGGCACCGATGCCCTTGACGGCGATAATGTACAGGTTGCGCGCACCCGAGTTGTCGGCGCAGTTCATGATCGCACCACTGGCCCGTTAGTCCGTGTCCGTCTGGTCGTCTGGTCGCCTGGTCGTCTGGTCGTCTCGCCCAGGAGGAGGAATGGAAAAACATACACCGGAAGACCCAGGGTCATCTTGAGCTTGCCGCCCGGGGCACCGCGACTAGGAAGAGGTCAGCATCTCTGCGAGCGCCTCGTACACACAATGCGCGGTCTCGAGGTCCGATGCAGCGTCGTCGAGCGTCCCAAACGGTTTCCGTCTCTTCCACGCTTCCGCGTTCCGCCCGTCTCGCCGCGTCGCACGCTCGGATCCTCGACCACCGGCAACCGCACCTCCTCCGCGCCATCGACTTACGAGAGCTTGGCCATTGTGTCGTGTGGTTATGGGAGAGACGTGTGGTGGTTGGGGCACTGCGTCGTCGGTGATGGACAAAAAAATGGACAAAAAGTGTACCAATTTCGACCCCCGCCCAAAAAGTTTTTGTCCAGAAAGTTTGGTGTGGGAATAGCCCTACGGTCACGTGCGCAGTGAATTTCGTCTTCACGTGCTGAGTCACGTTATCTCAATCAACTCGGCACGTGGTGATAACAACTGCATGATCCTGCCGTCGCCGCACGCGGACTAGCGCCGCGCATCCCTAGGACAAAGCCACTGCCGGTTTCGTCGGTCTGTCCTCTGCCCCAGAGAACCGTCGGCCCGTGGATCTTTTTGGTCAGCGACGCCCACCACCTCGACGACAATGGGGGAACCGCACGTCCAGGCGCAAGGTCCATCCGTCCGCATGGCATCCGCACCATCACTGGCGGCCGCTCTGGCCGCGCGCGCGCACGCCCATCCGGAAGCCTTTGGCTCGACAGCCCGGTCCCTTCCGACGGAACTGCTGCTTGCCGAGCTGGCCAGGCGGGCCGATGAGGACAACAGCGGCGCCGCCGTGCGGCCGGTCTGCGGCTCGGGCAAGCAGGGCACATACGAGACGGGCCTGCACGTCCTCGCGCTTTTTGTCATTCTGGCCATTAGCACATTAGGTAGGTTCAGTTCTCATTGTCTGGTGGTCTTGGTCTCGTCTTGTTCTGTCCACTCACAACCAGCATGCGCATTTCCGCTCTTCAAACGCCGCGCCAGCAAATCACGCCCGAGCACCGTCATCTTTCTGTGCCAGCACTTTGGCACCGGCGTGCTGATCGCCACCGCCTTTGTCCACCTCTTGCCGACTGCCTTCCTCTCGCTGACGGACCCGTGTCTGCCCTACTTTTTCAACCAGGGCTACAACCCGCTCGCCGGCCTCATCGCCATGGTGTTTGCGCTCAGCGTCGTCTGGATCGAGTCGTGTCTGACGACCAAGGGGGCCGGCCACTCGCACTCGCACTCGCAGATGTGGGAAGAGGTCGAGTCGGACGACCCGGACAGCAGCCACGCCAACGGCCATGCCAACGGCCATGCCAACGGCCATGCCAACGGCCACGCCAACGGCCACGCCAATGGACACACCAATGGGCTCGCCAATGGGCTCGTGAATGGACACTCCAACGGACACGTCGCCCGCTTCCGATCAGACGACGCGGACGCGACCGAGGGCCTGATGGCCGGCGCCTCGCCGCTGCCCGAGTCGACACCCCTGTCCAAGGGGGCGCTAGTGCACGGCAGCGACGACGAGGACGATGCGGACGAAGACAGCGAATCGGTCGGATTGAATCTGCGGCTCGACGAGCTGGACCCCATGGCACTGCCACACGACGCCGACGCCGACGTCCACCGGCCGCCCGGCGAGCCGGCCGCCCCACACGTGCCAGACAGCGCTGAGCAGAAGCGGCTGATGCTGCAGTGCCTGTTGCTGGAGGCGGGCATCCTGTTCCACAGCGTCTTCATAGGCATGGCCATTTCGGTGGCGACGGGCCCGGCGTTTGTCGTCTTTCTGGTGGCCATTGGCTTCCACCAGTGCTTTGAGGGCCTCGCGTTGGGCAGCCGGATCGCGGCGATCCACTTTCCGCGGGCGTCATGGCGGCCGTGGCTAATGGTGCTGGCATACGGCACAACGACGCCGCTCGGTCAGGCGATTGGGCTGCTGGTGCACAACATGTACGACCCGCTCAGCCAGACGGGCCTGCTGATGGTCGGCACGATGAACGCCATCTCGAGCGGGCTGCTGCTGTTTGCGGGCCTGGTGCAGCTGCTGGCCGAGGACTTTTTGACCGAGAAGAGCTACCGGACGCTGCGCGGGCGGCGCCGGACCTACGCCTTTTTGGCGGTCGTGGCCGGGGCGACGCTGATGGCGGTCGTGGGTGCGTTTGCATAGACGAGGCAGAACGGGTAGAGACTGTACAGAAACGGGAGCATACCTCGGGCGGTGCATTTGCTTGTATTTTTGGGGTAATCTGGTGCGTACATAGACGGGGAATGCATTTGGACATACAAGACGGTTCATCCTCTGCCCACCATCTCGCCCACCACGACGGCGAAGACGGCGACCACGCCCCAGGGTAGCACGCTTGCAGCCCAGCCACTGCCGACCACCACGCACAGCCACAGGTGGAAGCGCAGACACTGCAGCGCCGAGGCGCCGGCGCAGACGAGGCCGACGTCGCGGCGCGCCAGAATATCGTAGACCCGGGCGCCGGCCAGGGCGCCCTGGGAGAGGGCGAAGGCGGCCCAGAGGAGGGCGGCGAGCTCCGGCAGGCGGATGGACCGCGGATCCTGCAGCAGCTCCGAGACGCGTTGCAGACGCGGCGAGAAGAAGCGCGGTTGGCGATGAGGAGGGCGACGGGGACGGACCGGACGGCTCGGCGTGCCGGAGAGGCTGTTGGGATTGGGAAAGTTGGCTGCGGGATTGCAGCTGGCACCGTACTGCGACATGACGGTGAGGAAGAAGCCAGACGGGAGGAATGGAGACGGCTGGGGCGGGTGAATGCAGGCAGCAAAGGCGTTGGGGTATCGTATTCCGGTTTTGTATCACGTGACTCCCTTCTCGTCACCAAAGTACTGCTTTTCGGCGCATTTTGTGGCCGCGGCGCGGGCGCTCCAGGGCAAGTGGACGGCACAGCACTGGGGCGAGGACCTGGTCGTGGATGAGGGAGAGGACGAGAACAAGGAGATGGAGGAGGAGGGGCGCGGAGCAGCAACAGCAGCAACAGGAGAGGCAACAGCCGGAGAGGCCAGCCCAGCTGGCGGCACGGAGCAGCGCGCGGCTGGGCGCCTACAGTATTGTCGTCTCGGGGCTATACCACGCGCTCGACGACGACCGCGGTGACACGGTCTACTACTCGGGCAGACAGAGCGGCAATGTTGGCCAGACGATTCATAAAGTATGAGAGTAAACTATGAAATGCAACACGAATTTGCCCAATGCGGCAGGTCCGTAAAACCGATCCCCACTAGGCACTGCCCTAACCCATAGCGCATCTGCAGCTTCGCCTCCCGCTTCTTCACCACACACGACACAATGCACGTCGCACGCGGGCTGGTCCTGGCCGCCCTGGCTCTTCCGGGGCTGGCGCTGCGCACATGGCGGCCCATCCGCGAGCTGGAAAAGGTGAGTGCCGAGGGAAGGGTGTGGGAAGGGTGTGCTGTTTCCCTATTGTTCATCTCCCTTCATCCCGTCTGGATCTCTCTCCTCCCCTTTGATTGTCTCCTCCTGCTCACACCCCCCCAGCTGTCCGATGCAGAGCTCGCCGCCGAGGCCTTCGCCGACCCCGACTTCCCCCCCTACTACCTCGACGTCCCCGTCGACCACTTCCCCGACGACGACCGCTACGCGCCGCACTCGAATGACTCCTTTGCCCTCCGCTACTGGCTCGACGCCCGCCACTACCGGCCCGGCGGCCCCGTCCTCGTGCTGGCCGCCGGCGAGACCAGCGGCGCCAACCGCCTGCCGTTTCTGCGCGCCGGCATCGCCGCCCAGCTCGCCGCCGCCACCCACGGCGTTGCCGTCGTCCTCGAGCACCGCTACTACGGCACCAGCGTGCCCACGGCCAACCTCAGCACCGCCAGCCTGCGCTTCCTCCGCACCGAGCAAGCCCTCGCCGACACCGCCTACTTTGCCCGCCACGTCCGTCTGCCCGGCGCCGCGCTCGCCCACGCCGATCTGACGCCCGGCACCGGCGCGCCCTGGATCGTCTACGGCGGCTCCTATGCCGGCGCCTTTGCCGCCTTTCTGCGCGTCCGCTACCCCGACGTCTTTTGGGGCGCCATCTCCTCCTCGGGTGTCACCGTCGCCATCCACGACTACTGGCAGTACTACGAGGCCCAGCGCCTCTTTGGCCCGCCCGAGTGCATCAACACGACACAGACGCTGCTCCACGCCATCGACCAGCTGCTGGGCGCCACGGGCGCCACAGACGCGTCGTCGGTCGGCCAGCGGGCCGCCGACCACGAGGACCAGCACGTTCTGTCTCCACCGTCGCCCGCTGTCGCCGCCGCCTCGCTCGCCGCCCCCCTCCAGGCGCTCTTCGGCCTCAACCTGACGCACGACGACGACTTTGCCGCCCTCGTCAGCGAGGGCCTCGCCGGCTGGCAGGACACCAACTGGGACCCGGCCGTCAGCAGCCCCGGCTTTGCCCGCTACTGCGCCAACGTCACGGCGCCGGCGCTTCTGTATCCGGACCTGGCGCCGCGCCGCGCCGCCGCCGAGGTGCTGCTGGCGGCCACGTCGTACGGCGCCGCCGCCCGCGGTCCGCTCGCCACGGCGCTGCTCAACCTCGTCGGCTGGGTGCGCGCCGCCTTTCCGTGCGCGCCCGGCCGCTCGCACGACGCCTGCTTTGGCAACCACGATGCCGCCTTTTACCGCCGCGACGACCGCGCGCAGCACTGGCGCCTCTGGGCGTACCAGTACTGCACGCAATGGGGCTACCTGGCCACGGGGTCAGGCGTGCCCACGGACCGCCTGCCGCTCGTCAGCCGCCTGCTCGACCTCGACTACCTCTCGCTCGTCTGCCGCGAGGCCTTTGGCATCACGGCGCCGCCCGATGTCGACTCGGTCAACCGGCTCGGCGGCTTCGACATCCACGCCCCCCGTCTGGCCATTGTCGACGGCGAGGCCGATCCCTGGCGCGCCGCCACGCCGCACGCCCTCGTCGGCGCCCACGACCGCTCCAGCACGACGCGCGAACCCTTTCTGCTCATCGGCGGCGGCGCCGTCCACCACTGGGACGAGAACGGGCTGCTGCCCGACGACACGACGGCCTCGCTGCCGCCGCCGCCAATCGTGCGCGTCCAGGCCGAGGAGGCGCGCTTTGTCCAGGCATGGGTGGAGGAATGGGCCGCCCAGAGAGCGTAGGGCAAAGGTTTCCAAATGTTTTGATTCACACGTCCACTGTACTGCCAACTCCCAATGTCTATGCAAAATACGTCTGAAAAAGTGTAGAAACCACCGATCCCTGCCCAATGCCTCTGCCCATCCAAACGCCAGCCACCGATATGCAAGTAGAGAAGAAACGAAGTCGTCATACGGACACCTTGGAGTCGTGCACCGACTGGATCGTCGTCTTGGTCCGGTTGATGATCGCGGCCAGCGGGCTCCCGAGCTGCGTCCAGTTGGCCGTCTCGGACAGGTCGGAGCAGAGCCAAAACAGCAGCCCCACGAGGCTCGAGAGCACGACAAAGGTGAGGATGCCGGCGCCGGCACGGTCGCCCGCGGTGGCCGGCTTGGTGACGGTCGAGGTCGAGTCGGACACGCCCGAGCCGGCGGCCGCGTTGCCGCGACTAGTGCCGCCGGTGTCGTTGGTGAGGGGCACCGACACCCACGCCTCGTCGACCAGCAGACTGGACAGCGCCGCCACGACGCTCATCTGCTGGCCGGCGCCGGTAAGGTTGTCAAACGAGCCCGTGTTCCAGCGGAAGCCGCAGGCGCCCGAGTCATCGCAGCTGGTGATGGCGCCGGCCGTGCTGGTGCGCAGCGTCGCCATGATAGTGTCGTGCACAAAGGGCGCGACCTGGGCCGATGAGGCCATCCAGCGGTGCAGAAAGCCCTTGAACGAGAGCATGTCCGTGTCGCACTGCACCTTGTCGTCCAGCTCGCAGCTGAGCTCGACCGCAATGCCGCCGGGGAAGAAGAGATCAATGGTACGGTTCACCAGGCCTTCGACGCGGCCGCGCCACAGATCGGAGCCGTTGGTCTGCTTGTCAGTGGCTGCTGGAGACTTGTCCCTAGATGGAGCGCTTACATAGTTGTACATGAACGCGGCACCCTGCAGAAAGACGGCGCTGTTGTAGCTGAACTGCGCCTTGGAAATGTCGGTGCAGTTGGTCTCGACGTGGGCGCCGTCGTAAATGTCATAGTCGGACGACATTAGGCCGACACCCTCGACCCAGTCCCAGGTATCAATGGCCGTCTGCGCATACGAGTCGTTGCCGGTGTAGCGGGCGAGGCGGGCGCCCATGTTGAAAAAGATGCCGTTGGCAATCGAGTTCTTGTAGTCGTAGCCCGTGTTGGCAAAGGGAATCTGCCAGCGCAGGCCGCCGCCACACGAGTCGTCGTGGCGGTCGGGTGCGGCCTGGGTGTTAAAGACGGCCTGGGCCAGCTCGAGCCACTGCGGATCGGCGCTGTCGGGGTTCTGGAAGTTGTTCTCGGCGCCCAGCATGGCGGAGAGGCCCCAGAAGCCCTGGTCGTCGTTGCCGAGGGACATAGTCACGTTGGCGGGCATAAAGCAGTTGTCGGGCGCGCCGGCCTGGAAGACCATGGAGCTGACGGTGACATTGTTGTACGTGTCGTCGAGGGTAAAGTGGTTGTAGTCCATAAACGTGCCCCAAAGAGCACCGGCTTCCCACCAGTAGTACAGGCCAAAGGGCGGCGGGCCGGGGAGGATGCCGGGGGTCTCGCCTGGAGGGTGCGGTTAGGGAGGCCAGACGGAAGACGAAAGACAGAACAGCGTACCGTATTCGTCGCCTTTGTAGTAGCTGTAGAGGTTTGCCGCCACGATCTTGGCGGCCGCCTTGATGGAATCTGACCGGTTAGGAGAATCAGAAAATGCGTACGGAGCGGTGGCGTCCATGACGCAACCTACCAGGATTGGTCAGGTCGACATCGAGACCGGCGGCGGCGGGCCGCAGCAGCGATGCCAGCCAGAGCGCCGAGGCGACATGAATCTTCATGGTGAGGATGAAGAACACAAAGAGAAATGCAAGTGACAGAATTGCCAAGGGACCGGTCAAGTAGAAAGGACGCTTGGGGCAGGCATCTCCAAGGCACCTTCCGCGTTGAACAGACACAGACACAGGCACGAGGCAAGACAAGACGACACACGACACGTCGGGGCAAAAAGAAAGAAATGTGCACAACAGCGGAGCAGTTTGATTAAGTATCCCTACGTGCCTTTGCATCTCCATTCCGCCACTGACGTACGGGGGACCGCCGGCTTTCAGACGGCCCCAGAACACGAGAAAGCGAAAAAACAAGACGGAAAAAGGCCGAAAAGAGGACTTTCTCGTATCTAGCAGGTACTACTAACCTACTCGATGTTGGGGAAGAACCCAGTGACATGCAGCCGGTGGCCCCACTACGTCAGGGGAGTGCATCGGGAACCCAATCACATGCGGCGTACTGGGCGTTAGTGGGTCCGGGACGGCCTCGTTGAGGATAACCTTGAATAAGCTCATACGACACGAACGAAGCTTTTCCCCTCTTTATCGTATTCTGCCCGTTGTCAGAAGCCGGCGCGAGTAAGCGGGCACAGCACATTTCCTTTGTCGTTTGCCGATCCGGCGGCCAACCAGGGAGCGCGAGTGTCATGGGCGGCCAAGTATCGCGCGAGTACAGCGCCGATCGAATTGATCGAGTTGGTCAAGTTGCTCCAGTCGATCCAGCCGATCCAGTCGCTCCTGCCGAGCCCTCCGTTGCGGCTCGCGAGCCCCTGCAGACGCCAAGACAGGCCTAAGTCGACGCCGACGCCGACGGTTAGTGGAAATAAGGCATGAGGCAGAACAGCATAACCCTACTCCGTACGCACAGTGGGCACGCTAAACCACCGGCATGCCAGCGCGGCCATAAAGACAAAAGGAAAACACGAGGTTAAAATTCGGTAAACAGACGCGCCAAATTGCGCCTGCTGCAAGGGATGGCGTTGTCACATGATTCGCGCATGTGGCTGCTTTGTCATCAGCCGAAGTTGGCAGCGGCTGGACGGCGCAATAAGAATATGCCGCACAATCGATTGGCCATACGACGTATCGCTCGTATATATATCCAGTGACAGCGGCAAAACTCGTTGCAATTATCCGAGAATTCCAGCTTCGCCTCCCCCTTTCTTTTGCTTGTCCGGTTGATCGTCCTCGACTGACCGTCGCACGATTCCCGCGCACTCCACTTGGGTGCTGTGCTGCAGCAAAACAGACAGCAGCAGGAACAAGTCCATCCGCGCGCTGCTATTGGCCACTTTGTCCCCGGCCACCGCCCTGTTAGTCAGCCGTACGCCTTAAAGCCTACTCGTGCTCCGCCAACTGCACCGAAATTTCTTCGCTTTTCCTTCTTCTCCCGACTAGACACATCTCCTGACGGCCCGCGCACCGTCCCCCTGCGGTTGTGCGCTGATGGCCCAGCGGATCCCGGTAGGTCTGTAGAGGCGTCTCCTATTTCTCCTATTTCTCTCCTATCTCTCCTATTGTCGCAGCCTCCTCCATCCAGCCAGATCTCCCAACTTCTCGTGTGCTCCTGCGCCGTTTTCGAGCGGCTGCGGGCTTTTCTGGCCGCGCCGCGTCTTGCAACGCGGCCAGAATTGGGCTTGGATTGCAAACAACGTGGGGGGGAGAGCAGCCGTGGCGGTGGCGACGGCCTTGGTGCCGGTCGTTGATGCAGCGGTTGCGCCTCGACGTGCTGCCAGAACAATTCTGGGACCATCATAGTCCGCGCCCGCTGGCCGCTGACCTGTGCCTCTTTGCCTTCGGGACGAGGCGCAGGCGCAGACGGCAAAACCCACGCGGGCGAGGCTCCAGCGCTCCCACATGCCGCGTAGACCGAGCTGCCAGTAGAAAGGACGAGATTACGAGCACGGGGGTCGGAACGCGCTGCCTCGTCCGTAGGCTGATTGGCCCCTGGCCACGACCCCCCACATGCACATGGTCCTGAGCAATACGTCATCCGGTGGATATAAGTGTAGATGTAGGAGCGAGCTCGACAATTCTCGCTTCTCCTAGATTCGAGTCCAGATTGAAGCCCTCCTCGACACCTCGAGCTCTCTTAACGCTCCTCCTCTCTTTTCTTCTCCCTTCTTTTCCTCTCGTCTTCTCTTCCTCTCCCCTCGTCTTCTCCCCCTCCGCCATGTCCCACACCTCCCTCTCGTCGCTAGCCTCGCAGGGCTCGCAGCCCACGCCGCCGTCCCGCTTTGGCGAGCTGCAGCTGGGCACGTCGGGCCCGCTGGAATGCGCTCTCCGCGGGCCCATGGTGCTCAAGCACACCGTCTTCAACAAGGGGTCGGCCTTTACCCGCGAGGAGCGCCACGATTTTGCCCTGACCGGCCTGCTGCCGGCGAGCGAGCAGACGCTCGAGCAGCAGGTCGAGCGCGCCTACCAGCAGTACAGCACGCGGTCCAGCGACCTAGCCAAGAACACGTTTCTGACCTCGCTGCGGGACCAGAACCAGGTGCTGTTTTATCGGGTAAGATGAAGTTTGGAGCTGTTCTGTCGCCGCTCTGTCGTCTGTCTCTCCTCTCTCCTCTCTCCTCGCTCTCCTCTCCTCTTCTCTCCTCTCACCTCCCCCCTCTCTGCTCCTCCCCCTAACATCCCAGCTCGCCCAAGACCACATCAAGGAAATGTTCAGCGTCCTCTACACGCCCACCGAAGGCGACGCCATCCAAAACTACTCCCGCCTCTTCCGCCGCCCTGACGGCTGCTTCCTCAACATCCACGCCATTGACCGCGTCTTCCGCGACATGTCCCACTGGGGCCGCCCCGAGGACATTGACTACATTGTCGTCACCGACGGCGAGGAGATCCTCGGCATCGGCGACCAGGGCGTCGGCGGCATCCTCATCTCGCTCGCCAAGCTCATCCTCACCACCCTGTGCGCCGGCATCCACCCCAACCGCACCCTCGGCGTCGTCCTCGACTGCGGCACCGACAACCAGCAGCTGCTCGACGACCCCCTCTACCTCGGCCTGCGCGAGCCGCGCGTCCGCGGACCGCAGTACGACCAGCTCGTCGACACCTTTGTGCGCTCCGCCCGCAAGCTCTTTCCCTGGGCCTACATTCACTTTGAGGATTTCGGCCTGACCAATGGTGTGTGTTTCTCTTGTCGCATCTCCTCCCCTTTCCCCATGTCCTTGTTGTCGCTGACCGTTCAGCCCGCCGCATCCTCGACCTCTACCGCCCGCAGATCCCCTGCTTCAACGACGACGTCCAAGGCACCGGCTGCGTCACCCTGGCCGCCATCCTGTCCGGCCTGCACGTCTGCGAGCAGACCCTGGCCGACCTGCGCATGGTCGTCTTTGGTGCTGGCTCGGCCGGCGTCGGCATTGCCGACCAGGTGCGCGACGCCGTGGCTGCAGCGTGCAACATTACCAAGGAGGAGGCGTGCGCCCATATCTGGTCGGTGTTCTCTCTCCCGTCTATCCTCTCCTCCCGCTCTCCTTCCCCTCTCCTCCCCTCTAACCCCCCAGGCTCATTGACAAGCCCGGCCTTCTCACCGACGCGCTCGACGTCTCGCCCGCCCAAAAAGCCTTCGTCAAGCCCCAGGCCGACTGGGACGGCAAGCCGACGGACCTGCTCGGCGTCGTCTCCGTCGTCCACCCCAACGTGCTCGTCGGCACCTCGACCGTCCCCGGCGCCTTTACGCGCGCTGTCGTCGAGACCATGGCCGCCCACACGGACCGCCCCATTATCCTGCCGCTGTCCAACCCGACGCGCCTGCACGAGGCCGTGCCCGCCGACCTGCTCGCCTGGACCGAGGGCCGCGCCCTCGTCGCCACCGGCTCGCCCTTTCCGCCCGTGCGCGGCCCCTGGGGCCCCGACGACCCGTACAGCCCCGAGGGCCGCGCCGAGGTCGAGTTTGTCACGGCCGAGTGCAACAACTCGGTCGTCTTCCCCGGCATCGGCCTCGGCTCCGTCCTGTGCCGCGCCAGCCGCGTCACGGATCGCATGCTCGTCGCCGCCGTCGAGGCCGTCGCCGAGCTCAGCCCTGTCCGCCAGGACCCGTGCGCGCCCCTGCTACCGCCCGTCGAGACGGTCCGCCACGTTAGCCGTCGCATCGCCCGCAATGTCATCCACGCGGCTGTCGACGAGGGCGTCGCCACCCTCAAGAACATCCCGCTCGAGGACGATGACGTGCTGGACGCCTGGATCGACGAGCAGATGTGGAAGGCCGAGTACCGCCCGCTCAAGTCCGTGCCGCTGGCCGACGCCAGCTGGGAGGCCATGGGGCTGCAGCGCCAGCCGGGCACCTTTAGCCGGAGAGACAGCTGGGCGTGAGAATATAGATTGTAGAGGGTGGTATCAATTAGACATTATAGTATCTTGTTGTCCAGTCTGTCGTCTGTTGGCTGTCGTCTGTCTGTCGTCTGCCCAGCATTCATTTCTCCAGCCCGCCCGGCCTTGGCACCGGCCCGGCACGGCTGACAGGCAAGACGCGTTGATAAGCATTGCATGTGGATTGCTTTTTTGGGGCACATCACTTTGGGTCACGCATCCGTTTCGCAATGCCACGCCGGACTTGTCTGTCTCTGCGTTTGGTGTTCTGTTTGGCTCTCGTCACCATGGCGCAACCGATTTCGTGCTCGCCGCTGGTCGGATCCTCTTTGCGCCGCCGATCAACGTCCCTTGTCGCGACCCCTCCTTTCCCGTGTTGGGTGGCCGGCCAATGCAACGGCAATATCTCCTTCCCGAATCACCATATCACTCAATCCCTCGCCCAACAACAGCGGCCTTCCTCTTGGCCCAAACAGGAAGGAGGATGTAGACATGCGTCAGCCCTTGTCGTGATGCAGCAAGAGTTGCACACGCCATACCACCCTGCAGACGTGCAAGGCAGTCATCGGTTGTCGCCATGGACGGCACATGCAACGTCCCAATCATCGCTGCCCGTGGACGTCGCATTCGTAGAGGCCTCCTCTCATGGAGATGGGACGACACCGGGCGCCGAGGCTCTAGTTGGCAGGTCTCCCTGCGGCCGTTGGTTGGCTGGTATCGCGCATAAATACCGGTGACGTCCGTCGCTGTTGGTAGCCGGGCATGCATGTCCTGGTAACACTTGTCCCGTCACACCTGAAAAAGCCGGAAAATGGGTGCGTTTGTCGTTGCGGCCGCGAAGCCAGCATGCTAATCGTGCAGACAGCACCATCAGTACAGTCGCCGAGGGTCCCATCAAGGCTGCCGGCGTCGCGCAGGTCTTCTCGGGCGCCGTGCCCGTCGAGGCCGAGGAGATTGGCGCCAAAGAGGCCGCAATGGCCAGGGCATTGACCGTGCAAAGCCACGACGAGTACGCCGCGCCGTCCAAGGAAGAGCAGCAGACGCTGCAGCGCGTGCCCGACACAATCCCGGCCGTGTCGTACGCGCTCTGCGTTGTCGAACTGGCCGAGCGCGCGTCGTACTATGGTGCCTCCACCGTCTTCAGCAACTTTATGGAGTTTGGCCTGCCCGAGGGCGGCAGCGGCAGCGGCGCCGTGCCCAAGAGCAACCCCAATGGCCATGCCGGAGCCTTGTAGGTGTTCCTCCTCTCGCCGACACATTGACATGGCTGACGGCCCAGAGGCAAAGGCTTACAGTTCGCGACGGCCTTTTCGCTCCTCTTTACCTTTTTGGCGTACGTCTTCCCAATCTTGGGCGCTTGGATCGCCGACACGCGGCTCGGCCGCTTTCGGACCATCATGCTGGGCGTCATCATCGGCGGCGTCGCCCATGTCATCATGATTGGCGGTGCGGCGCCGACCGTGCTGCGCGCCGGCCACGGTGTCGCGCCGTTCATCATCTCACTGCTGCTGCTGGCCGTTGGCGCGGGCATCTTCAAGCCCAACGTGGCGCCGCTGGTCATTGACCAGTACAGCCACCAGCGCGAGTACATCAAGACGCTCCCGTCGGGCAAGCGGGTGATTGTTGACCCTGAGCGTACGATCCAGCGCATCATGCTCCTCTTTTATGCCATGATCAACGTGGGCGCCTTCTTCGCCATCGCGACGACGTACGCCGAAAAGTACGTCGGCTTCTGGCTGGCCTTTCTGCTGCCCGGCATCGTGTACTTTTTGCTGCCGATCCTGCTGCTGCTGGTGTTCCGCAAGCTGCGCCTGAAGCAGCCAGACGGGTCGGAGCTGACCAAGTTTGTCCAGATCACCTGGACGGCCCTGCGCCACAACCGCTTTGCCATCTGGCGCCGCGACTTCTGGGACGGCGCGTCACCGGCGGCGCTGGCCAGCCGCGGCATCACCGCGGGCTGGGACGAGCGGGCGGTGATCGACGTGCGGCGCACGTTCACGGCCACGCTCGTATTCCTGTACTTTCCCATTTACAACATCAACGACGGCGGCATCGGCAGCGTCAGCAGCAACCAGGCGGCGGCCATGACGACCAACGGCGCGCCCAACGACCTGCTGGGCAACTTCAACCCGCTCATCATCATTGCCGTGTCACCCGTCCTGACATACGGCCTGTATCCGTTGTTGGCGCGGTACCGCATCAAGTTTGGGCCGATCCGGCGCATGACCTTTGGCTTCATGCTGGCCGCCATCTCCGGCGCCATTGGCGCGATCGTGCAGTGGCGCGTGTACGAGACGTCGCCGTGCGGCTACGCAGCCAGCACATGCGACGGCGTCTCGCCGCTGTCGGTGTGGTGGCAGGTGCCCAACGTCGGCCTCGGCGCCATCTCGGAGCTGTTCTGCAACGTGACGGCGTACGAGCTAGCCTATGCTCGCTCACCGCCGCATCTCAAGTCGGTCGTCATGGCGCTCTTCCTCTTCACCAACGCCCTGTCGAGCGCGCTGGGCGAGATTCTGATCCCGGTCACGGAGGACCCCAAGCTGATTGTGAGTGCCGACCGCCGTCACTCTGGCCTCCTGGCCACGTTGCTGACCAGTTCCAGTGGGTATGGGCAGGACCGGCCATTGCGCTGTTTGTCCAGACGATTGTCTTCTGGGTCCGCCATCGCCACATTGACGACGAGATCTTTATGCTGGAGCAGAATGTGTCCGAGGCGCCGCTGGCCGTAGATATCGAGCAGACAAATTTTGAGAAGCCAAAGGAGTAGTGGTGGGAGGGGTAAGTTGAAGTCGCATGTAAGACGGGTGGGTAAACGAGAGTCCGTTTGGACAAGTTATCAGACGGTTGAAGGCACATGCCTTTCGTGCCTTTGTGCCTTGCAGAAAATTTTACCGTACCTTCCTAGAGCTGCACGCCTTCGCCGGATCTTGCCTTCCAAGGACGTTCCCAAGACCTTCCTTCAAACTTCCCTATGCACAGTGTCTAGTTATCACAGTATGTCTGACTAATCAATACTCCACACGGTGATACACACTGACCGCCGCTGCTCGCCTACGATGGACACAATAGGCGCGCTACCCCAGAGCCACGGCACTTAGCTCGAGGCTAGGCGGCTGGGAATGCGGCGGGCTTGGCAAATCCAGGCTGTGGCGACTCGGTGTTCGGATTTGACCGGGGATTGCCGCGGCAGATGATGACTAATCTCTAGAGCTGAGGCGGCCACTCCGCACTATTGGACGGCATCTTCCACGCCTTCGGCATTCGCCGTCGTCTGTCCCCTTCTGCAGCGCCCCTATTGTGCATTGTGTCGTGGTCTGACGGCACGTGGGACAAAGCGCAGCACAAGGGAGCCGAGAGCGACCGGACGAGCAGGGAACGAGAGGGAGGAGAAAAAAGAGATTGCTCCTAGTCCATTTGCTGTTGTGCCGTTTTGCCGTTTTGCCTTTTTTGCCTCGGCCGTTCGTTCACCGCGGCGCAGTGGACGCAATGGTAACGCCGTACGCGGCCGGACGGCACAAGCGGCAGCACGATGTGGGCGACATGGGCGACCTGGGCGACCTGGGCGACCTGGGCGCGATGGCGGACATGGCCGGGCCAGGAACGACCACGACGACAACGACGACAACGCCGCCAGCAGAGGCCAGCAGCCGGGTCAAGCTGCCGCGGCTGGAGCGGCCGAGCGACGACTTTTCGAACGTGGTCAAGAGCAAGCTGCAGTCGTACACGCGGACTGGCCAGGCCTGTGACCGCTGCAAGGTGCGCAAGATCCGCTGCGACGCCCTGCCCGAGGGCTGCTCGCACTGTCTGGGCCAGAAGCTCGAGTGCTACGTGACGGACCGCATCACCGGCCGCACGGAGCGCCGGGGCTATCTGCAGGAGCTGGAGCGGGAGCGGACGGCCATGCGGGCGCACATTGCGCAGCTGCAGGGGCTGCTGGCCGAGCAGGGCGGCGTCGACGTGCTACCGTGGCGGTGGTCGGCCTATGCGACCGTGTATCCGCCGGACGTGGCGCTCGACAGCGCGGGCGAGCCCGTAGCCGGCGCCGTGGCGGCCAGCGCGTGGACCAGCCGGGGGACGGTGTGGTGGCGGCCCGGCGGTGGCAGCAGCGGTGGTGGCGGTAGCGATGGCAGCCGTGGCGGCAGCGGCGGCAGTGGCAGCGGAAGTGGCAGCGGCAGTGGCAGCAACAGTTGGGGCAGCGTGGCCAACACGGTGGCAGAGTCGGCGGCGGCGTCGGCGGAATCGGCAGCAGCCGAGGCGGCGATGAACATACCGTCCGACTACACGCCGCCGCCGGTGCCGCTGGACAGCTATCTGGGCGTGTTTGCCGACCGGGCGCCGCTCAACGCGGTCAACGGCACGCAGGTGTCGATTCTGGGCACGCTGCTGGACATTGACGTGGAGCCGCCGCAGGAGGCGGCCGAGGCGCTGCCCAGCGATCCGCACGTCGGGCTCTACAACCAGTCGCTCGGCTCGTTTCTGCGGTCGTTTATGAACATGAACCCGCTGCTGGACGTGGAGCTGCCGTCGCGGTCGGATGCGTTTGAGTACTCGGAGTGGTACTTTCTGACCGTTGCCTCGTACACGCCGGTTCTGCACAAGCCGACGTATATGTCATTGGTGGGTTTTGTCTCTCTCTCTCTCCTTCCGTTCTTCTCTCTTCTCTCCTTTCTCCGTTCTCCTCTCTCTTCTCTCGTCTCTTCTCCCCCCCCTCTAACCCCCCCTCCAGCTCACTCGCATCTACGACGGCTCCTACCAGCCCTCCACGGCCGAACGCGCCATCGTCCACATGGTCTTTGCCACCATCTACTTCCAGTTTGGCGTCCGCAACCGCCAGGAACCCGCGCGCCAGGCCCAGCTCTACGAGCTGTCCAACCGCCACTACCACTGGGCCCTCGGCCGCACGCACGAGCTCATGGCCGACTGGACGCTCGCCGCCATGCAGGCCGCTCTCCTCCTCGCCGCCTACACGCGCGCCTTTCCCAAGCCCGGCTGCGGCTCGACCATGGCCAAGTTCTGCATCATGCGCGCCATCGACCTCGGCCTGCACCGCATCCCGGCCTGTCCGCCCAGCGCGACGACGCTCGACACGGAGATGCGCAAGCGCTGCTGGTGGACCGCCCTGATGCTGTGCATCACGCTCAACGGCCGCCTCGGCCGCCCCATGCCCATTGCCCTGCGCGAGTTTGACACGGAGCTGCCCGTCGCCGTGCCCGACGAGTTCCTCACGCCCGCCGGCATCACGGACCTGTCGCAGGTCGGCACGTGCGCCTACCTCTTCAGCCTGCACGCCTTCCGCTGCACGCCGCTCTTTATGCAAATGTTTGCCAGCGTCTACGGCGCGCGCCGCGACCCGCGCCGCTACGAGGCCATTGTCCACGACCTCGACCGCCAGTACTGGGCCATTGCCGCCGCGCTGCCGACCGAGCTGCGCCCCGACCGCTGCCGCCCACCGCACCTCGTCAGCGCCCTCTACGCCGAGGCCATCATGCTCGAGTTCCGCCTCTGTCTGTGGCACCCCTCGGTCTGTCTGAGCGCCGACCCCCGCCGCCGCGCCCGCAACACGCGCATCTGCGAAGACGCCGCCCGCCGCCTGCTGCGCTGTGTCCAGCGCCTGCTCGCCTGCAAGTCGCTCGACACCACCTGGTACCAAATGTCCGTCTACTGTGCCGCCATGTTCTCCATGCTCGCCGGCGTCTGGGAGCGCCGCTTCGTCGCCACCCCCGCCGAGGTCGCCGCCCTGCAGCAAGACACCAGCGTCTGGCTGTCCATTATTGCCGAGATCAGCCTGCTCACCGGCGCCTCCAACCACGGCCAGGCCTTTAACGGCCGCCTCACCCACATCTGCGCCCTGACCCTGTCGTGGATCCTGCGCGACATGCCGCGGGAGCCGCAGGACTCTGCCTCGGCCACCACCACCACCACCATCTCCACCACTGCTACCGTCTCCTCCGCCTCCGCTTCCGCCTCCGCCTCCTCCTCCACCGGCACTCCCACCCCCTCGGCCACCCCCGCCAGCCGCCACATTGACCGCCTCGCCCTCCAGCTCGAGGCCGACGCCCGCCGCCAGCTCGTCGGCCGCCTCGCCAGCGACGACCCCATGACCGCCATGTTCCACGACCCTGACTCCCCTGCCGCGACCACTGTCGCTTCCGCCACCGCCATCGCCCTGCCCTACGCCCACATGGCCCTCGACAACGACGACAGCCACCCCCCGCCCCTGGCGACCCCCTACGCCCATGTGGCCGGCGCCAACCCGCCCACCGCGCCCAATCCCTGGACCGACTGGGCCTCGGCCATTGCTGCCACCAGCAACCAGGACCGCCTCGCCAGCGCCGACGCCCTGCTCGGCCTCAGCGCCTTGCACCAGCACATCGCACCCAACGGCCAATCGCCGGCCGACACGGGCCGCCCGTCGACGGTCATCGGCGCGGCTGCGTTCTCCTCCAGTGGTGATCCGGCCGCGGCAGGCGAGGCTGCCCAGTGGCCGTTGCTGCTGTTCAACAACAACACGGGCATATAACCGGGGAGCGAACGGGTCCGGACAGGAATTCAGATTGGTCAGCGACTGCAAAGTCTTCTCTGGGCGATACTCTCTTTGCGTTTGCTTTTCCGGCGTTTAGACACATTTCGCTAGGTTTCGTCTCAAGACTTGAATATGGTCCATTTTGTTCATAATATACTTCAACTGCACACATATACGATTTCCAACTATCCACAAGAAGAAAAATGCACACACAAGACAGCTCCGCCGTCATCCTGTTTGCTCGTCCTCGTTGACGTCACGCCTGCTCACAGCGACTTGGCCGCAAAGCCCAGCTTGGGCGTCGCATCAAAGACGACAAAAGCAGCCTTGAGCGCCACGTCGCCAAAGATGGAAAAGCCAATGCCGCTGTCCGATTGGATGCCGCCGTAGCAAGTCTTGCCCGTGCTGTCGACCGGCGAGAAGTTGATGTACGTGCCCGGCACGGCAAAGGCGACGCCCTCGACGTAGTACGTGAAGCTCGGCAGCGTCGCGCTGCACGAAAACGTGTAGCCGCCCTGGCTGCTGTCGTAGGCGGCGCCCGACACCTTGGCGTAGTAGGCCGAAACGACGGCGTCGGGCAGCAGCAGCAGCGTGGTGCCCGTGTCAGCGATGCCCTCAATGGACGTGGTCGTCTTGGATCCGGTCCCGACCTTGTAGCCGCCGGCCGTAAAGGTCCAGAACCCCTGCGAGCTGTCGACTGCTGTGTAGGTGATGCTGCCCGTATGGGCGTTGGCGTCAATGTAGCCAAAGTTGTACTTGCCGGCTGTTGGACCTCGTCAGTAGGGGGAAGAGAGACCGGTAGATGGACGGAACAGCAAAAGACTCACCCTCGCCGTGCTTCAGATCCGCCGTAAAGACGGCGGCGTCCAGCGACGCCTGCGCGTTGTCGAAAAACGTCTTCTGCGACGTCGGCGACACCGTGTTGATGGAGCTAAATGCAAGACCCAGCAGGCCGTCGTTGTCCGAGTCCTGCGTGAACTCGCTCGACACCTTCTTGGCACACTCGACAGCCTGGCCGCTGACCGCAAGGCCGCCGACCGAGACTACGTCCGTGTAGACATCACCGCTAGAGGAACTGCCATCACCGTAGGAGATCTTCCACGTAGCGCCAGTCAGCTCCTTGGACGAGCTGCTCTTGCTCGGCGTGTAGATGCTCTGGCCCGACACGGAACTCTTGGGCGTCTCGGAGCTGAACACCCACAGGTCCGAGGAGCCCGTGTCAAAGTCCAGGTTGAGCGTCTGCGCCGGCGTGCCGATCGACACCGGCGTCAGGTACTCCGTGTCCTCCGATGACGGCGTGTTGGTCGCGCTGCCCGTGTCGCGGCGAGACAGCGCAATCTCGGCCGTGATGTTGGCCACCGCCTGCTCGAGGTCGGCCGGCAGCGGCACGCCAAACTTGGTGTAGGCCTTGGCCAGCGCCAGAGGACCGTGGCGGCCGGCAAAATTCTCGTTGCGGACCTGCTTGATCGAAAAGTTGCCGCTCGGGGGGACAGGCACGCCAATACGAGCGGGCATGGCCGAGACGAGAGAGCCAGCCGCGAGGGCAGCGGTAAGAAAGGCAGCGGAAGGCATGGTGGACCACAGGATGGAAAATATAAAGCCGGGAAAAGAGACTGAAGGGATCCGGAAGAGGCGAGTCGGACGGAGGGTGATGATGGATGTGTGAGGTGAACAAGAGCCGGTCGAGAGCTGCTATTTATGCTCTTTGTGGCACGACCAGACTGCAAGACAGACTGTCGCCAGTCTGATATCGCCATCCTGGGCTATGCCGGGCAACTGCCAAGAATGGTAGCTGCCTCCATCGGTCTTCTCTGGTCCGCGGGATAGTCAAAGCTTCGTCCGTCTCTGTCCGTATCGCGGCAGACTTATCAAAAGCACGCGATACCGTGAGGCCCGACCTTCTGCTTTCATGTTAGCGGCCGTCCAGTCCAGAGATCATCGCCCTACATCGATGAAAGATGTGTGATGCCCCGATTGCGTTGCAACACCGTGGTTAGGCCACCAATGCCAAAGCTGTCCTGCCCCAAGTTAGCTGGCCGCCGAGCTTGATTGGGCCGAGCCGAACACGCCGTCCATCTCAGACAGTAGGACCGGGTCTTGGCTGCTGGGGGCGACGGCAATGGATTAAAGTTGAGATGTCCAGGCGCAGCCGGCGCCCTAGCCAGGTTCTAACTGTTCCTGGAAGGTGAGGCTATCGATACGGCGATCCGGCATGTCTTGCTCGTATCCAGCATCTGTGCGTTGACGGAGTGGGTAGGTAGTAGTCGGGCGATGGACGATGAAGAAGCAGAAAGAAGTCGGAAAATGAAGACGGAAAGGAAAGTCCATAGTTGCGATTGATTCATGCAAACGGTCGACGATTTTTAGACTCAGAAACAGCCCTGCATCGAGAATAGCAGCACTTACTACCGCCATTCCGGCCGGTGGCTGTGAAGCTTGTACAAAGTTGAGATGACGAAAGGGGAAATGGAAGAACAGGGATTTGGACAAGGTTAAACAAAAGGTTGTGCTGCCTTAGTGCCCGGCTTCCTAAACAGGAAGCAGCATAGGCCTCTGGCGAATCAGACCTTCACACTACAACAGCTGCCGGCCAGGCGCCTGTTAGCGCCGATCACGCCTGTCGCCCTGAACCTGCCAAATGGAGAATGTCCCTGGCCAACTGCCCTTCTATCTCGACTCTGCATCGTTCCATCAGTCTTACCGAGCACCAGCGCTGAATACCAGCCCATGTTGCATCCCAAACGGAAGCCAAGCCAAAGAGGAAGGATCCCGTAGAGTGGGAGCTCATACTCGCCAACCTGGGACTAAACAACAGCAGACACATACACATAATAAAACAAGGGAAGATAACAGTGTGCTTAAAAAGTATTTTCAAGAAGCCGAGGTCGATGCTGAGTTAGGCCGAGTTAGAGTGCAGTCCTCTACGACTCAACTCCTGGAACGTGCACCTCCTGCATTGCCTTTCGTCTGACAGACAGGAGTTTGTCGCAGTCAACTTTATTCTCGGTCGGAGTACGAAACATGCTGTTTCCTCCTACTCGCACTCTGTCAGACCGCATCCCGCCATTCGGACCTCTCCGTCCTTCCAAGAGGTTGAGGCAGGAACTTCGAGCCAGCACCAACGAAACACTTTGCCAAGCTAGGCCACGGTGGCAGATGGAATGCAATCACAAATGTGTTCGCTTCGCTTATTCGGGCGAATATGTCCGGTAGGGTGGCGGGTGGTGTGTCAGCATCAGTGATCGAAGAGAGAACTGTATCCATTGTGTCTGTAGTTTTGCCTTCTTGTTTGCAGGCCGAGTTCTCGCCGCCGGCGTCACGCCACTGTCGTCGCTTTCGTTGGCACTATGACCAGCCTTTTTGATGTCGCAGCTCGAGTGGCATCGCCAATTGCCACGGCGACACCGAGAGTGACAGTTGATAACGGTAAAGCCGTCCACAAGGACGGCATGCCGCGCTGACAGAGAGAGCGAAAAAAGGAAGAAGAGAAAGGTAATGGTGTGAAGAACGCTTCACGTGTGATGATGTGTCGACGTTGGTTTTCGGTAGTTGCTGACGAAAAGAGAACGCACAATTACGATTTAAACACGCATTGGGGTAGGCAGTGATACACTGCTATTATTGAGATTGAGTAAATCCAAGGCAGTCTGAATTTAGGTTATTGATTATGATTTAATACGAATGGCACAAGATAAACCTATGAAACAAAGAGCGTGCTTACCAAAATATGTTAGTCTACATGTTAGCTTTCTGTCTTTTCAATGGCAGCCTTGACGACACCGGTGAAGCCTGGTGTGTACCTGCCACACTTAATCGACTGTGTGTGAGCGACAAGACTAACAGATGACACGGGATGCTGGGCTTTGTTCTCGATGCGTGCGAACAATGTGCTTCGCATTAAGGGATAGCAAGGCGGAGACATACATTCGCTTGGATGGCTCCGTGCCTGAGAAAGTATAGGCTTTCCAGCGGCTGTGTCTTCCGATTGGCAATAGTATTTAAACGAATGTATGCTTAGAGGCCTAAAGGCGCCAAAGCCGGCTAATAATGGTAACTAGGCATGGCAGGTTTGTGAAACTGGCACAACACTAAAAAAGGAATAAAATATACACTTCTAGTAACACAAACATAAACTCTTTGCTCTGCATAAGACGATCTCCATCATGCCCAGGTTGACACCCCTTAGCGCTGGGCCTGCGGAACTACAGACTAAACTTGCATTCTCACATCTCACATATCCTGTTCCACCCCAAACTCTCCGTCAATACGAATGTGGCGCCAATGTGCTACGGCAAATTAAGGTGGCCTTTTACTGTATTGCCCTTTAGTCACGTGGCTCAGTCACGTGGCCTGGTTTGTCATAAATAGGGACTTGCGCTGCGCGCAAGTCTGTAGAAGAATCATCGAAAAAACAATACATCAAATCACATCAGAATCAAATCAGTTCGCAGTGCTTTGTTCGATCGCTTTGCTCTTTTACCTGCTCCTCAGGCTATTCCTTTATTCGTTCTCTTTCATCTGTCTCGAGTGAATTTCCTTTATTGTCATACATTCCCTATTGTCATATCTACGATTTATCACGACCTGTCTTTCTTTTCACCAAGGTGACTGGTTTCTGAGGGCGCATTCAAAGCAGCCATCGGCACCAGTTTCCTGTGTTCGGCTCACCGCCCACGACCACGTAACACAATGTTTCCGGGATCGCATGCCGTGCGCTCGCTTGTGGGCGTTCGGAAAGCCCTGTCGGTGCGCCGGATCGAGATTGTATCGTATCTTGCAATATTCCATGTACGGGCGACTCCGCCGCCAGCCGCAATACAACAAAAGCAAATGACCGGACATTGGACATCACGTGACCGCACGGATCAAGATTCGGAGCCACGCCGTGTTCCGAGGCGAGTGCGACAGAGGGCTCTCCGCCGGGCAATGCCCAATTGTTCGTATCACGCTTGCCCGTCCTTGGTCACTCGGCGCCGCCCGAAATGCAACCCTGCCATTCGCGTCGTGGACGGATTCGACGCGATTATTGCATCCCCACACGCTGAAGCCCCTACAGGGTATCATCGACGCGACACGGTCACGGAAGGCCGATTGGAAAGGTAACGACTTCTTGTCGTCTTGATCGTCCAAAGAATGGGCACCACAGACGACGCTTAGGGCTCAGACGCTGGGAATGGCGATTAAAATAGTTCTACGGGCCGTTTGACTGCAAAGCCGGTGTCATATGCGAATTGGAGTACTTTCTGGTTACTTGAGAGTGCTTCTAGGCCGGTCATCAGGCCACCCCCGAAGAGGGCAAAGCTACGAGTAGTTGGTTTTCTGCAGGCGCTAGCCAACCCGTCACATTTCTAGTCTGTGGGGCGGATAGCGGTTTGTGGCAGTGCGGACGGACTGTGACTTTGGGGGAAGTCGCTCGTGGAATTTGTTTTTTCTTTTTCCGGGCTGCGTGGACAGCCAATCTTACGTACTCCGTACGAGGCCGCCGTCTTGGTGGGGTTCTGGTGTCTTCTAGCCCAGAAGACGGAGCATTTCTTTGTTGTCTTTTGGTAGGCGGTTAGCGTTTCCTTCATTGTGGCTGGCGCTTTCTTTTCTTTTCGCTTTTTGGCGTTGTCTCCTTTAAGCACTTGCATGATTTTATCGGGCCTCATCGACAGCATACGATAACGCCTCTCGGGCCACCCTCACGTGCAGCCGTTTTGGATCACCGGCCGTGGGTCTCAGGTTTGCGATGTGAATGGACCTTCCCGTAATTGTACGTCTGCCACAGGCCGCTCCACCACTCCCTCCGCACGGAGACGTATCCGCGCGTTGGACCAGGATGGATTGGCTACGGCCGAGACTGGGAGCAAGGATACCTATCGCGCCTTTACTCACACACTTGGTGCATTATCTGCATCGTCGTACACCGTCTGGCGGTCTGGCAATGTCACCACTACGGACTATGCGTACGTGTACATGCACGAATCTACCGAGTACTCCGTACGCCGTACTCTGTACGTATCTCACGAAATAGATCTCATCGGGCTCGATTCATATCTCCGTTTTGCCGTCACCGTGCCGTCGCACCCCTAGCCGAGGCAAAAAGGGCAGAGGTCCGATATGTGTACGCATATCCCGTCGCAATTAAACCCTTGCAGGGAAAAAAGAGAGAACCAAATTATAGAGGCCAGGGAGAACTAGGGCAGACAGGGCGGCCGGCCGGTCAGTTTAGTGTTTCCGCAGTGGCCTGTGTCTTGCGGCGTGGGGATTTTCTACATGGGATGTAGCACTGGAAGCCGCCCAACGCATGGTTACGTCCGCCCTGCACAGAGGCTAGGCCCGTATCGGACAGCTGAACACAGGGAGACCAAAAGAGACCTACCGTAAAATACTTCGTTAGGGCCCGCAAAGCCTGGAAAAACCAAGTGGCTGCTGGAACGGTTGGAGGAGAGTTGCTGCGCGCGACGCCCGAACTCCTGGCCATGTGTTGTATCTTGCATCGTATATCTCGGATGTGCGAAACGATACGGAATATCTTACCCTTAGCACCTTGCGTATCTCTATTTCGGTTTGCACCACCGGCCAACGTGCTGCAAAGCGTCGTCAGCTCTGGGCCGCCATGGGCCAGCTAGCGGCCAGCCCGCTAACTCAGGGGTGGTTGCCGCCCAGAGAAGCGATCCCGACGGCCCAGTGCCTGCCCCTCCTGTGCTACGCGGCGCGACGCCACTCTCTAGCTTTTAATCGTCTTTTTATGTTTCCATTCCAGGGTATATTCTTTTTCCACCTCCCCGCACCGGCAGGCGGATCTCTGTGTGCTCTCGTTTGGATTCTGCCGGCTTTATCTTTCTCCTCGAAATTTGCGGCCACCCGTTTTCTGGTTTCTAGCCCCGTTTTTCGTTTTGTCCAAATACCTCCGCCTCGTCGCCACGCTTTTGCTCCCCCCCCTCTGGCCCTGTTCTTGCATATGCCTGTCTGTCACCGCTGTGCCAGACGCCCGCCGAGAGTGCTCCGAGGCTTTGTGCGAGAAGTATGTGAGCCATGATGGACTGGAGTGCGCTGTCCGGCAAGCTCATTATCAGTCGCAGCCTTCTTGTGAGTGATTCCCCAGGCAACGGCTGCGAGACGGCGAGAGTGCAGAGTGCAGACGACCAGCTAACCGCCCAGAACGACACCGACCCGCGCGTCGGCTCCAGCCGCGACAACTCGACCGGTGGCACCCTCAGTCACTCGACGTCCACCTCCGACTCCAACTCGGCCTCGTCGCTCGGCAGCACCTTTATCCCTGTCCTCGTCTACACGGGCATCTGCCTGCTCATCTTCTTCGTCCTCCGCCAGCGCTGTCCCCGCATCTATGCGCCGCGCACCTTGGCCGGCATCCGCGATGACCATGAGCTCACGCCGGCCTTGCCCAAGGGCTGGTTCAACTGGATCGTTCCCTTTTTCAAGATCCCAGACACCTTCGTCCTCAACCACTGCTCGCTCGATGGTTTTTTCTTCCTCCGCTACCTCTGGGTCCTCGCCAGCATCTGCTTCTGCGGCTGTCTCGTCGCCTGGCCCGTTCTCCTGACCATCAATGCCACCGGCGGCAATGGCGAGATTGAGCTCGACCTGCTCACCATTGGCAATGTCGCCTACCCGACCCGCTTCTACGCCCACGTCGTCGTGGCCTACGTCATCTTTGGCTTCATTCTTTTCGTCGTCTGCCGCGAGTGTGTCTTTTACGTCAACATGCGCCAGGCCTACCTGCTGGCCCCCCACCACGCCCATCGCCTCTCTGCCCGGACCGTGCTCTTCACCTGCGTCCCCAAGCGCTTCCTCGACGAGCAGCGCATCCGCAAACTGTACGGCGACTCGGTCAAGAATGTCTGGATCCCCCGCAACACCCGCGCACTCGAGCGCCTAGTCAAGGAGCGCGAGTCCACGGCCGACCGCCTCGAGGAGGCCGAGATTGCCCTCATCAAGAAGGCCAATCTCGCCCGGAAGCGTGCCATTGGCGTCGAGGTGCCTACCGTCGCCTCCAAAATGCTGCCCACGGTCTTGCGCTCCTGGGGCAGGCGAAAACAGGCCGATGCATCCGCAGGCGAAGCCGAGCTGACGTCGACTTCCCTGTCCGCCACGCCGGCCAAATCCACAAAGTCGGCCAAGTCGAGCAAATCCACTTCGACCTCGGGCGACACAGCCACTGCCGCGCCTAGCATCCCGCTCACTCCCTTCTTGAGCCACAGCAGCGACCGCGCTGCCGAGGCCGCCAAGGCCGCCTTCCACGAGGAGACTCTGGCCATTGACCGGCACGGCTCCGTGTCCGAGGCGGCCTCCAGCCCCTCGGCCACCGAGACCGTCGTCGCCACGCCCTCGTTTGAGCAGAATGAGCAGTTTGAGTCTATACTGCGCGAGGGCAAGGGCAAGGAAATCGAAATGGACGAGGACGGGAAGGATGACAAGGACGAGAAAGACGAGAAAGACGAGAAAGACGGCGAAGACGACAAGGACCACGAAGAGGAGGACGACGAGATGAACTACGTCCATCCCTACGGCTTTGCCCCCAACCTGCCCGACCTCCGCGGCTCCGTCGCCGCCCAGTGGCTTCCGGCCGAGGGCCGCCCAACACACCGGCCATTAGCCAACTTCGGCCGCAAAGTCGACACAATCCGCTGGACCCGCTCACGCCTAAAGGTCCTCAACCAGACCATTGCCCGCACACGCCGCCGCTTCCGCAGCGGCAATGGCGACGACCTTTCGGCCGTCTTTGTCGAGTTTGACACCCAGGCCGCCGCCCAGGTCGCCTTCCAGGTCCTTGCCCACCATCAGCCCCTACACATGTCGCCGCGCTTCATCGGCATCCAGCCCAAGGACATTATCTGGCCCTCGCTACGCATGAAGTGGTGGGAGCGCATCATCCGCCGCTTCGCCATCATGGGCGTCGTCGCCGCCGCCGTTATCTTCTGGTCCGTTCCCTCGGCCCTCGTCGGCATCATCTCCAACGTCGACTTCCTCAGCACAAAGGTCTTTTTTCTTTACTGGCTCCAGGACCTGCCCACTGTCATCACGGGCGTCATCTCCGGCCTGCTACCCTCGCTGGCCCTCTCTCTGCTCATGGCGATTGTCCCCGCCCTGCTGCGCTGTATGTCCCCGCCCCGAACCTCCCCGATCTGTCCGTTTACTGACAAACAGCCTTGGCACGCGCCGCTGGTGTGACATCCGCCCCCATGGTCGAGCTCTTCACTCAGACCTCGTACTTTATCTTCCAGGTCGTCCAGGTCTTCCTCATCACCACCCTGACCTCGGCTGCCTCGGCTGCCATTACCGATATCCTCGAGGATCCCCTCTCCATCAAGGATCTCCTCTCTGAAAACCTGCCCAAGGCTTCCAACTTTTACCTCTCCTACATTACCGTCCAGTGTCTTGCAGGTGGCGCCACCGGCCTGGTCCACCCCATTGATCTCTTCCGCCATGGCGTCTTGTACCGCACCATTGAGAATCCTCGCCGCGCCTTCCGAACCTACCACAAGCTCAAGCAGCCGCACTGGGGAAGTATCTTCCCCGTCTTTACAAACCTAGGAGTCATTGGTAAGCTAGCTGTCCTTGGATATCTCAATTCGTTGTGATGCCGTGACTGACACTTCCAATAGCAATCAGCTATGCCTGCATTGCTCCCCTCATTCTCGTCTTTGCGGGGCTTGGCATGCTCTGCTCCTACTACGTCTACCGCTACAACCTCATCTACTACTTTGACGTCGATACGGACACCCATGGCCTGCATTATCCGCGCGCCCTGATGCACCTCCTCGTCGGCCTATACATGGCCGAGATCTGTCTGATCGGCCTCTTTTCGCTGCAGTCTGCAATCGGCCCAGTCGTGCTGATCGTACTGTTCTTGATCTTCACTGGCCTCGTCCACCTGGCTCTCATGGACGCCATGGGCCCGCTGCTGTCGAGCCTGCCACGTACCCTCGCGCTGGAGGACAAGGACCTGGCTGCAAGCGACAAAGACGACGCGGCGGCAGCGGCAGCTGAGGAACCGCGCGTCGACAACGCGGCCGGTCTCGCGGCCGACTATTACGACATGGAGGAGGGCCTCGGTGACGAGGTAGACCCCGATGACAACCTGCATGCGGGCCCGGTGTCTACAAGGGGCCTTGGGGACCTAGTCGGCAACCTCGGGAGCATCGATGGTGCAGGCGACCTCTTTTACATTTTTAAAGATTTTGTCTTAGATTACGCCAAGAAGCAAGTCAAGACGGGCATCAAGGGCATCAAGGAGGATGCGCGCGAGTCCCGCGTGGGCCAGTATGTGCCCTGGCTGCGGCCGAAGAAGGAGGAGACCGTCACGCTGGGCGTGGATGGCGAGGGCGCCCCGGCGGCGCCGAAAAAGACCAGCTTCTTGATGCGCTGGCTGCATCCCGAGATTTACGAGGACTACACGTATCTGCGCAAGATGCTTGACGCGGACCCGCCGGAACTCAAGTACCCCGACGACTATGCCCACAGTGGCTACTGGCCGCCAGAAATGTGGAAGCCCACGCCGCCCGTGTGGGTGCCGCGGGACGACGCGCATGTCAGCCGGCAGGAGGTGGCCCATGTGCGCGCAGTCGCGCCCTGCACCGACCGGGGCATCTGGCTGAACCTCAACGGCCGCGTTGTGTTCGACATCAAGAGCGCGCCGTACCGCGAGCCGCGGATTATGTACTAATGCATATATATATATTACTACAGGAGTACTGCGGGCTGGGATAGGAGGATTGGGATTTTTTAGATAGCGGAGCTTGTTGATTCCTTGGATGTTTTTTGATCACTTTTTGGAAATGATTTTTGGGGTTTGGATTTCTTGTTGAATCATCGGATCGAGATATACCAGTATAGCAAAGACATGAATTTGGGCGTCCCGAAGACGTATATCTATCTACTTGCACTACACACATTACCGATAAAGTGAGGACAAAGACATTCTCATTTTAGTCGTATTCGTAACACGCATTTTATCTGTATCACTAACACTCGTACCAGAACAAAATACAGTACGGAATACAGGCAAACGCCATCCACTGAAATTCATAGTGTACACTGTAGGTACAGGGGTATATGTATCTTGACGCCACGTTGTATGCAGAAAAAACGCCTTCGATGCCCGGGCTTCGAGGCCGTCCGAAGCGCCGACCGACCGTCCGTAGTCGCCATCCATCAATGCTGGTGTTTGGTTTGTGCCCTGTGTTCTGGGCACAGGGGTCCTTATTGGTTGTGTCTCTCGCCCGTCTCCCGTTCTTTCCGCTCACGCATCCTTGTTTGCATCGGGCGCGCCTTTTGTATGCGGCCTGCAGCCTCGCGATGTCGAGCTTCTCTGATTCTGGTTGTGCTGTGGCAGCGCTGGCCCTGACGGCCATGCTGTGCCGCCGATTCATAGTCAACGCGCGATAACCGGCCGAGGGGGCGGTGAGTGGGAGCCGCGTGTCTACAGTCCACTTGGTCGGCCGGCATCGCCACATCGTGTAGGTGGAGGCATCGCGATGGCGACATACTCCGGCCCCGGTGGCGGGAAGAGAGAGGCGTCGGCTTGACAATGTCAAAGAAGATGGGAGCACACGAAGCCGCGGGCGTCACTGATGTGGAAGACGATGCAGTTTTCGGGGGCGATGTTGCCGAATCCGGCTGCATCGGGGTGGTGATGCAATCATCGCCCTCACCGGGGTGTTTAGTAGACAAGGATTTGTCGGTGTATCCGGAGAGAATTTCAATGACAGCCGTGTGCGCGCCATGTTCTAATTCGTCGCCGAGCTCCGAAATAGAAGCGGGAGTCTCTGGCCCGGAAAACTGCGACGATACATCGTCGTGATAGTGATGACTCCCGCACTTCAGATCATCGTCACCGTATTGATCCGGTTCAGAATCGGAAAAGGAGAGTGTGCGTGGTGTCAGACTCAAGTCGGGACAGTGGTCGGAACAGAGAGTAAGAGAGCGAGGAGAAGGAGGGAGATCCGGCATTGACGAGCTGGTAAAGGAAGCGGGCTCATCTGTGAGACCACGGTGGTCGAACATTGGCTTCTCGACGGCGGACACCGCGGTATTGTTAAGAGCATCGTCGCCCATTTGGTGGTGCCATGTGTGGTTGGCAGGAAGATAGGAGGCAAAGAGGCGGACAAGGGAGTCCAGGGATCGGGTGCGGAAGAGCTGCAGGGCGTATTCCCACTGAGTGGTCCCGATGAGGGAGGGGTTGGCGATGATCTCGACAGAGGCAGATTCGAGCGACTCGTTGAGTTCGGCTAGACGCTGCGTCTTGCGGCCAGCCATCAGGAGGTGGAAATCCTCCGTCGTAGTGGCTTTGCTGGAGATCTCGTAGACATCGTGGTGGAAGGCGTCGGGGTCCTGGATGGAAGAGGGAAAGGTGTTGTATTGATCGTGGAGGGTGGTGAAGAGCTCATCCCTCCGCATCCCAAACTTCCATGCTGGCCATGAGAGGCCGGGGCCGTCCATCTTCAGAGGGAAGTCGGGGTTGGTAGTTGAGAGAAGAGCGGCTTCAGGGAAGCCGCTGGGCGAGTAGAGAGTCGACGAAGTAGCTGGGGGAGTTGGAGCCGGTTGAGCCGGCAGAGACAAAGAGAGACCGTGAGAGGAGACCGAGTCCGGCAGACGGTGGCAGAATCGAGGAGTTGAGAGAAGTTTTCGCGACAAGAGTCATTGGGATTAAACACAGGCGCTGGAAGCCATCGTTTCGCGTGTTTTAGGGTATGGAAAGTGCTGGATAGCGAGGCCTGACAGCGAAAAGAATTTGAAGATGGCGAGTTTGCGTCCGGATGAGGAGATGGGCATGGCGGAAGGCCCATGAGAGGAGGGTGAAATTGAAACGAGGAAATGGGGGCGAAAAGCGCGGCCCAAAGGGGGGTGGGGCGATGCAATGGCGCTAGCAAGGGACACTTGGTCATTTTTCGTATTCCCAACCAATCGAATGAGTGGCTAAGCCTAGTCGCAGGGCCACGCCACCACACCAAATGCAACAGTAGCAAGGAAGGAGCCAATCAACGGCGGCTTAGCGTAGCACCTTGTCTCGCCCGGCGTAAGGAAGTCCTGCCGCCTAGCGTTTGCGTACTACCAACGAGGCATATTTGCTTGCGTGATGCATGTACTAGTACCAGGGATGTGATGGCTGGGGCCGGCTTAGGATTGTACCGCTACCGGCTCGGGCTCACCGCTGGCGCAAGTGCAGCTACCTCGGGTGGTCTGACTGCGCCTAGGAAGTGGGCGATTTTTTTGTCGTTGGGGGCTGCGGCCGGCCTACGGGGTCGTTGGTGTATGGTTGCTGTATACAATCCAGCAAGGGCTTATTCTTAGTAAGCGTATCGACTAGCAGGCCTCTTCCGAATAGCGCAGCCCCCATGTACACCGTGCGCCAAAATAATCTAAAATACACTGTCCCCCTCCTATCTGAGCGCTGACAGTGTGCTCCCGGCAACTGGCACACTGTCTCTCTAGTGTGGCGTTATTTTTGGAACGGCGTGGCTCGTGCCTTCCGGTCCGTGTGCTAGGCAGCGATTCCCTTTCCATTTTCCTCTGGACCAAGGCTGAGGCCTACCATTGCCCATCACCAGGACGTCCCTTGGCTGCCGTCGACCATCGACTGCTTTGCCATCTGACATTCTTGTGCAAGCCCGTGTTCGTTCAGAGACCGCTTGGTATTTGATGGCCAGGCCAGCCCATTTCTTTTCAACACGCATGGCTGTGGCTGTCACTTTTTCCAAGTTTCCCCAGCGATTTTCTCTAGCATTTCTCTAGCAAAGCGGCTCTTTGCCTTGTCCCGCAGTACTGCTGTGTAGTATCTCACTCTTAGTGGTGGAGTCATAACGTCTTTCCTGTCATCTTTGTTCCTTTTGTTCCTCTTTCCACTTTTCCCGCCCTACAACTGGCTTCGCTTGCGGGCTCTTTTCCCGTTCTTTTGATTCTCTTTCGGGAGTTTATTTTCTCGGCTCCTTGTTGCCCATTCCCGTTTCCGCTCCCGTCTTCTGGCCTACTGGGTGGTCCCTATTGGGTGGCCGCTCCGTCGCTTCGTGGCCATGAGCGAGGCGCCAGGACTGGTGTCCGAATACGAGACGGAAGAGAAGACGGAGTTGATCTCGTTCACGACATCCGAATATGCCTCCCGCCTGCAGGGCCTCTTTGTCCAAGAGGAGTTCAATACCACCCAATTAAGCGGCGAGGTGCATCTGGACGAGCTGATTGTGCCGCCGGACAAGGGCATCCGGCTGCTGGTGCGGCCTCTACGCAGCCGATCCGTCAGCCCGGGCAGCCGCGAGAGCTGCGAGTGGGTGGCGCTGCGCGCCGAGGTGGCGGCAGCCCAAGACCGACTGGAGGAGTCGGTGCTGGCTGTGACGCAGACGGCCAAGGACATCAAGTTTGTCGTGCGAATGCCAAGCGAGAGCGGCGGCAGTGCTGGGCCGCGCATCCCGTCACTCTGGTTCGAGCTGTACTACGACCCCGAGAGCGACGACCAGATCTTGCTCAACAACAGCGACGTGCCCATTGTGCTCTCGCGCGTGTCGCAGCCGCCGCGCGACGACTCAGACGGCCCCGGGTCGCCAGGTACGCCCGGCGCACACCACCCCGAATACACCATCAATCCTGGGAAAAGCAAGGCGTTGTCGCCGGGCACGTGGTGCATCCACATTGGCGGGACTGGCGTGCTCGACTTTCGGATATTGGAGAGGCGGCGGGCCGTGCTCCGGACGACACCGCCGCCGCTGCTGCCACCACCCCCAATACGGCTGGTCCAAGAGACGTCTGTGCCGGAGACGCCAAACTCGTCGGGGAAGCGATCCTTTGTGGCTGATGAGGACGACGAGGTTGGGCCAGGCCCGCGACGACAGAAGACGGCCGAATGTGCAACGGCGGCGGACAAGACCAAGGATACAGTGGCCATGTTCTTGCGGCCAGCGACCTCTGACGCGCTGGTGCTGGTGCCATCCGGGTCGTCGACAAGCAAGGGCAAGGAGGTCGGGAGGGTGGTACAGACACATCCGATGCTGGCGATGAAGCAGGAGGAGACGGTGGTGGTGCCGGGTATCGGAAGCGAGGCAGATACCTATTCGGTGACCAAGCACGAGCCGATTGCATCGACGTCGCTATCAACCGTGTTCACGGGCACCATGGAGCACCCATCCGTGCCGGCGGGACAGGTGATCATCAAGGTGATCAAGACGCGGTCGCAGGAGACAGAGAGCAACGTGATCCAGCAGGCGGACACGTGGCTGCGCGAGTACAAGTCACACGAGTTTCTGCGGCACGAGAACATTGTGCAGCTGTACGGCGGCGACGCGCGGCATCTGTCGCTATACATGGAGCACGTCGACGGCCGGGACCTGGGCAATAAGGGCATGTGGCGCGGCAACACGGACTACTTCACCGGCAACCGGCAGGACGCTGCGCGCATCCTCGGCGACATTGCGGGCGCTCTCAAGTACCTGCACGGGCTTGGGCTTGTGCACAACGACATCAAGCCGGCCAATATTCTGTACTCCCGCGAGCGCGGCGCCGTGCTGTGCGACTTTGGGCTGTCGGCGCGCGTGGACCAGCCAGCGACGGCGAGCGGGACCCCATACTATGTGCCGCCCGAGTTTATCGGCCGCAAGCTGCGCGGCATGCCGAGCGACGTGTGGGCACTGGGCATTACGATGCTGTACGTGCTGCGCAAGATCTCCTTCCCGGACGCGCGCGGCCGCCACGGCGCTAGACATCTGTACTGGATGATTGCCGACATCAACCGGGCGCCGGCCCGTCTCGGGGCGGCTGGTGGAGCGGCGGCAGGCGGCCGATCGGCGGTGGCGCAGATGCAGCAGTGGCTGACCGAGGTCAACGAGGCCAAGGAGAGGCTCAACCCCGAGGACGCGATCGAGCGGCTGACCTATGAGATGCTCGTGCCGAACCAGCACCAGCGGATCACGATGAAGCGGGTGGTGGCGGAGCTCGCGGCGGCCTAGCGAGCGATTGCTTTGTTTTGTGTTGTTGTTTCGTTTTCGTTCCGGTTGCAATTCTGCTTGTTATGTTCACCTTTCGGCTTCACGGTTTATCACGGTCACGAATCTACGGAGTCATGTGCGGGCGCAGATCTCATGCGTTTATGCGTTTATGCATCGCAACTTATATATCATACCCATTTGCGGCGTTTTTGGGCGTTGCTTGCTGCCACTTTGCATTTCCCTTTCCTTCCTGTCAGACATGTCTCATCTCGACACTTTCGTACAGCCTTCTCTCCTCCTTGTTGGATACGGTCATGTCCTGATGGTAGCACGCGTGCATTTGAAACATGTTCACACATGGAATACATTATTTATGCTTTGAACGTTTACCCAACATGATTGTACTGCCATTTGGATCACAGAATCCCTCACAGACCAAAGCACACAAACGCGGCCAGGACGGCTACCGAAGCGAGGCCGACGTGGAGGGGTGAGGCGGCGCCGCTGGTGGCTGTGCGGGAGGCGCCTGCCCCGGCAGAGGCAGTGACAGTGACAGTGACCGTGGCCGCGGTGGCGGCGCCTCCGTCGGTGGTGTTGCTCTGCTCGTCGACGACATAGTAGCTGACGGCGGCGTCGGTGGTGCAGTTGTCGCCGCCAAAGTCGGCGACGCTCTCGCGAAAGGTAATGTCGGCGCAGTTGTAGAGGGCCGAGCCGCTCTCGCCGAGGGTGACAATCTGCATGGTGGCCCGCTGGCCGTCGCCGGGGGTCAGGCCCTCGGGCAGGTCGAGGTGCGGCACGCAGAGGACGCCGCTGCCGGTCTCGTTCCAGAAGCTGGGCGTCAGGGTGTAGTTAAAGTTAGTGACGTTGTCGCCAAGGCCAATGTTGATAAAGATGTAGGTCCAGGGGTGGTGCAGGTCGAGCGAGAGGGAGCCGCCCGCGATGGGCCAGTCGGTGCGGTTGGAGCCCCAGGCACCCGAGGGGACACCGGCGCCTGGTGGTCAGAGAGGGGGCGGGCGGGAGGGACGGGAAGGGAGAGAGAGCGCGCGTACAAGGATACTCATACTGCGAGTAGTTGGTGCTGGAGAGCGAGTTGGCGCGCCAGGACGGATACTCGATCTGGAAGTGGGCGGCCGCGAGGCCGGCGGCCGCGAGGAGGAGGGAAGAGGAGTACATGGTGGGGATGGGACGAGATGGGACGAGGAGAGGTGAGAAGAGGTGAGAGAACAAGAGACCAAAGGGGAGAGGAGGTGAGAGGAGGAGGTACTTGTACCAGTCAACACATCTAACTGTCCTCTTCAGCGGGAACTGCCAAGAGGTGTCCGGCTGGTTGCAGAACTAACGACTGCCAAGAACAGAGCTGCAACCGAAGATATCAACGCGAGGCTAGCTGGGAGAGTGCGGAAGGGTGGCTGCCGTCTGATCGGTCCAGCCTCGAGTTCCGCTGTCAACTATCTATGTTGCGGCATTCTTCTCCTGGACAGCAACACGGCACCTGATATTAAGCATGTTTTCAGCCTCGGCGGAGAGCAAGCAGTTAAGCATGATTGCCCGGAGATCTGTTAGTCTAGCAGTCGAAAAGGATGCTGGTGGAAACACAGTCTTGGCATTTGGATATAAACTTGCTCAAATGGACGCAAGTGTAGTTTAGTCCAGGGAATTGGACTGGGCCGAGATGGCAAGTGCCAAGGCGCAGAAGATTTTTACAGAGGCTGGCATGACAGACTTTGGCACCGGCACAACTGCTGGAGTTTTCCGAGACAATTGAATCAAATCATAGCTTCATTTTTCCTATCTGATCCTTCCGCTCAATCGGCGTCCATGTTGACATGGATGCTCTTCAGCGTGCTGTACGACGCCAGGCCAGCCTCGCCCAGCTCCCGGCCGATACCCGACTGCTTGACGCCACCAAACGGCACGCGGAAGTCCGAGTCGTTGCTGCTGTTGATCCAGACCATGCCAGCCTCGATTTCGCGCGCGACGCGGTGGCCGCGGGTCAGGTTGCGCGTAAAGACGGCGGCGCCCAGGCCGTACGTCGAGTCGTTGGCGATGGCCAAGGCCTCCTCCTCCGTCTCAAAGGGCGTGATGGCGACGCACGGACCAAAAATCTCCTCCTGGAAAATGGTCATGCTCGGCTTCACGTCGACAAAGACGGTCGGCTCGACGAAAAAGCCCTTTTTGCTGGCGCTGTCTGTCGACATCGGTCCGGCTGCAGCCACGCCGCCCATAGCCAGCGTAGCGCCTTCCTTCTTGCCAATGTCAATGTAGTTTAGCACGCGCTCGTACTGCGCGCGCGTGACCTGGGGGCCCTGGAAGGTCGACGGCTCAAACGGATCGCCCACAATCGACACCTTGGTGACGGCGGCCTTGAATAGCTCAATGAACTTGGCATAGACACCCTTTTGCACCAGGATGCGCGACGTCGCCGTGCAGATCTGGCCCTGGTTGTACATGATGCCGATGTGCGCCCAGTTGGCGGCGAGGTCGAGGTTGGCGTCGTCAAACACGAGCAGCGGCGACTTGCCGCCCGTCTCGAGCGTAATGTTCTTGAGCGTACCAGCTGCCATTTTCATAATCTCGCGGCCCGTGGCGGTGCTTCCGGTAAAGGCAATCTTGTCAACGTCCTCGTGTTTGGACAGGGCGGCGCCCGCCTCGCGGCCGTAACCGTTGATGATGTTGACGACACCAGGGGGGAAGCCGGCCTCGGTAATCAGTTTGGCAACGTAGAGCATTGACAGCGGCGTCTGCTCGGCCGGCTTGAGCACGACTGTGTTGCCACAGGCCAGTGCCGGGCCGAGCTTCCAGGCGGCCATGTCGAGGGGGAAGTTCCAGGGGATGATCTGGCCACACACGCCAAGCGGCTCCTTGACGGTAAAGGCCATCTTGCTGGGGCTGACATCGATGAACTGGCCAACGTTCTTGTCGGCCCAGCCGGCGTAGTAGCGCACCACGTTGACGAACTCGGGGATGTTGTCGTTGAGCGCGGCCGAGTACGGCTTGCCGTTGTCGAGCGTCTCAATAGTCGCGAGCAGCTCCGCATTCTTCTCAACCAGCTCGGCCAGCCGCAGCAGCAGCCCGCCGCGCTCCGTGCCCGACAGCTTCTTCCACGACGGCGCGCGGAAGGCCTTGCGGGCGGCCTTGACGGCCGTGTCGACATCAGCGGCCGACGCCGCATAGATGGAGCAAATCTCCTCCTCGGTGCTGGTCGCCTGGTCAGCGGGCGGTCCTGGGGGAGAGCGGACATGGCAGAGGCAGAGCAGACAACGTACGTGGGGTTGATCGTGGCGAGCTTCTCGCCCGTGCTGCTCGGAACAAACTCGTTGTTGATGAACAGGCCCAGCGGCTGCTGCCACGTCTTGCCGTTGGCCTTGAGCTCGACCTCCATGGCTGCGCGAGACGAAAAAGTGCGGGGAGAGGCGAAGGAGAGTCGAAGAGCCCTAAACGTTGCTGCCGACGCTGTGAGAAAAGCCGCAAAATTGATGTTAGAAGCAGTGGGAAACGATGCTCGGAGAACGTGGGCGGAACAAAACATACTAGCGGAAGGGGTTACCAGCCGAAAGTGCGACCGCAGAGACGACATATCGCGGCGTGGACTTTTTTTCCTCTTTGCGTCTAGTACTTATATACCGAAGAAATATACTGGATCGAGGTAAGAACGACGTAATAGGCCAGACGAGCTTATCACTTTGCCGATACGCTAATAGGAACGCTTGCTTGAACCTTCCTCTTTGGCCGATAGCTTGCGCAGACTGAAGATTTTACTCATCTTGGCACGAGACGAAATGCGCATCAATGCCCAACAGTACTAATACTTTGCTCCAGGCAGCGCATCGTGGGATTGCGGGGTTTATCCAGTTCCCTGCACCATTTTCTGGGGCCGCTTTGCCTTTCCCCGGCCAATGCACAGAGGTAAAATTGATTAGTCACGGGCCGCTCTCTCATTCCTCATGACGACCCCTCGGTTACACGCTTGATTTAAAATCAGCTTGCCATCCCTCGGCGATCGGAGAAATCTTCCGATTCCCGTTACGCCGCACGCCGTCCCTGGCCTCGCCTGCCAAGCCGTCCGCTGCGGTTCCGCTCTTGATGTCAGAGAGCAGAGAGCGGGGCCACACTTCATGCGGTCCGCGCGCAATGCCCGAAGTAAATGGCGGAGGAATAGGATCTCGACTGTATTTGGTTCGCACAAAGGAAGTGGCCGAGATGTCCCAAAACCCTCCCCCGATGGCCCTAACCTCTCACAACATTCCAAACAATGTCTGCATATTTCTGCAAACTAGAAATTCCGGCCTCTACGTCCCTTTCAGCTGCCGCTTGTTTGAAAAAAGAAGCTCAAGATGAAGCTCCAATGCACCGCCGGTGACGGTGGTTTTTGGAGGGCTCGATGAATCCCGTGCGATGGTGATTTGTCTGCAGCAATATCGGCTGCAGCCGGCTTGATCCTTTACCACTGAAGTCGACTTTGAAGATGTTCAGTGGAAGAAGATTTTCGCGCCGCCGGCGACGCCCACGACACTCTACTGTGAGGCCCCCCTCGGTGCATTTGGTGCCATGAACAGTCTGGCCGCCGATCGTGTGCCTGTCTTGCCACCCAATACCTACGAATACTCCCTCGTGCCGGTCTCCCAGCGGCCTTTTTTCCGTGTCGGCTGCTGGACAACCTTTTTCTCCACCGTCGCTCTGCGCAAAGTCACTGCCGTCACACCCTGCCGCCACCGCCAGCGCGGAGTTACGGCCATTGCTGGCCTGCTGTTGACCTATGTCGACGACCACCGCGAGACCGTCGGCCAGTTCCGCCTCGACGGCGCCGAGTCACCGCTACAGGTCACCACCGAGCCGGCGCTGCACATGCGGTTTTCTAGAGACGGTGCGCGGTACCTCGAGCACGTCGGCCTTGCTAAGACCAATAAGACAGAAGGACTGCCCGAGGGGACGCGCGTTGTGCCCTGGTCTGGCCGGCTGGAGTGGTGGTTTACGTTTGCCCAGGCGAAAATCTACCATACCACGGCTGGCGCCAAAGAGATGGCTCTGTAATCGTGGTGGGTCTCAAGTTAAGTGCTGCTATTCCCTCATTGATTGATTGAATTTTAACGTCGCGCCTCGTGAGCGGCGACCTCCCTTGGGGTATGCGACGGGGAGGCGCGCTGGCGGCGAGAGCCGCCGGCTGCCCCCAGGTCTCGAGATTAGGGGGGGTGGTCCTCCTAGCTATACTGTATACAAATTAAAGGCAGACACAGAAGACGCGCCAGTGTGTTCTCCGTAAGGCCGCCTCGGAGCTGGGCCGTCTTATCGCCTTCCTGGAGCATCCCTACGAGGCCTCCTGGCTAGAAAAGAAAACAATGGCGTGCCTTTGACATTGTGCCGCTCGAGTTTGTCGAGCTGGTGCACCAGGCACGGCCACCCGCACTTGTCATCATCGCGTACTACTTTGCCTTCTTGTCGTTTCTCATGAGAAGCTTTCGACATAGCTGTGCTGTTCGTCAATAAAGCTGTGATGTGTCTGTCTCTGCTCAATGGGTATGTCTGGATAAATGTCTGCAACATCGGAGCGGCCGTCATTGCCTCGAAGCGTGTACTGCGCCGGTAGCCGTCCGCTGCGGTCAATCAGATACATGCGTGTCCACGGCGGCAGTTCGCCAACCCGCCAGGCCCAATATGCTCGCATAGCCAGGCCGCGTAGCGACGTTCGACGAGGCAGTGGGCCACAGACTCGTCTGTATTTTCCATGGTTGTGTTCCAGCTGTCGTCAAACTCCATGGCCAAGTTCATGCCCGAGGCCTGCAGAAGGCGGAAAAAGGACAGATGCATCATCAGGTTGTACTAGCGCATTTGCAGGCAGGCGACCCAATCCTCGGGCGGGCATTACTGGAAACAGACATCCTCCCCTGCTCGTGGCGGAGCACGACGTTATTGCGCGCCGGTTTGGCGTAGCGGTGGTGATGCTCTAGGACGGTGCGCGACTCTCGGCAGGCCATCTGTAGGCCAGAGTTTCAGAGGAAGCGCATGCGGTTGGCCGATGCCCAGGCGCTTTGCGACGGCTGGGAGCGTCGCACTTCTCGTCGCTGTGACGGATAGTCCCGGATCATCTGCCGGATGGCACTCTTTCGCACACCACTGTCCTCGTGGAAGAGTGAGTAGTAATGGACTTGTGGTGTCTCGGTGCAAATGGCGAGTTTCCAGACTTCTAACCACAATTCGGTTGGGAGGCTGCTGAAAGAATGAAAAGTAGACATTTTGACGTGTTTTTACAAAGATTGCTGCGCTTCTTGGGACGCATATGCTGGAGGCCTGAATCTATAGCTGTAGCTATTTGCGTACAATCAGCGTACGGTTTCAACCTCCAACATTATGATTACTTTCTTGACAATATAATAAGATTCTAGCTGTCAAAATGCCAATGTAATACAATTTGGAAGGCTTGGACGTCAACCGGACCCTAGGCCCCAAAGCCCACGTGACTATACTTACGTCAGATTGCATGGCAATCTGCCGGGATCCCGTAATGCCTACTCCTTACGACACGCAAATCTCGCAGCCACCATCTGCCCATCTACGATTCCCTCTATCCTCGACTGCGATTCGATGGACGGCGCTGCGCCCTGCCGATCATGCCGCACATTCTTCTAGAGCGAACACCTGATTTTGCGGCGTCGGCAGCGTCGGCGGCGGCTTCGATGGCCTCGATGGCTGTGGCCAACGATTACTTGGCGGCGACGGCGTCCAGCGGCGTCGGCTCCAAGGTGTTTACCGGTTTCGCGCTCGTCGGGCTGTCGCTCCTCGTGCTGCTAATCCAGCGCTACTACCTGCCGCTGCGCACTACCCCCGCCTACCTGCTCGTGCCTGTCTTCTTTGCGCTGTGGCTGCCGGCCACGATTGTGCTGCTCGTGCCCATCGACCTGGCCTCGAGCGCGCGCACCGACGACGAGGCCACCCGTGGAATCTGGCTGCCTGCGGCCGTCCTGCGTATCGCATGGCGCATCACGTACTGGCTGACCTTTACCCTGACCTGGTGCGTCTTCCGGCCGAGCCGGTGCGAGAACCGTCTAACTTTCCCAGGGCCATCCTTCCCATCCTCGCCGAATACTCCGACTCGGGCTACCGCGAACCCAAGGACCGCGTCCTCTACTCGCTGCGCCAGAATGCGCAGTATCACCTGATGGTGTTCGGCTCGGGCATCGCCGGCCTGGTCTACGTCTTTATCACCTACGAACCCTCCTTTACGGCGCTAAAGAGCCTTGCCATGGCCCTCACCTACTGCTGGGGCCTCGTGCTGGCCATCTACCTCATGGGCCATGGCCTGGTGTCTATTCCCCGCCGCCTGCTGCGCACGGCTAGCCCGAGCCACCGGCTGCGACGGCTGCAGGCGCAGGCGCCCAAACTGTACGAGAAGCTGGAGGAGTCCGAGATGGACCTGGAGGACATTGAGCTGCAGGTGTCGGAGCTCGGACACCGCAAAACGGGCTCTGCCGTCGAGTTCCGCGACTGGATTGCCGACCTCAACGACGCTATCAGCATGCCGGGAGCGCATCCACGACCGAGCCTCGCCGCGTCAGCGCCCGAAGAGGCGCGCCGCGTGCCGACGGTGATTACGAAAAAGTACATGGCCGAGGTGACGCGGCGGCTGGTGCGCGCACGCCACGCGCGCTCGCGCTACCTCTCCGAGTGGTCACGGCTCCTGCGGGAGTACACGGAGACCCAGGCCATTCTCAACTCGGCGGCGTCCCGGCGGCTCATGTGGGCGCGGCCGTCTGCCACGAACAGCGGCAGCGTGTGGGCGCGGACAACGGTGCTGACGCCGTACGGACGGTACGTGCTGCACTTCCACGTGATCCCCTACACGCGGATGGTGCTCGGCGTCGTGCTGGCACTGGCGTCGGCGGCGATTGTGTGGTCTGAGCTGGTCAAGGCCGCGCTGCCGGCGGCGTCTGTCGTCAACTTGAGCGTTGTGCACCACTGGACCGGCGACAAGGGTCAGGTGGGCTTTGCCGGCCAGCTGATTGCCACGGGCTGGATTCTGTACATGTGTGCGGCTGCGCTCATCTCCATCACCGAGGTCAAGGTGTGGCGCGGCCGTGCCTTGGTCAAGCGCAACACGGCGCACGAGTCGGCTTTTTGGTATGCATCGCAGGTGGCCCGTCTGAGCATTCCGCTGTCGTACAACTTTATGACCTTTTTGTCGTCGAGCGTGTACAAGAAGACTGTCTTTTACGACTTTCTCGGCCGCTTGATCAACCTGACGCCGCTGGGCACCTGGTTTGACTATGTCTTTCCTGCCTTTTTGCTGCTGCCCGTACTGGCGACGCTGTTTGGTCTGTACGGCAAGGTGCGGCGCGTGTTCGGCTTTGGCGACCCGGATGTCGCCAATGCCGATGGCGACGACGAGCAGGCGCTGCTGTACGGCACCGGCTCGTGGCGCGAGGGCCGCAACCTGATTGAGCGCGAGCTGGACGGTACGTCGATCCGGCAGCGGCGCCAGGCGGCAGCCGCCGGCGCGGCCATCCACGCAGATGGCTCGCGCGAGCCCGTGCTGGTCGTGCCGGGTGGTGCAGGCGGAGCGCGGTCGGTCGGCTTTAGCGATGACGATGGCTTCCCCTTGGACGAAGAGGCCGGGTCGGCCACGACGCCGTTTGCCGTGTCGCCGTCAAACTCGGGCCTGCTGCCGCCGCCGACGCGGACCCGAACGCTGGGTAACGGATCCTCCGCAGCCGCCCGACGGGCGGTGGCCGCGCTCGAGGACAATGGCGACGACGAGGACGACAACTTTTTGCAGCAGCTCAGCCACCGGATGAAAAACACAATCGACACGATTGAGCCGCCGCGCTGGTTCCAGGAGATTGGGCAGGGCTTCAAGAAGCCCAAGTGGATGGGCGGCGACGAGGACGGCGGCAGTGGCAGCGGCGGCGGCAATGCGGCAGCCGAAAACGACAACGGACTGCGGCGGTGGCTGGGCGGTTCCGATAGCCGGATCCGGTTGTGAGAGGCGCGAAGCGCGGGATTTCCTTTGTCACGATACCTACAGTTTTAATTTTGGACACGGAGTCAACTAGAGAGATACAATACACATAGAACAGTGCAGATTGGGCAAGTGCGAGTAGTGAGTACATTGCCATGATTACAGCTGTTCGTCTGTGTGTCTGCAGCGGCCGTGCCCAGCCTCGATGGCCCCCAGTTCAACGGCGCTGCACTCGGAATGTTGTAATGTTGCATTTTTGCGGGGATGCTATTGGAATAAGGCCACCTGAATGACTTGTCAACCACTCATTTCCCGGCGGCTGCGACGCTGTTGCTGCGAACCACACTCTTCATTCCAGCTTGCTGATCGCACCTGAATCCATTCCGCGGCTCCCGAGCTCGAGACCTAGCTAGGAGGCGGCACTAGATGCCAAGAGGAGTCAGGGCGATTTATTTTTCTGCAAACATCGATCACAACCATGCAAGGTTGAAGTGTGGCCAAAAGAAAATGGTTGTACCGTTCCACGGTTCCCAGACCCCCAGAACCCCCAGGACACCACTACTCCCGCTTAAACTTGTAAGGAGCCAGCCCTTTGGCGCCCACATCGACGCGGAAGACGGCTCCGGCCAGCGCCTCCTCTTCGGGCGTGGCAGCCTCGCCGTGCTCGGTCGCGGCAGTCGTGATGAACAGCTCAGTGCCGACAAACTGGGGGCAAGTGATATTGGGCGTCGGCAAGCGGACCTCGCCGACGACGGCGGCGCTCTTGGGGTCGATCTTGAGGACGCGGCCACCGCCGTAGATGGCGTGCCAGATGTAACCGTCGGCGTCGACGCGGAAGCCGTCGGGCCAGCCGGGCTCGGAGTGCACATAGAGGGCGCGCTCGTTGGAGAGGTGGCCGTTGACGGGGTCGTAGTCGCTGGCGTACAGCGTGCGCTCCGTCGTGTGAGTGAAGTACATGGTGCGGCCGTCGGGCGACCAGCCGATGGCGTTGGGAATGGTTAGACCGGCACGGACAAGAGTGCCCGTGGTCGTCCCAGCGGTGGTCTGGAAGCGGTAGAGGGCGCCTGGTCGTCAGTCAGTCGTCGCTCGTCACGTCGTCGCGCTCATCGCACTCGACTCATCTCCTACTCACCTTCTGGTTGAAACTCCCCCAGGTTGAAATCTGTCATTGACCCCAGCCAGAACCGCCCATGCGGGTCGGCCGCACCATCGTTGCCGCGCACGCGCGCATAGTCAATGCCATCGGCACGCGCGTCGCCACTGCCGTTGACGCTCTCGCTGAAGCGCCGTAGGTACGTGTACACGCCCGTCGCCCGGTCCAGCACGGCCAGGCCGCCCTTGAGGCCGACCACAATCTGCGCCTGCGAGTCAACGCCCGCAATGTCGGCCGTCACGGACACCGGCAAGTCGAGCTGCTCCGTCCGCAGCGATGTCGGACCGGCCGCCAGGTCGACGCTCAGCACCTGGTGCCGGCGGATGTCAACAAAGCGTAGCCGGTTCGTCTCGGCCTCGTAGAACGGACCCTCGCCCAGCAAGCAGTGGATGTCGAGGTACGGCTCGCGCACCTCCCAGACTTGGCGATCCGTCATTTTTGGCGGGTTTCTGTGTCTGTGGGAGGAAGTGGCTTCGGTCTTTTTTTTTTCGTGTTTCTTCAGTTTGGTCTTTTGTCGACTTCCTCTCAACGCCGCCTCCAGTCCGCCGTATTCGGCCAACTTGGCTTTCGTCGCGGCTGCCGACTCTTTCTTCCTATCGTCGGCCCCGCCTATCACCGCCTTGGGTCCACTCATCGTCAGCGCTGTGGAATTCCGCCATCGTCTTCGCCGTCGCCGTCGTCTTCCTTGCACTTCGCCCTCTCCTTCGTCACCAACACCAACGCCCACTCGTCGGCGGGCGGCCCAGACTATCCCAATCGGCCGCCGCCGACACCGCTCCCATGACCGCCCTTTTGTGCTGGTGTTTTTTCTCGGATTTTCTCTATCTTTCTCGTCTCTGCACCCCACGACGAACAACGCAGCAACTCGCCTTTCAAAATCGCCCGTAGTGGGGACTTGACACGGGGGAGCGCGGGCGAACGAGCGCTGGCGCGGGCGCTTCGCGGTTCTCGTGGAGTATGTGTTGTATATTCACGCAACCCCAAGTCTTGTTGCCTTACCGGTTGCAAACAGCGTATTAATTGTCTCGCCACTTGCATTGCGAGCGCAGCAGTGACCCCCATGCCTTTGTGCTGTCACCCAGCGCTCCTTCCCTCCCGCGCCGTGCCTCCCACGTCGTGTCCTAATGTGGCAGTCGCTGACGACAGCGATCCGTTTTCCTGTCTCCGTTTTGCAAGTATACGGTACGCTTCGTCTTCGGGTTCTGCAACTGATGTGCAACGCGCTCTTTCCACTGCAGCCTGCAGCTCTGCATCTCTGCGCGGCGTAGCTCATCTCAGCAGCCGCGCCCGGTGGATATCTCTTGCAGCACCTCGCAGCCTCGCAGTCCTCGGGCACCGTACACGCTCAATTCCCCTTTTGGCCAACATCAGGGACCATCGGCAGACAAACGAACAGCTCTCGACAAGAACTTCCTTGAGTATAATTGTAAATTGTAAACCTTCTCCTTGGCCAAGAGCCAGTTACCCAGTCCTTACGAGGAAGTCCCGACAAAATGCTGGCCCCCTCACCCCCTTCGCACCTTCCCCCGTAGAGTGACGCAATGCCGCGACGCCTCCCGAGTCCACCTCGTACAGCCTCACGAACAGAGGGAACGCCTGTACTCCGTACGACGCGATTATGCAGTGCTCCGTTAGCAGGGTTCGCACAGAGTATTTCGCATCTCCGTTATTCTTACGACGTAAGATACATTTGCTGCGTAGACGTATATTGCCCGTCGCCTGATCGGTCATCCCTTGGGGCAGCGTCCGGTGTTGCTGCGGGTCCGCTCATCCCCGAAGTTCCCTGGTCCATGGCTCTTTCCTGTGTCCTGGTTGCTGGCTGCTGGGCCATTACGACGTATATCGGGAGCCCTCTTATTTGCTGCCCCTGCTACAAGTAGCCTACCTACCATTTCGACCAGAGCTACGAGTTTGAATATGCCCAGCCCAGGATTCGCTGCTACCCACACAACGTCCTGGAGGGCCACCCCTCATCTCCTAGCTGCAGCTGCAGAATGCAAGCCATAGTACATACGCGAGCCTGGGGCTCCCCGCCACAGAACCGATTAGGCGGGAGCTGAGAGTTTGTCGCCCATATCACGACAGGCTCTGGTGCGTGGCGTATAGAGGGGTAGCAATTTCCAAGGCGTTCTCGTACGAAGGAAAACGTGTACGAATCAGCTCGTAATGCTCGCTCCGATTCCCGATTCGACCGTTCCGAAGCTCCGGGCGCGCGTACTACGTATGCGTTTATTTCGGGAATCGACGAGTACTTTGGGAGCAAGATAGAGTACAACACCTCGAGCAAAAGGAGCTGCGCCGAGACGAGGGCCCATGCTGGAGACAGGGGTTGTGGTGAGGAAATGACAACTATTTCTCGTCACTACGGAGTACGACGTACGTCGCACTTTTATTGCCGGTAATTCTTGCCAATATTTTCCAATTTGTCCAATTTGTCCAATTTGTCCAATTTGTCCAATTTGCAATTTGCTACTTGCCAATTTGGATTCCCCAATACTCCCTAAACTTGCGACGCCTGTGCTGCGACGAGTACGTACAAGTAAGATACGAAAATAGGCCCGGTCCTTGTCTATCCGTCAACTTGGGTCATATCGCCGGCCTCTGCGCGGCATTTTTGCTCGCCTGGGCTAGCACAGCCCGCCGGCGCCACGTTGCAAGCCCCATGGCCATGAGCCCGCCCGAATGGCGAATCCTGTTTCAATGGTTTCCGACTATTTATGGTTTGATGAGCAGGCAAAGTACTGTTTTTGACCACCCGGAGCTATATGGTGAGCTACGCCGTAAGATACCGCGCTCCTGGAAGCTCTCGGCGTGGTATCCGTACCTTGCATATCCTTGCGGTGTACATTAATCTCACATCATACCAGAAGCCCTGTGCTCAGGCCGTCGGGGGATAGGCCTTGTATTCTTCGGGACGTTCTTTCAGCTGTGGCGCAGAGCTGAGCGTGTACGCGTTTGCCGGGCTTGTGCAAGGCTAGGTGGACACGCACGATGTATTACTCCATACTGCGGGCTTCGGCGCATGGCACGGAATACTTGTAATCCCAGAACGCCTTCCAAAAACAGCCGCAGGCCGAGAAAAATCTCCGGCTTGCGTGATTCCTGCTTCGGCGGCGGCGGTCCTATGCAATGGGAAGGTGCTCCGAAAATGCGCCCGTCTCAAATCTGGGGAAGGACTCGTCGCGTGTGAAGACGCATCTCAGTCGTACCTGGGCGTTGGCAACGGCGTATTTGGGTTTGACCCGGACGGGAAATTTCCACGAGTATGAGCAGCTACTCGGTGCGTTGTCTTGCAGGTGTCGGCCCTGCTTCTGTCCCGTTAGAGCTCGCGATATGACGTCCAGGATTAGTGGGCTGTTCGGCCGGCCGGTCGGTATCAATATCCATTCGGCAGCGGTGAGTTGTTTCCAAAGGGCTAATCCAAACTGGTTCCAACTGTCGTATACACGCAAGTGCACTTTCCGCAAACAGCCCCCAACAGCCCCAACAGCTGCTAAAGCTAATCGTATTTCGGAGCAGTAAAATACCAAAAGAAAGGTGGCCACAGCTCCGGCCGCATGAGCCTGATGGCATGTGGATCCGCCCCCCGGCGTGGGATAGTGCTGCAGGACGGTGTGCTCGGTGCTCAGCGAGTGCTTGTACCGCTACATGTGCAGGTAAGGGCATGCTAGTCACATGTATCTCACACCCACCGCAGGATGACGACCTGGGCGGGTGGGCCCAAAGACGTTGCATCTCCCTGGTACAAGCACATGTCGCCCATCCCCAATGTGACGCTCCTTTTTTTCCTTTTTTCTTCTCTTCCTTCCATTTGCACGAATGACTCCGTAACCAGCCCAAACGGTTGAGGCAGGAACGAGGGCTGCGAATGTACTTTCCTCATAGAGGCACCCGAACACGACAAGGCAGATAAGCGAGTTGGCGTTTGCGCGTGGCTTGGGGTGGACCTGCCAAAGTTTTCAAGATACTCCGTACTCATACGAGTATCATCTTACGTCCAGCGGAACCGCAACGGAACCGCAGAAAACGCATCCAGGACGGAGTTCTCGTACTATGGGCCATCTTGCTCCATACCGGTCTGGTGTTGGGCATCTGCCAGCCCGTCGGCCCGCCTCTGAAGGAAGGGACAAGCGTTGACGCCCAACCCACAAATACCTCTCCCAGCTGCAGCAGCGCGTGCTCGCTAGTGCATGCAGGCTGCACGCACAAACCAGGCACCGCTACGTGTCGTTGGAGGCGGTGACGTCGATCCTGCATTTTCCTGCTGTTAACGTATATGGAAGCCGCCACCGATTTTGTCCCAATTAGGTGCGTGCGTGCAACGAGAGATCACTTTGCAGCCCAGTTTCTGTATTATGGCCACCGTATTGGGGCATTGCGCGTATCGCAACAAACAAGGTAAGATCGAACGAGTACGTGCTCTTGCCTCGGAGCTCGGTATTGTACTTACATTCTGTACTCTGCAAAATATTATGCGTACGAATACTCCGTACGAGAGTACTCCATCCTGACTCCATCTCTCTTTCCCTGCCAGTTCGTCATTGGGTCCCATCCCCTTCCCATCTGGTGAGATCGTGATTTCTAGTCGGTGATGCAGCTGTTGAACCCACCGTCCGCCCCTATCTTCTTTCCTTTTTGAACCAAACCGTGCCAGATCCTCCATATGCAGGCAAAGGCTGCCCATACCCACATGCTGCGCTATATAGCTTTGCGGCGAAAGGCCGTCTCGACTACTCCGTACGACGTAGCCTCGACAGCAAAGGGGTTTTTTCTTCTCTGGTGTCATTTCTTTGGGCTTCGTCTGGACGCGCCCGGGCAGCTACGCTAGCTGCTCTTCGACCAGCGCTCTGCCCTTCTTGATCACTGACGCGCCGGGCGCATCGCCTGACCGTCTCCTCCACACGCGCAATGGCAATACGGAGTACCGCGACGGGCCATCCTGGTATCCTGGTCCCTGTCTTTCCACACGCGCCGAGCCAGTCTGGCCACATTGGATTTCCTCGTGCGGACAGGGGACAGGGAACCAGAGACCAGCACCAGGCGAGTTTAGTGCCAGAGAAATACACTACATTGTATCTTGCGAGGCAAGAATTCGAATACCGGTACAAAGCCCTTCTGCTCCGACTTTCTCTCTCTCATACTGCGCATCTTACGAGGATGGACCAAAGCAAAGCCGGGCACATTCCTGGCCATCAGATCCACCAGGGCTTCTTTGGGACAGCTATCCTGGGCAACTGGGCTGGCCTGCAGGCCAGCCAGACCACTTCTGGACCAACATGCTTCGCGACCAGTCCCAGCTCCCGGCTAGTGGAGCCGTGGTTGTTTGCTGGCCATTGCTCCAGTCAGACTCCATCACCTCCCCCTGCTAGCACGCCTGCCCAGCGAGTGACCTGGAGGGCGGAACCAACAGCTCGGCGCCCGACGTCCTGGCTACTTTTCTGTTATGACCTGTCACATGGGCTGTGCGCTCTCTCTCCCTCTCGCGCGGGCGGGCGGGCGGCCAGGCAAAGGGATGACCCAGCCTGCAATGCCAGCACCGGCTTTCACGCAGGGCTCCAAGCGAACGCGGGAAGATGCGGTGTGCCTTGGCTGCAATAGACGTGCAAGGTGCAAGCCGCTACCGGAACGACAGGGGACAAGGATGAACAGCACGCCCGAATAAAGCACCAGCACCAGGCGTTCGTGCAACCACGCGGATAAGTCATGTTTGCCGGCTGTCGTGCTGCTGTGCATGCTGTGCAGCAAGCTGTTGGTTCTCGTTCCCCTTGTGTCTCATCTCACCCCCACGACATAGTGCTGCCGACCATTGTCTACGGCGAGAGCGGCCTGCGAAGAATAAGCGGACCGACAAGACGCTTGCTTACTCGATACCAGATCACAAGGTGGCAAGTATGCTATCGTCTCGGCCGGGACAGGGGATGCGCTGCATCGAGGACACCGACCGATGCATCGCGAGCAGCAGTTTGTGCGGAGGAGCCACAACCACAACCAGAACGAGCTCAGCACTCTGCATCTTACAGCGCTCCCCGTTCCCACGAGTACATGTACGAGTACATCGTACACCGCGCGGGTCTGCGAGTTTACGCTTGCACTCGTCCGTTGTCAGGCGTGCTGCGGACTTGACTCGCAGCATGTACGCCGTAAGTCTATGCAACCTCTCGACCCCATCGGCGGTGTTAGCCTGGTCCTAGTCTGGGATAGACAGGCCCGGTCGCTTTGGCATGCTCCTTATTTGCCGCCTCCCGTCTGTACCCACCGCCAATGATGTGTAAGTCCAAACAGCTTCTTCCATATGCAGACACTAACCGCCTGGTGTCGTGACGTGCCGGGGCATGCCGTCCTCTTCCGGGGACCGCCCTGGTCGCTTGCCCTAGACGCTTGGTGGCCTCCTCGCTTTGGACGCTTTGCTTCGCGTTGGTCACCTGCCTGCTAGGACACGGCGCTTGCTGCGCTCACCGTTTCTCGCCAGCGTCCGGGCTTGTCACCGCCGTAGCCGCGCCACATTGACGCCGCCGCAGCCAGCGCGAGTGATCGTAAGATGACTGTGACGATGCGATATTTGTGCGCGGCGCAGTACAAGTACGACTGTTGCGAGTATCGGATCTCACTTGTTTTCCCACGGGCTGACTGTGGTTTCCGGCAAGACAGCCACCTAAGCGACGATCGGCGCCGAGCTCTATTATACTGGTGGGAATCTCGGTTTCTCAGGGGCCACAGGGGGGAGGAGAGAGAAGCCGACTTCTGGGAGCAGACGGAGACGGCCGATGGAAAAGCCGTTTCCTCGAGGATACTACTTCGGTCTGGGTCGGAGCAATAACGGCCACCCGACGAAGCGGAAAAGAGCCGAAAGGTGAAGAAATTTCAGAATGGCGGTATGAGGAAAATGGTACACCAATCCCAATTACGGAATGTGTGCAGGTAGATCCTGCCGTCGACGAGTACGCAGTAAGTATAAGTCCTGCCTTAGCCCACAGTTTATTACTCGTTTGGACTGTAGGTCAGGGGGGAGGGTGAATGATAAGTGGCAACCGCACTTTCACACCCCTGTGAAACCCGTGTACTTGTATACAAGCACCAAACACCCCGGCGGCGCCATCAACTTACACTACGATGTACGAGTACTTACCGCATTCACATACCATCATTTCTTTCGCCTCGTTTCTCTCCCCTGCTACCCTGGCGCGGAAGTACTTTGCTACAACGTACGATTGGGTGCATGGGATTCATTCCGCCTGGGCCTGCATCTGCTTCACAGAGTGCATGCTGCGAGCATCGGACCTGCAGAGCACGAGGAGCTGTCGGCAACGAAAAGACGCAGGGCCTGCACGTATCACGACGGCCGTATACGACAACTCCATCCTGTCTCTCCAGCGGGCAGCGTGGAGAGACCGCCAAGAGGGTGGGTGGGCGCCAGGGCCCCCAAAACCAAGCAGCCCGAAACGGGGCACAGTTCCATGCCAACGGCAACGTAGGGTTCCCGCGGCGCCTGTTTTATTTCCTATTTTCTATTAATCTATTAATTCTTTTTTGCTTTATTTCCCTTTTTCCCTTTGGCGTGCTTCTCCGTATGCGCGTGCTCTGGTTCTTTTGGGTATTTGGCAGTTGATTTTGGCATTTTTTTCCTGATTAAATTTTTTCTTGCTGAATACCCTTTTTACCTTTTTGTTGCTTTTTTTGCCTCGACGTGTTTGTGCCTCTTGTACTCCCACCCGTCCCGCGTGGCTCTTGGATCTTGCCTCCAGAACAGGCCGCCGCTCTAGTACCAGCGCTGTCAGCCAGTCAAGAGCCAGAAGCCCACTCCGGGACCATGACTGGTCGGCTCGCCACCATAGCAGCATCTTGAATTTCGATCGCCCACGGCAAACCAAACCGCCCAAGTCCAGAACCCCATCAGCCAGCCAGTCAGTCTGCGCTCCGTCATCTTTTTACGGCCGGCCCTAGCACAAGCAAAGTCATCTGTCTGCATGCTGGTCAGTCCCACCCCCCCCCCCCCCTGTCGGCCGCCCACGCTCTCCCATATCGGACGTGCTCTTCACCTCCTCTTCTGTCGACAGTTGGGTTCGCGAGTCTCCAGTCTCTTGGCCTGCCAGCCCCATCAGTCATCAAAGTACTGCCGACCGCCTCGTTGTCTCTACCTCTCCGCCTCTTGTCTCTTGTCTCTTGTCTACCTGCCTCCTGTCCACGTCGTCGCCTTGTCCTCTTATACACCATTCTTTCCTTGCCATCCCTGTTCCTTGTCACCCAGCATTCCTGCTGCCGCCTGCCGGCATCCTCGACGTCCTGCAGCTGACACAGACACCATATAAAGACGACCACATCGAAAATAGCGAAAATAGCGAAAGAAGAAGAAGCGAGGACCGGCCCGGCCAGCTTGTACGACACGACACCACCCTGCAGGAACAGCCGCACCATTTCCGCACACCCAGGCCGCCAACTGGCTCGTGGCTGACTGGCCTTTTTTTCTTTTCCTGTAGACGGGCTGTCGGTCTCGGGCTATCTCTCTCGGTTCCTTCTCTCACCAAGGGCGACTCGCTTCGCGTTTTCTCGCCCGTCCCGCAACGGTCCTAGATGCTCTAACCGGACGCAACATATCACCATTTCCCGCTATTTCCGCGCTTCTCACCACCTCCCCGACCGTGGCCAGGCCTCTGGCCGCGAGTAGTCGCCCTGGCGGTCGCCACAGCGCCCTGGACGTATTCGGACAGCGCACGGAGCCGGCCTAGAGGAGGCCTGCCCGGGACGAAAATCAAACAACACGCGGCCGGGGCCGCCGTCACGGTTGCCGAGAAGCTGGGCCTCCGCGGGGACTTTGCGGCAGGAGTGCCGCCGTTCGACCGCAAGGCCGACCACCGGGCCGGCCAGCGGCCATCGCTACTGTTGTCGTCATTGCCGTCGCTGCCGTCGTTGTCGTCGCCGTCTCCTTCGCCCCAGCCGAGCAACAGCGGTCCATGTCCCAGACAGCCGGGCGGTATCCACGGGGACCACGGGGACCACGGGGCGGACGGAGAGCCACACAAGCCAACGCACAGCTCAATGTCGCAGAAGGGGTCGGTGCCGCCACCACCACCGCCACCGCCGCCACCGTCTTCGCCCCGTCCGTTGCAGCCGCCTGCACATCCGCCACAGCCTTCATACCTCCGCGATGATCCACCTCCGCCGCACCACACGCCCGCCGAGCCGAGCATGGACGATCGGGAGCGGAATCGAGACCGCGATCGGGACCGTCCGCGCATCACGCCGCCGCGCGCCTTTGATGTGCTCAACATGCTGAACCCGGCCGACGGCGGCGATGGCAGCAGCGGCGGCAACAGCGGCGGCAACAGCGGCGGCACCGGCAGTCGACCGCTGCCGAGGACGCGTCCAGGAAGCGCCCATAGCCGTGGAAACAGCCGAGCGACGAGCCGCGCCAACAGCCCCTTTTCTGGGCCAATGTCTGGCCCCATACCGGGTGGCCAGGGCCTTGCCTCGGCCACGCTATCCGCCGGCCTCGACCGGGACGCGGCCGCAGCACCGCATCCGTACCAGCCGCTCGCCACACCGCAACCACAGCCTCGCCGCACCCTCACGCCGAAATCACCGCGCCGCTCGAGTGCCGGCCGAGGCGGCCCCTATGGCTTGCACAGCATGGCGCCGGACCTGCCGCCGGTGCCGCCCTTGCCGCCGAATATGCGGCCACCAGGCCTAGGGGGTACACCTCCGCGGTCGTTTTCGCATCCCATGTCGCCGAGCCGGTTAGCAGTCGTGCCGCAGATGCCGCAGCAACAGCAGCAACAGCAGCAACAACGACACCAGCAGCAGCTGCAACAACAACACCAACAGCAGCAACAGCAACATCAGCAGCAGCTGCAACAGCTGCAAGCGTCCCGGCAGCCGTTCCTCCCCATGCACCGGCCGTCCGTCTCCTATGGCGGCAATCTTGGACCCTCGATGGCCGGCCGCTCCATGTCGCTCTCCGAGGGCCAGCAGTTTATCACCATTACGCCCTCCGTCGGCGAGGAGATCCACGTGCCGGTCGACATCCACCAGGCCTCGAAGCAGGCCGACGAGAAGCGGCTGCGCAACGCGGGCGCGTCAGCACGGTTCCGGGCGCGCAAAAAGGAAAAGGACCGCGAAGTGCTGATGGGCATGCAGCAGCTGGAATCGACGAACCGGGATCTGACCACTCGAGTGCGCGAGCTCGAGATGCGCTGCGAATTCTACCGCAGCGAACGCAACCGGCTGTGGCACGAGATTCAGCAGAACCCGACGATGCGCGCCCAAGTCGAACCGGGGCCGGCCAGCCCGGACGTGGACGCACGGGGCGCGTCGTATAGCGAAGGCAGCCCGATGCCGACAGGGCTGCCGCCGGTGAGCCTTGCGCCAGCGGTGCCGTCGGGGTTGTCGCCGCAGTCCTACGCGAGTCCGATGCCGAGTCTACCGCCACCACCACAACCACAACCACACCATGCGCCGCACCAGCACCCGCCCCCTCCGCACGGCCAGCACCGCCCCCTCCCGCCAGACGCGTCCTTTGACGCTGAGCGTCCGTCGCGCCGCCGCCGCACCGACTCTGGCTCGGGCCCCGGCGCCGAGTTCCTCCCTGTCTCCTACACGCCGCCGCCCCTCCCGACCACCCTGCCGCCTCTGCCACCCGCCACCGGCTTCCGCAGCCTGACGCCCTCGCCGCTGTCCGGCTCGCCCAACCTGCCAAACCCGCGCCTGCCGCCGCTGCGACTCGACGGTACGCCGAATCCCATCGCGGCGAGCACGCCCCCGCCCGGCAGCGGCGGTGGCTATGGCACGGCCTCGCCGACACCGGAGCCGCTGCCTGCGCCGTATCCCGCCATGGCGACGGCAGACCAGGCGGCCATGTACGCGCAGACCTACGAGACGGCCGGCTGGGCCACCAACGCGCCGCCACCGCCGCCGCCGCATATGCAGGACCGGCGGCGATGATCTCCGTCCTCTTCAAAGACCTAGATGACCGCATAGACTGGGCAGCCAGCCGACTGATTTCTGTGTTTTTGTGTTTCGCTTTTCTCTCTCTCTGCATTTTCGGTCGTCACCGAGCGCTGCATTCTTTCCGGTTTCCTTTGTTCCACTTCGACGACGGGCTGGCGGGACTTGCCTTCTCGCCTCCTCGTCTACACCTCTTTCCTACTGATTTTATTAATCCCTGCACATACTGCGCCATACTTGCACATATATACCCCTTTCCGCCCGGATGGATTCGCATCTGGGCCAGTCATTGCTCCTGCCTGTATTTTCTTGGCTTTGTCTCCTTTTTGGTTGGATATGCCGGCGCGAGGCGAAGAGGGAGTAACAGTACCTCTCTTGGCAGGCCGACGCCTCCAGGCAGGCCAGCGACCTTGCATATTCGAATTGTTTCTGCTTGTTTGGGGGAGTTTGGATACGGAGGGCGGGACACGGAAAAGATCACAGGCCGGAATGGGGGGGAGGGAAACGAGACTGCCACTTTTGCGTGTTTTTGACTTGGGCGATTTTGTTTCCATCATGCCGTTGTGCCGTCATTTGTTCATCTTCCATTGCTTGGAATGGGTCGGGCAAGGGGATTCACAGGGGCCATGGGCCTGGACAGGACGTGGGAGAAACGCGGCGTTTGCTCCCGTCTGCTCCTTGCTCCTTTCTTGTACAGGTTTTCTTGGGTTCTTGCTTGGTGTTCTGTGAAACCGATCGATATCTTCCCTATAGTTTTCCTCTGCACACAGATTGTTCGGCCAATATAGCAAAAAGACTGCAATGCGGGGAAGTGCGGAGAAGTGGGCGATGGCGCGTGCCTGATGGGTGCATGACGGGCGAAATACGCAGACGACGACGGACGGACCGACCAAACAATGTCCGACGACTCTTACGCAGGAAGTGCCAGCGACAGCGAACGCAGCGTTGACAGCGCCAACGGCCTGCCGCGCGTGCAGCTGCCCGCGAGCTGTGGGCCGCCGCGGCCGGGCCATGCCGTGGCGCCGCTCGTGTGGATTGTGCGTGAAAACGGCTCAAGCAAGAGAGAGAGACGGCCGCTCTGGCACGATGACTGACCGCTAGGTCTTTGGCGGCACCGGCCACATTGGCCGCTCCGTCGTCCGCTGTGCCCTGGCGCACGGCGACCACGTCGCCACGGTCGGCCGGACCCTCGAGACGGCGCCGACGGCGATGCAGACCCTGGCGGCGGCGGCCGAGCAGACGGCGCGGGTGGTCGGCGGGAGCGGTACCTGTCTCGGTGCGCTCTGCGACGTCCGGGAGCGTGCGTCGGTCGAGCTCGTTGTGCGGCAGACGCTCGCGCGCTTTGGCCGCATCGACATTGTGGCCAACTGCTCCGGCTACGGCGTCGTCGGCGCCTGCGAGGACCAGGACGAGCACGAGCTGCACAACCAATTCGAGACCAACTTTATGGGCACGCTGCACATCCTACAGGCGACGCTGCCGGTGCTGCGGCAGCAGATCCAGCGCCAGGGTCCGGCCGCGCGCGCCGGCCGCTACCTCATCTTCAGCTCGACGGCCGGCGCTCTGGGCGTGCCCGGCCTGGGGCCGTACTGTGCGACCAAGTACGCGGTCGAGGGCCTGATGGAGGCGATGCAGCACGAGGTCGACTGGATGGACATCAAGACCACCCTGGTCGAGCCGGGCTACGTGCGGCGGGACGATGCCGGCGGCGGCGGCGGCGGCGACCGCCGACGCGACGATCCGACCGACGCCTCTGCCGCCGCCGACTCCCTGCCGACCTGGGGCCATTTTCTGATCAAGCCGCCCAGCGCGCCCTACGCCGCACCCTCGGCGCCGGCCCGCCACGCCACGCGCCTCGTGCAGTGGCTCGGCGACCGGCAGCCGACCAGCGTGGTGCTGTGCGCCGAGTTGGTGTGGCAGTTGGCGCACTGTGCCTTTCCGCCGCTGCGGCTGCCGCTGGGCAGCTATGCCATTGAGAGCATCCGGGACCGGCTGCGGTCGGTGACGGAAGAGCTTGAGGACTGGCGGCACCTGCACTTTCCCGTGGTCGAGGGGGAGGAGGAGTACAGGTAGGCGTAGGTGAAGGGTGTCTGCCCTGGGGACATTATGCTTATGTAACGACTCCAAAAATACCACGTGACAGCTGACGAGTTAACGCACCAGAGCTTGCGCGTAAAGTACGACGTGTTCTGTCTGCCCTATTTCCTCTGCAGCGATCGCTCCTCGACGGCTGCCCCATCATTTCCCTCGCCATTGATTCGACCAGACTCCACCCCCTTTTCGCCTGCCAAAGCCATACTAGTCGTGTCGGTCTATTTTCCTTCTTTTCTCGCGTCGCTGCACTTGTGCTTCCGCTGGCCTCTGCATTCCTTTCGCGGTGCCGTCGACCAGCTTTCTTTCCTCTTTGGACAGCGCATCTCGACTCTCTCTCTGCCGCTCGCATCCTTTTCCCCTACCATTGTTCATCCATCTCTTCCCCTCTTTTCTGCTCTTCTCTTCCCTCCACCGCCCGATCCGCCTCGATCCTCCTCGCTGCAACCGCCACCATGGCCGACAAGAAGAACGAAGACTACGTCGTCCGCATGCCCGAGAGCAGCAATGCCTTTCCCGAAAAGGACCCCTTTCTTAGCCGCTCGTCCAGCACCTTTTCCTCGCGCGTCGGCCATGGCCACGGCGCCGCCGGCCACTTCAACATCAACCAGATCGACAACAGCCCCGGGCTCTCCATCCTGGCCTATTGCTTGGCCTCGATCAGCATGACGGTGGTCAACAAGTTTGTCGTTTCTGGCAGCGCCTGGAACCTCAACTTTCTCTACCTCGCCATCCAGGTATGTCTCCGTGTCTCTGTCCTTGCTCGTGCTGTCCCGAAGATGCCGGACGTCGAAACTCACCATCCAGTCGACCGTCTGCATATTGGCCATTGTCTTTGGCAAGCAGGTCGGCCTGATCAAGCACCTCTCGCCCTTTGATCCCGAAAAGGGCAAACGCTGTATGCTCCCACCGCGATCGAATCTCTTCCATTGAATCCCGCTCACACTCTGTCAGGGTTCCCCATCTCGCTCCTCCTCGTCGGCATGATCTACACCGGCGCCAAGGCCCTGCAGTTCCTGTCGGTGCCCGTCTACACCATCTTCAAGAACCTGACCATTATCGTCATTGCCTACGGTGAGGTGCTCTGGTTTGGCGGCCAAGTGAGCCCCATCACTCTGCTGTCCTTTGGCCTCATGGTCCTCAGCTCCATCATTGCCGCCTGGGCCGACATCCAGGCCGCCATCAACAGCGTCGGCCACCCGGCTGCCGCCACCCAGGCCATCTCGACGCTCAACGCCGGTTACGCCTGGATGGGCATGAACGTCTTTTGCTCTGCCGCGTTTGTCCTGGGCATGCGCAAGGTGATCAAGAAGATGAACTTCAAGGACAAGGACAGTGCGTCGCTCCCCACACTCTTTGCTGTCGCTTTCTCTCCGCTGACAAGGCAGCCATGTTTTACAACAACCTCCTCAGCATCCCGATCCTCATCGTCTGCTCCCTCCTGCTCGAAGACTGGTCCAGTGAGAACCTGCACCGCAACTTCCCCGAGGAGACGCGCACCAAGCTGCTGGTCGGCATGGTCTACTCTGGCCTCGCCGCCATTTTCATCTCGTACTGCTCCGCCTGGTGCGTGCGTGTCACGTCGTCCACGACCTACTCGATGGTGGGCGCCCTGAACAAGCTGCCCATTGCCGTCAGCGGCCTCGTCTTCTTTGACGCCCCCATCACCTTTGGCAGCGTCTCGGCCATTGGCCTCGGTTTCGTCAGCGGCCTGGTCTATGCCTGGGCCAAGATCCGCCAGTCGTCCAAGCCCGACGAGTCGCTGCCTACTAAGCAGCCCGTCATGAGCGCGAGCTCCCAGAGCAGCCGCGACGCCTCGAGCGCATAGGCAGAGGGGCAGAGGGGCAGAGACAACCGACACGGCGACAATGACATGCCCCCCCCCCCAGCATATAATTTGCCACACTACTTTATCTTTCCTTCTCCTCTCCCTACTTCTGCCTGGGGATGCGTTCAATACGTCCGGGCGGCCTTATTCCTTTAACTCGCATTTTGCCATATTGCGCGGAAGACGAGGAGCACCGTCTCCTCACGCGCGTCTTCACATGATGATGCATCTGACAGAAAAACTGCCGACACCTTTGACATAGAACTCTGGAGGGAAACATGCCCGGGCCGAGCGGGGCATGAACCAGCGGGCCAGAGAAGGCGGAACACGAATTGGCTGGCGTTGGAGGGGTGGCAGCAGCACGCCCTCATCTTTGGTTTCTTTTTTTCTTTTTTTCTGTTTGTTTCTTTGCTTTGTTCTTTTCTCGTTCCACCTTGTTTCTTGCTCTTATTTTGCGTTTATTTTCTGTGGACTCTTTGTCGTTTTCGGGCATGTTCTGTTTGGCTGCCTTGAGGAGCAGGGATAGGGCTGTTAGAGGAGTTGCCAGGGAAAGGAAATAAAGTGTGACTCGTATGCATGCAGATGCCCCGAGTCGATGCAGGTAATCAGAATATGTGCAGATCCGCGTCGATTCGCCCGAAAGTGTGTCGCCGCCAAGGCACATGCGGCGCGCTGGCTGCTCTGATTCGGCAGTCGCGGTGGGGGGGTTCCTGCCCAGCGTGGCATCCCCAAGCCGCAGCGCAAATGCTCTACTGCCGCTATTTTTTGTTGGGGCGGTTTCGGCTTCGTCCATTTCTTTCCGGCTTCAATTCTGCAACGCGCAGCTGCCCCGTCCAGCCTCGCCCACGACCCCGAGTCCACCGGCCTGCCGCCTGCCGCCTGCCGCCTGACCAGAGCCCGCTCGAGTAACGGGGGCTTCGCGCCGGGACAGCAAGAACACGACGGCCGAGATGCTTCCCTATATTAACGCCCGTGAGTAGCCTTTCGCCGACTTTCCTAGACGTCTTTCTCGCGCAACTTTTGCGTCTCCGTGTCTCCTGCGGCTCTTGCTGACTGCTACACACAGCCTTTGTCTACCTGGCCGACCGGCTCGGTGCCGGGTCCGACGAGCGTGAGTTTGAGATCCGCGACGCGGCGATCCAGAGTTCGCTCGCTGCCAGCCACGCGGACTGACCACGTCTCCAGTCAAGCTCATATTCTCCTTCCTCCTCTCCTACCCGCTCGCCGGCCTCCTGAAGCGAGTGCCCGACGCCCGCCCCGACCGCAAGAACCTCTTTATCATTGGGTGAGCGCCGCGCCCGCCTGGCCGCCCCAGAAACTTGTCTCTCCCCCGGCTTACACCACGCAGCGTGTCCATCTTTTACCTCGTCGGCCTCTTTGATCTTTGGGCTGGTCTGCGCACCATCTTCGTCTCCTCGGCCGCCGCCTATTGCATCGCCTACTTTCTGCGGGGCAGCCCGTACATGCCCTGGATCGGCTTCGTCTTTCTGATGGGCCACATGTCCGTCAACCAGCTGGCGCGCCAGATGGCCGCCGCGCCGGCCTCGGTCGACATTACCGGCGCGCAAATGGTGCTGGTCATGAAACTGAGCGCGTTTTGCTGGAACGTGGCGGACGGCGTCGTGCCCGACGAGCAGCTGACGCCGTTCCAGCGCGACCGCGTGCTGCGCCAACTGCCCGGCCTGCTCGACTACGCCGGCTACGTGCTCTTTTTCCCCTCCCTCCTGGCCGGCCCCGCCTGCGACTTTGCCGAGTACCGCCGCTGGCTGGACACATCCATGTTTGCCGTCCCGGCCTCGATCGACCCGGCCAAGCGCCCGCGCACCCGTCGCCGCCGCAAGATCCCCCGCAGCGGCACCCCGGCCACCCTCCGCATGGCCGCCGGCCTCGCCTGGCTCGGCACCTTTCTCATCCTGAGCCCGCACTTTCCGGCCACTTGCCTGATCACGGGCGGCGGCGACAGCGCGGCCGCCGGTCGCCTCGGAGCGGTCGGCGAGTTTTTCCGCCGCATCTGGCTGCTCTACATTGTCGGCTATGTCACGCGCACAAAGTACTATGGCGTCTGGTCCCTGACCGAGGGCGCCTGCATCCTGGCCGGCCTGGGCTTCAACGGCGTCGACCCGGCGACGGGCCGCATCTCGTGGAACCGCGTCCAAAACATTGACCCCTGGGGCGTCGAGTCGGCCCAGAACACGCGCGGATACCTCGAGAGCTGGAACATGAAGACCAATGCCTGGCTGCGCAACTACATTTACCTGCGCGTCACCCCGCGCGGCCGCAAGCCCGGCTTCCGTGCCAGCATGGCCACCTTTGTCACCAGCGCCTTTTGGCACGGCTTCTACCCGGGCTACTACCTGTCCTTTGTCCTCGCCAGCTTCATCCAGACGGTCGCCAAGAGTGGGTGTTTTTCTCCTCCCTTTGTGTGCCTGTTGGTCGTGCTAACACTACAGACTTCCGTCGCTACCTGCGGCCCTTTTTCCTCGATCCAGTCACCCAGGCACCGCTGCCCACCAAGGTCGTCTACGACGTGTTTAGCTTCCTCGCCACACAGCTGGCCTTTTCCTTTACCGTTGCCCCGTTTGTCCTGCTGAACCTGCACGACTCCCTCACGGCTTGGTCCCGCGTCTACTATTACATTGTCATCGCCGTCGCCGTCTCCATGGCAGCCTTTGCCTCGCCCCTGAAGCCGACGCTGAAGAAGACGCTGGAGCGCCGCGCAGCCGCAGCCGCCAAGGCCATCGAGGGCAAGACAGAGTATGGCCGGGAAATCGCGGCGGCGGCGGCTGTCGCTACGGCGGATCACGCATCACCGCCGCCCGACGAGAGCCAGTCCCTCCAGGTGCCCGGGCCCGACAGCCTGGCCACGTCCGCGGAGGCGTCGCCAGATCTGCCGCCCACCAAGTTATTTGCTGTGCCGGCCAAAGTCATGGGGTCCGGTCTGCCGGCCGACATGGAGAGCGAGCTGGACGAGATGGTGGCCGAGTTCCGCGAGGAGATGGAGCACCAGCGGGCGGCAGCGGAACAGCGGAAAAAGCGCTCATAAGGACTGTACACGTTTATTTGGCATCTGTCCATTCACGTATCATGATGAATCTGCATTTTCAACATGCGCCACCCGTTGGCTGCACAAGGCGTTACAAGTACTGTATAGTAAAAAGGTCATTATTGGTTAACTCTGGTTTCTAGGTTTGATGATCGTCATCGTCATTATCCAAATCAGGACGGCTAGGAAAGAAAAAGACATAAAGATAGAGTCCGCTCGGCTGTCCTCCCAATCGTAACCCAAAAGACATTAGCGTGTCGCTGGCTGTTGTGTCAGAGATATCGTACAGGTGTATGCGTGAAAGGACTGGCAAGAAAAGAATATAGGAAAGCCCCGTCTCGGGGAGTTGGCCGGCCATGGCCATATGTTCACAGTGATGATACATGTGGGGTACAGTAGGAGAGAAGAGGGAAAGGAAACGTGTCGACAGATGTGAGTCGTGACTGAAGCGTTCTGGAGCTTGAAACTGGTAGGAAAGAGAGTCGAGGAAAGAGAGTTGGAAAGAGACAAAAGAGCACACGCTCACTCGGCCCACTGCTCGCGGACGCCAACAACAATTAGGGCAATTACAGCGCCCAAGATCAGCAGGCCAAAAACGGACATCACCCGGTTCAGTGTCCGCCACCACCGAGCGCTCTGGAAACGGGCCTCATCGACCTGCGCGGCGCGTCGCTGGAACATCGCTGGTACTCCAAACTCGCTGTCGGTGTTCTTCTCCATGGCCCGCTGGGGGTCGGGCGGAAGTGGCAGGAAAGCGGCCACCATCCAGGCTGCTGTTGTTAGAATGTGTCCAGAGTATCTGGGATTGAAGCATCAACCTACCAAAGGGGAAGATGAAGCCGACGGTGAAGGCGAGAATTTGCGCGCTGCGCCGGTTCAGAAACGATCCCTTGTCGGTACTCCAAGCAATACTGGGCGGATCCCAGACATTGAAGCGAGACGCCCGGCGGTCAGCACGCAGGTGCGGCGACCACACGGAGCTGGATATGCGGCGTAGGCCGCGCGCATGGTATGTGCCGGGCATGAGGAGACCGTTGCCGCCCGCGCCACCCATCTCCAAGATGGCCGCGTCAGAAAAGGGCCGGTCACCCACAGGCTCCGTCTCGCGTGGCTGCCGGCGGGTGTTGAAGACGCGCAAAGGCAGTCGGTGGTCGTGGCAGACGTCGTCGCTGATGCTCACATCCGAAAAGCTCGCCGAGAGGTGCCGGCGCTCGCCAGAGCCGTAGTAGACACGGGCCCAGGTAGGGATAGGACTGCTAGGGCCGCGGGAGCTAGCTCGCGAGCTGCCCGAGGAGTGCAGGTTGCGTGTTGAGCCGTTGCTACTGGCAAAGAAGCCCGAGAGCACCGCCCGCGACGGCTGCCCTCTAATATCTTGGAGGTCGACCAGACCGTCACCGTGCTCGTCCTGGTCGCGGACCAGCATTGTCGTGCGTGTCGGCCCCGGAGACGGCGAGCTGCTGTAAGCGCGTGGTCGCTCAATGATTAACGAGTCGCTGCGCGACCGTGTGCGTGCCTCGTCGAGCTGTAGCGCCATCGAGCTCGAGATACTGGGCATGTTGCGACTGTGTGTGCTGCTCATGGCGCGGCCCGTACTAGAGCGCCGCCCGCTGGTGCCGCTGACAGCTCGGGCACGCGTGCCAGAGCTCTCCGGCTCGCTCTCAGATATGACAGTGGAGAGCTGAGAGCTCCATTGGTGCGGATGCTCCTCATCCATAGTGACGATGCGCACTGTGGGATCCAGCTTGACGTGCAGTTGCTGCGGTGGAGCTGAGGGCGATGGTATTCGCTCGAGAACGCTGTCTTCGGGGGGCGGAGAGAGACTGGCGACAGGCTTCCGCTTAGGGATTGTCGTAGTTATCGAGATAGGCAGTGCGCGTACCGGCAGCGGCTTAAGCGTGCTCTTGGTCGCTGTAAAGACGGGTACGGGGGGGATATTAAGGTTGAGAAAGGCCTGGCCGGCGAAGAAAATGCTGGCAGCCTCCTGATTAAGGATGACTGATGAGATCGACTTGATGGAGGCGGCGTGGCGCAGCGACTCACGCGAGCGTGTCTTAATATAGCCGAAGCGATCGTTGGACCGTTTGCGCAACGGTTGCAGCGGCCGGACCACCAGGCTCTCCTGTGAATATGCCGACGCGCTGTTCTTAAGAGCCGGGCGAGGGACAGCTATAAACGACGAAGCGGTCGAGGTTGCGGAAACGGGGGGGCGGGACTCCGACAGGGACTGGGACCGTGCGCGTGGCTGTCGCTGCGGCAGCGATACCGTCGACGGTTCGCCGTATAGCTCGTAGTTGGGCTCACTGTCCTCAGTGCTGGCACTCTGCGGCGGAAATGGAGGGCTGCTGGGCAGTTCGAGTGCTGGTGACCAGTCCTCTTCGTCTTCGTCTTCGGAGTGGAAACGCGCAGCGGGCGGCGAAGACGCGCCGAGGATGACGACGTTGGGCGTGCTGGGGATGTCGACGCTCCCATCAAACGAGTAGGCGAAAGAGGAGAAGGTCTCGTCGGGATCGACAGTGCGTCGGAGCACCGGCAGTCGGGCAGAAACAGGGGCGGGAGGCGACGAGCGGCCGAGGATCTCGATATTGGTAGTGTTGCCCAAGTCGTTTAGGGAGCCCGCTGACGAGGGGACAAAGCTGTAATCCTCGGCAGAGCCGGGAGCGACGGCGACCGGTGATGAGGTGTGCGCGTAGACCTTGTAGTTGGTGTTGATGGAGATGGTCGAGGCCGAAAAGGAGAGGGCGCCGGCAGACTGGTCTGAGGCGAACGAGGGCTTCTTGGCGGGCAGACGATCCCCATACGGCGGGCTGGCGGTAGCGACAGTGTTGGTGACGAGCGGGCTCGACTCGACGACCGATGGCAGATGTGTGACAGAGCTGGCTGGCGAGACGGTGCCTCTGCCAAAGGAATTCGAGGGAGAGACAGCGCGGGCTTTGCCCTTGCCCTTCTGCCTCAGCCCAGGGGTTTTGGGAACCCTGCGCAAGTTGCCCTTCACACGGTAGTTCCAGGGGGGCGCAGCACCAGGGTAGGCGGCGTCCGGATCACTGGAACGGCCAGCCGCAGATGAGTCGGGCGATAGTGCGGCGGGCGAGAGGCTGATGCGGTCGGGGTGGGTGGCGTTGGTGGAGGGGGCAGAGCTGGCGAGATCGTCGGTGCTGAAGAGAGCTGAGGAGAGCCGTTCATGCGAGATGGTTGAGCGAAGTGTGGACGAAAAGGACAACGGGGGTGACCGGCGGTTGGGCGAGGAGGCGCGCGGAACGAGCGAAAACGTCTTGTCGGAATGGACGGCGATGGTGTTGTTACGCCGTGAGTTTGGGCGTGGGGCAAGCTGCGACGAGGAAGCGGAAACCAATGAGGAGACAGAGGCAGACGGAGACAGTGGTGGACCGGCAGAGATGACGAGGGGGGGGCGCGGCAGGCCGAGCGTGTAAGAGGACGAGGCCGGCGATGCTGCGCCAGAACCATGGTCGAACGATAGGCCATCGAGCTGGCTGAACTGGCCGACTTGGCCGCCCAGCTGGCTGACGGATTCGCGGTCCTCGTAGACCCAAAAGCGAGGCGAGGCATGCCCAGCACGGTCGAGAGGCGCGGTTGACGTTACACTGGCTGACGCTGGCCAGTTGTCACCAGTGGGGCTGCCAGCAAAGGGTGATCCTGAAACGCCTCTGAAGCCAGCTCTAGCCAATGAGAAGCTGCCAATGCCAGGGGTCGACGATACTGATCCTGGCCCGACCAATGCACTGCCTTCTTGCTCTTTCCTGCCGGAAATACCGCCTTTACCATTTCCAGTCCTCTTGGCCATCCTCCTGACACTCCCGGAGCGGCGACTAGCTCGACTGCCTCTGCTGCTGCTCCGTGTGGGCGAGGACGATCCGAGGCTGACAGCCGCGGCTGTGGCCGCAATCAAGGAGCCCCAGCTGCCGCGACTGGCACGCTTATCCCATTTTTCCCGCTTTGCCCGTCTGGCTGTGGCCGTCGTTCGCTCGCTCGCATCGCTGTTTTCGTTCTCGTCACCATCGGCCAGAAAGTGCCGGCGCCGAGGGCTGCTCGTCACCGACGCTATGCTGTCGGGCGTCTTTCCGTCGGCCGCAATCCGCGACGGGGAGTAGGGTACCATGCGGATACCCGAGAGGCGGTTGTTTTGCGAATCCGTGCGCTCGTTCAGGGCCCGCGGTGCCGTAGAGGAGGCCGAAGACGGGTGCCGCCTGTGCACCCGTGTCGGGCTGTCGGCGCCTGCCTCCACGGCTGCTGCCATGGCACTGGACATGGCACCAGTGGTTATGGTGGTCTCGACGTCTTGTAGTTTGGCGGGACCATAAGACTGCAATGCGGCCGGTCGATCACCGTCGAGCCATCTCGCGCTCATACGGACTCGAGTCTAGGAAACGGCCTTCCGTTGGGGCACGCCGGTGCTCTACCCCACAGATGCAAAGTTCAGCCGTATGGTGATAGAAAAAAGCAGATGCCTAGCTAAGGCTAGGAGCGTGCAAGGGATCCCGGGAGGATGTGAAACTGGGGTAGAAGATGCCTGGAGCTGAGCCTCTCGTAGTCGAAAGCTTAATTCTGAAAATGGCGAAAAGGTCGAGCAGAGCTTCCAATGTTGCGTGTCGTACGTGAGAAGGAAAGAGGAGCGACTGTCGTTTGCGTTTCTTGCTCGTCGAGGCCGTGAGGTATCATAAAACGTCTGTCGTGGGCTTCATGCGAGAAAGTACCGGGCGCTGTATCGTAGGTGTGGGAGCCGGTGGGAGAGAGAGGGCGGGAGCCGAGGAGGAGACCAGATATATGAGGGACCGTGAAGCATTAAAAATAGCAAAACTAAAGGTTGAAGCAGCAGTCGAAAGAAATCGAAACGTCGTTGTAAAGCAGAGGCGTAAGACAATCGAAAAGGAAAGAACTGTGGCGTGAAAAGGAGACAGAAAGAGCGTCAAGAAGAAAAGGCAAGAGCAGAAGCACAGAAAGCGCACGAGAAACCGCCCAAAGTCCAGAAGCAGGATCGAGGAGGAGAGTCTAGAGAGTCGCGGAGTAGATGCGCATAAACGCCCGGGAGACGGTCTTGAAGCCGGCCGCAGAGGGCAGCATGATCCACGAAGCACTAGGGAGGAGACGTCTATGGGCGTCTATGTGCGAGGAGCCCGAGTTCGGCAGATGAGACCGAGAACAGGAGCACAGCGTCTGGCGTGGGACAGGAGAGACGTCGGGGGCCAAGTCGAGGACAACGGGTAGACCAGAGACGAACTGAAGATCGCGTCAACACAGGCTATATCAAACGAGTGTGAGGCCGGTTTTGGAGGCCGAAACGAGTGGACGTGCCGAATAGGCGAATGAGCGACAGGACGACGTTTGGGAAGACGCGTAGAGAGGAACAGAAGAGGGAAGGGAAGCAGCGAGAAGGCGGCTGCAGACAGTAGTATACGGCAGAAGGGGGGAAGAGAAGTCAGGAGCCAATGGACGGAATAGGAATGGAGGCCCAGGAGGCAACGGCGCATCCAGAAGCAGGAACGCACGGGATCTTTTACAGGAACAGGCCGGGACAGAGTGAGTAGTGGATAGGAACCGGACAATGACAAGGCAGGAACGAGGGGAACAGGCCAGGCGGTGGCATCCAGAGTGGCATCGCACGCCAACGAGGACCCGTCGATTGGCCGTGGTTGGACCATGACTGGGTCTGCCGCGGGTATTCCATGCAGCAGTCAGGAGCATGCGCTGCAGAATGTGGCAGAATGGGTGCTCGGCATGCACAGCGTGCAGCTGTTTAATTTGCCGGGGGACTTGCGTCTGGCGGCGACCCAAAAATTACTTGAGGCAGATAAGGCCGCAAGCTACTACAACGTTGACTGGAAGAACAGCGCGGGAAAGCGCTACCACGGCGGTGGGGACGCTGGCTGACAGGCGGGGGCAGATGCGCGACGACAGTCGAGGAAGGCGCCAGGCAGATGCTACCCTCTTGGTCCAAGTGCTCGTTCGGGCGGTGCAGATGCCTGTCGTTCTTACCTCTGGTGTCTCAGGCGCTGGAATTTTGCTGGGAGCGAGTCAAAGACATCGCAGAGGCCGTAGAGGCCATGGCCGTGTCAAAGTCAACAAAGTCCATGTCAACAATCTTAAAGTCAACAAACAAACAACAGGCTAATGAGAGACATGCGCCATCCAGGCGGCGGGGCGGGAGAGCGTGTGTGTGCGCTGGCAAAAATACGAGCCTAGCGAATAGCGCCACTGCCTTCGCGCCTGCCGAAATTCGAAAGCCTACAAATTCGCGCCTGCCGTCTGCGCCTCATTGCTTGCCATTGCCCGCCATCCGCTGCTTCGGCGTCTCCAAACGTCTCACATCGGCGCGTGGCTGCCCAAAGGGACACGCTGGTCCAATGCACACCGCATCCTCTCGTACGAGACCGCCGTCCAGCCGTCTGCGTATAAAAAACTCAAACGTCTGCAGGGGGTGCCAGAGGACAGTGGAGGCTGTGGATGTGCACAGGGACTGGCTGGCCGGTTCTGGAAATTTTTTAATGAGCCGCCGGCCCAAACGGGACGGATGGGGCCAAAGAACGCGTCTGGCTGCATGGATGCGCGTGAAAAAGAATAAAAAAAGGTTCAAAATAAATAATAAAAAAAACCCTCGCTGCTTACGTCGTACTCCAAGTATACATACCCCGGACAAGGCCCACTGTTTTTTTTAACGAGGTCGGGAACCATCAGGCAAAAGACGGTGAGCTCCAGGGGCTTTGGCCACGTCGTATCTTGTGCATGACGACGAGTCGTTGGTGATTGTGTGGCTGGGCGAGTTTGTGACGTGCGATTCTTCTGGTTGGTTGCTACTCTTACTTGTCTGATCGGTGGCTGCCACAAACTCTTGTTTGATCTGTGGCGGCTTGTGGCGTGTGTGGCTCAATGCGGGGAGACGGTTTGGGGACAGCTTAGAACAATTTTAGAACAATCACAAGCTAACAGCTTCAGCTTCTTTGTCCAACAACGGCACCGCTTCACAGAAGAGTCTCTCCCGCTGTCGGGCGGACCATTTCGGTCGCCTCTTTTTCAAACACTAGCAAGAACCGCGAACCAAAGATCACAAAGTCACACCGTCGCCATGCCTGCCATTCCCGGTTTCATCGACAAGTACATTTTCCGCAAAGAGCGTGCGTCGTTTGATCTGGCCATGCCGCCGTTGCATGTACTGACAGCCCAGACGAGATCCCGCCGCCCATCTCCACCGGTGCGGCCGTAGCATTGCTGGTATGTCTGTCTTGGCCCTGCTCGCCCCGGTCGCTGACGCCTCTTCCAGGCCCTCTACACCCTTGCCTATGTCGTGCCCTTTTACCTCTCGTCGCTGACACGGCCGTCGCCGACGCTGTCGCGCGATGCGCCGTCGGTCATCCGTGCCCGCATCACGTCCGTCTCGCTGACCTGCGTCGTCTGCTCGGCCACCACGTTTACCCTGCTCACGACCGTCGGCGCTACCGGCTCGACACGCCTCTCGGCCGCCCATGCCCTCCACCTCATGGGCTGTCTGCCGGTGGCGCTGACCGAGGCGCTGCGGGCACTGGTGCTGACGGCTGTGCTCTTTAGTGGGCCGCTGTTTGAGCTGGCCGTGGTCGAGGGTGCCGAATTCCGCCGCTTGATCACCGCGCCGCGCGCCGCCGTCGCAGCCGTCTCGGACCTCTTGGCCGACTGGACCGTCTGGCGCAACATTGTCGCCGGCCCCGTGACCGAGGAGGTGCTATTCCGAGCCGCCGGCGTGCCGCCGCTGCTGCTGGCACACACGTCAACGGCACGCACAGTGCTGCTGACGCCCGTCGTCTTTGGGCTTGCGCACCTCCACCATGCCTATGAGTTTTCCGTCGTGCATCCGCGCATTCCACTGGCCGCCGTGGCGCTGCGGTCCGTCGTCCAGTTTGCCTACACAACCCTGTTCGGCGCCTATGCCACGTTTCTGTATCTGCGCACCGGCAGTCTGCTGGCCGTCTGCCTCGTCCACGCCTTTTGCAACTGCATGGGTCTGCCGCGTTTCTGGGGCCGGCTTGAGCTGCCCGAGACAGTGTCCAAGGACGGCACGCTGCGGCCCAGAGGCACGCTCCTCGTCAGCGTGGCCTACTACATCCTGCTCGTCGTCGGCGCCGTCTACTGGTACCGCCACCTGTGGACGTTGACAGAGAGCGGTAATGCGTTGGTGTCGTTTGCGTGAGGCTGATGGGAATTGCAGAGGCGGTGAGGGGTTGGACTGGACAAAAGGGAATGGGGTATGAAATTAAATCGGTTATGATTCTTAATCAAAATGACGATATGATATATATGGACACGAAACCCATAAAAAGGATAAAAATAAAACACCGAATTTAAAATTCAACGGATATTCACATGAAAGACGGTAATTAAAATATTGTATTTTCCATTCAAAGCAATCGGATGAGATGCAGACAAAACGTCGGCTCTGACCGTAACCAAGACGCCGTGGCACAATGTCCATGCCAATGCAAACCCGACATATCTAAACACGACTCTGAGAATGGAGAGCGCCTGGCGGGCAGTCTAGCTGTCGTCTGCGCCGGTCGAGCTGGCTGCCCACCACACGGTGATGCGGGCTTCGACGAGCCCGCGGCTGAGTAGGGATGCGTGGTGCATAGTCGTACAACGGGAGACGTGTGGGGTCTCAGGGGAGCCTGCATGTCTGCATGTGTGCAGGATCGGCAGTACGCACCCCTGTTGGTGGGAAGGCTCCCTGTCGACAGACGCTCCCTTTGGGCTCCAGAGGAGAATCAGTGCGCGCCCACAAGCGTTGGGGCGGTCCCCTGGCCCCTTCACCCGTGGGGCTCCGTGCTGAGGTCGGGCAGCGAGCCCGGCATGGAAAAGACGTCGTCGTGACGCGAGCGCTGTCGGTGGCGTAGGCCGTCTGGGGCAGGCCGCAGCAGGTGGGCGAGGTGCGGCGACGGCTGGGCCAGGGCGACGGCGGCGGCGGATGGCAGCGATGGCAGATGCGGCTGCTGGCGCTCGAGCCAGTTCTCCATGTCCACGTCGCGGCGAGGGTCCCGCTGGTCCCGGGTGTCGCGAGTGTCGCGCGAGTCGCGCGAGTCGCGGGATTCAGGCCGGCCCGTGGCGACCGCCGCGGCCGCCACCGGAACGGGCTTGACCTTGGTGGGCACGGCGTGGTCGGAGGCGACCTCCTCGCTCGGAGGGGCCGTGGCGGCTGATCCTCCCGAGGGCGTGGGGCCGGGGACCGGTCCTCCGGGACCTCCTGGTGCGGTCGACGCTGCAGAGGCAGACGGTCCACCGCTTCCGCTGCCTCCACCGCGAGCGTTCTTCATGCGTGGCCACAGGCTTGGCAGGGCAATCTCCTGGAAGCGCGGCTCAACGGCGCGGTCGTCGAACCAGCGGTGCAGCCGCGACTCGATCAGCTGGGCGATTTTGGGCACGTCCTGCAGGCGGGAGCGACTGCCGAGCAGACTGCGGATGGAAAAGTCGAGGCGGTAGTCGTCGAGAAAGGCAAAGACCATGCGGGTCGGCGTCGCCTGGGACGGGTTGCTCGGTACAAATGAGACGGACAGGGTGCCGCTGAAGCGCACGACCGACACGGCCAGCGCGACGGGCAGCACGGCGGACAGGCGGCGGGGGTAGTTGAGCAGCAGGCGCGTCTCGACGGCAAGGGTGATGAGGTCGCTGAGGTCGACGTCCATGCGGGCCTGGAGGCGAGCGGGCGCGCCCGAGCCACGGCCACAGCCCAGACCGTCCTCGTCGACCGGGATGATGCGGCAGTTGCTAAAGATGGGAAAGTCCTCGCCGAGGCTGAGCTCGGTGACGCGGATCTCGTCGACAAAGTCGGGCCGCGAGTCGCCGTTGAGCGCCTTGGTCAGCGACGTCAGGATGGCGTCGTCGTGCTGCGCGTCGTTGCGGAACTGCGCAATTGTCTGCGCGATCAGCACGTTGAACCAGTCGAGGCTCTCGGGCTGGTGGCTGTCGACGCGGTAGTACGTTTTGGTGAGGATCGAGCCGACCGTCAGGCTGGGCGGCCGCCGCAGCACGCCGGACCGTCGGCGGCTGGGCTTGGTCGGCGGCGGCGGCTGCAACGAGTCGGTGCCGCCGGAGCCGTTCTGGCTGGTGGAGGGCGCAGTCGAGGCCGCCTCTGGGTCGCCCCCTTGCGCAGAGGCCTCGTCACGGGCCGCCCGTACCGTCAGGAGCGACGCCTTGTGCGCCTCGGTCCTGGAACGCCGCTCCGCCGCTCGCTGGGAGGCCGTCGCTTCGGGCGACGGAGGGTCGCCAAAGATGAAGAACTTGATAAAGGCGGCCACCAGCAGGACGACGGACAGCTGGCCGACGATGAGGCCCTGGGTGAAGGAGAGGCTGATGCATCAATGATCAGTGGACATGGTCGGCAGACATGTGTCGACAGCAGACAACACTCACGTCGGCTCATGTCTGGCCGGACAGACGGCCTCTGCCATGGCAGCGTCGGGCGTCCGTCTGTGCCGGCGGGACGAGCGGGAGGGTCGTGGCCACTGGTGGGAGCCGTGGCACCAGCAGAGAAGAGCCGGAGGGGGGCGGACGGAGAGGCGAGCCAGCCGGCAGATTGGGCGGCCAGGATGCGGTCATGAAGCGGTCTCCTACTGTTGTCTTTTTCTCGTGGCAGTGGAGTTGCCAGCACAAGCGGTTTTTACGAGCAGTGGGCGTTATCTTATCGGCGCTGCACGCTAGCTGGAGCTCCTTCGGGCGCTGACCCAGTGTTTAGTTGGCGAGAGACAGCCGCATTGCATCCATCCTCGCGAACCGACTCGTCGCCGTTGCGCGGCCGAAAATTGAAACCAGCAAAGACGTCATCCGCGGGCGGGTGGGGAGATGAGGAGAGAACAACGAAGAAGAGCGAACGACCGACGAGAGGACAAACGAGAATACCAAGACGAGAAACGAAGCCGAGAAACAAAGACGGGAAATACAACGATACACCACCAAGACGATGGACCTCTTTCAGGCCGTGTCCGGCTACATCAACCGGATGGTGACGGCCGGCGACAGCGCGACGACAGCGGCCGGGCTGTCGTCGGGCTCATCGCTGCCGTCGTCGGTGTCGGCCAAGATGAAGATTCTGCTACTGGACGGCGAGACGGTGGCGATTGTGTCGACGGCGGCGACGCAGTCGGCGCTGCTCAACCATGAGGTGTACCTGATTGACCGGCTGGACAATGCAAGCCGCGAGAAGATGCGGCACCTGCGGTGCTACTGCTTTGTGCGGCCGTCGGCCGAGGCCATCCAGCTGCTGGTCGACGAGCTGCGCGATCCGCTGTACGGCGAGTACAACCTCTTCTTCAGCAACGTGGTCAAGAAGTCGTCGCTCGAGCGGCTGGCCGAGGCCGACGACCACGAGGTCGTCAAGCGCGTGCACGAGTACTTTGCCGACTTTGTCGTCGTCAACCCGGACCTCTTCTCGCTCAACTTTGGCGGCCGCGGCAGCCCCATTGCGCATGTCTGGGGCGCGAGTCCCGACGCCTGGAACGGCGACGCCCTGCAGCGCGCGGCCGAGGGCGTGTTGGCCGTGCTGCTGGCGCTCAAGAAGAAGCCGCTGATCCGGTACGCGCGCAGCAGCCTGCTGGCTAAGAAGCTGGCTACCGAGGTGCGCTTCCGCATCACGCAGGACGAGCAGCAGCTCTTTGACTTTCGGCCCGTCGACACGCCACCCGTCCTGCTGATCCTCGACCGTCGCGAGGACCCGGTCACGCCGCTGCTCACGCAGTGGACGTACCAGGCCATGGTGCACCAAATGTTTGGCATCCACAACGGCCGCGTCGACCTGCCGGACGGAGATGCCGCCGGGGCAGGAGCCGCAGAGAGCAGTGCCGCCGCCGCTGCCGCCACCGCCGCCACACATGCCGGCCTGCGCGAGATTGTGCTGTCGCAGGACCAGGATCCGTTCTTCCAGAAGAACATGTTTCTCAACTTTGGCGATCTCGGCTCCAACGTCAAGGACTATGTCGAGCAGTTCCAGGCACGACACAAGAACAACGAGAACCTCGAGTCCATTGCCGACATGAAGCGCTTTGTCGAGGAGTATCCCGAGTTCCGCAAGCTGTCGGGCAACGTCAGCAAGCACGTCCATCTGATCTCGGAGCTGAGCCGCCGCGTCGGCGAGGAGAACCTGCTCGAGGTCAGCGAGTGCGAGCAGAGTCTGGCCTGCAACGACAACCACGCAGCGGATCTAAAGGTAGGCAGGCAGCCCTGTTTCTGTACCTATACGGCGCAAATGCACTGACCGACATCTAGGCCGTCCAAAAACTCATCCAGAATCCCGCCGTCACGGCGTCCGCCAAGGTCGGCCTGGTCGCCCTCTATGCCCTCCGCTACGAGAAGCAGCAGCAGACAGCGACGACGCTGCCGATGCTTGTCGACCTGCTGACAGCGGCCGGCAACGTGCCGCCGCGCCAGGCCGACCGCGTCGCGCGGCTGCTGGCCTATCAGCACTCGCTGCAGCACCGGCCGGGCGGCGGGGACGGCGACGGCTCGGGCGGCATTGCTGACATTTTTGAGCCGGGCGGGCTCTTTGCCGGCGGCGCGAAGGCCCTGCGCGGCCTCAAGGGCGTCGACAATGTCTATACGATGCACGCGCCGCTGCTCGAGACGACGCTGCACGCGCTGGCCAAGGGCCGCCTGCGCGAGCAGCAGTACCCCTTTGTCGACGGCGGCGGGTCGACTCGGGACAAGCCGCAGGACGTCATTGTCTTTGTCGTCGGCGGTGCCACCTACGAGGAGGCCAAGGCCGTCGCCGGGCTCAATGCCGCATCGCCGGGACTGCGCATCGTGCTCGGCGGCACCACGATGCACAACACGGACAGCTTCTGGCGTGAAGTCGACGACGCAGTCGCCTCATGGCCCGAGCCGGCCCCGACGACGGCCGCCGGCCGGTTGCGCAAGGAAATTGGGCGGTAGAGGTGTGTACAGAAGTAGCCGTGATGTAACCGATTAGTCAGCGAATATGGAAAGCCACTTGTGATTTCTCACCCGCTCCAGTGGGTCGTTGATTCGTTGATTTTTTTCGGCCTGGACCTCGGTCGAGCACACGACCAAACGACAACGACACGCCGACCCGCCGAGACCGCCGACCGCGCCGGGAGATGGCCACGCGTCGCACCGCCTGGCCATGATGCTGAGACTGACGACGAGGGCGGCGCCGGGCTGCCGGCGGGTGGCCGCGGTTCTGCCTGTGTCGTCGCAACTGCTACTGCCCCAACTGTCCCAACTGTCCCAACTGTCTCAACGACCGCCGTCTTGGCCCACGGCGCCGCGGCTGACCCGGTGGCTGTCGAGGAGGCCGGGCCGCCTGGGCAGCCGGGAGCCGGCTGGCTGGAGCAGTCGCATCCTCGCACGCAGCCTCTCGGACAAGACGGAGCCGCCGTCTTCGACCCCCTCGACGTCTCCCTCCTCCTCTCCCTCCTCGCTCCCGCGGGAAAACATCTACACGCTCCCGAACTTGCTCACGGTGGCCCGCCTCGCGGCCGCCCCCTTTATCGGCTACTGCATCGTCCACGACCTGCCCGGCACGGCCCTCGGCCTGCTGGTCGCCGCCGGCGTGTCGGACCTGCTCGACGGCTGGATCGCGCGCCGGTGGCGGCTGCGCACCGTCGTCGGCAGCATCCTCGACCCCATGGCCGACAAGGTGCTCATGACGATCCTGGCAGTCAGCCTGACGGCCCAGGGCAGCCTGCCGCTGTGGCTGGCGGCGCTGGTGCTGGGCCGCGATGCCGGCCTCGGCGTCGCCGCCATCTACTACCGCTGGATCTCGCTGCCGCCGCCCAAGACGCTGGCGCGCTACTGGGACTTTGGCCTGCCGTCAGCCGAGGTGCGGCCGACGCAGATCAGCAAGTACAACACCTTTTTGCAGCTGGCTCTGATGGCCGCCACCACGGCCGCCCCGGTGGCTGCCCATGCGGGCTACGAAGTGGGCGACGCCCTGACGGCGCTGCAGTCCGTGTTGCCCTTTTTTTCTTTCCTTTCCCCCCCCTCGTCCCCCCAGACTGACCCCCCAGATACACCGTCGCCGTCACCACCGTCTGGAGCGGCCTCAGCTACGTCTTCAGCAAGGACGCGGTCAAGATCCTGCGCAAGTAGCCGCTGTACGATAGTCTTACATGTACTGTATCTCATACTGCTACAAATCCGCCACGCGCGCCTCCGCATCCACCGTCTCCATGTCGTCCACCGCCCGCCGGTCCTGGGCCGCGCGGGCCTCGCGGGCCTCGCGCACCGCCGCGCCCTTTTTGCGCCCCTCCCGCCGCACCTGCTCCATGATCTGGATGCAGGCTTCCGGCGTGACCAGCTCCATCCGCCGCAGCTGGCCGTACGTCTCGGGCCGCGTCGCCCGCAGCACCGCCTTCTCGTCCGGGTTCAGCACGTCCACGCGGTCGTAGTCAAAGTCGACGGGCAGCCGCCGCTCGCTGTTGAGCTCGAACCGCGTCATG